>JAQFVV010000374.1:0-600000 GCA_028023455.1 Epiperipatus broadwayi | reverse complement strand
TCCCCAGACTAGTTTCTGGCTTGTGGCCTTCATCAGTGAGGAGCCTTGGATCTGAGAGCATTGCACCTACATCTTAGGATCTAATACAACCCTCCAGCAGCCACCTTTTATTTCTACTTCACTACAAAACCATGAGAATGAAATTGGAAAACACAATAATATTTTCAATCTAAGCTCAATAGCTTATATAGTCATATGGAGGGTTGCATTAGATCCTAAGATCTAGGTGCAGGGCTCTCAGATCCAAGGCTCCTCACTGATGAAGGCCACAAGCCGGAAACTAGTCAGGGGATATTGGATGAGTAGGCACTAGATAGGGATTTTATGCACAAGCCTTCTGGCATCCATTGATTACTCTGGTTAGCACAAGGTGGCACTACTACATGGAGAGTTTTTGCCTGTTTACTAACAGTTATGTGCTAGCATGAGATGGTGATCATGAAATGTATACATGAATGAATTTGAAATATATGTTCGTATTTTTTACCCTTGTAAAGTTTCACTTTAATATATATATATATACTGAGATAGATTGGTCTCATAACACACAACATAGTATGTGAGTGCAAAAATATTTAAAGCTTAAAATGGAAAAGCAGAAATGAATTCAGACAAAATGATTAATATAGTTTGAAATAAAGTCTTGAATAACTAAAATAAAGATTAAATAATATTATTAATCAATATTTTGATAATACTGTTAAGTGTTTTAAAATCAAATATCAAAGATTAATTAAACTAGTGTAATCCTTCAATATAAATAAATCTATTCTTTATTACAACAAAATGAATATTAAATAATGTATTACTTAGAAGTGAAAAGGATGAAATTGTAAAAATTCAATTATATCTTGTTTATAAATTTATGTTTTTAGATTTGTAAGTTAATTAATGAAAATTAACTTAATGGGTCATAATTAAATGATTAACTCTGAAAAATAGGCAGGCACAGTAAAATTTACTGTTTTTTTAAAAAAATTAGTACTTGCTGTTTAATCTTATTGTGGCATAAGTTAAGAAAAATACTTAAACTGTAATTTCAACAAAGCAGATATCGACTTTGGAAAGAAATCTGGGTCAATTAAAACCATGATAAATAGCCAGCAAAGCAAGTAAAAGTAAAAGAAAAAATAAGCAATATTGCTGTACAATGCAAATATTGGCTACAAAATCATAGCATTGTGGAAAAAATCTATTTTGCTATTAGAAAGTTAAGACTGAAGCACTAGACTTAAACAAGTGTACCAGCTGCACCAATCTACCAGGATATAAATTTGCCTAGATGAAATTCTTTCAATATCTGTATAATGAAAGTCTGTTGAACCTGTCTGAAAGCAAGCATTAGTTTTGAATGCCTTTTCTTATTTATAGATGTAGCTGATCAGCAATAAATATTTATTTTCAGTATTATGTAAATTACTAAAATTATTTAAAGTAAGAAGAGGAAGTTAAAACCGTAAAGTTTGAAGATGACTGCAAAATTTGAATTTTTATGTTGGATAGTCAGAGTTTAAGTAGTTACTAAAGCTGCAATTAGTTTTGCATTTCTAAAAAGAAAAGATACTGAAATATAATAAAGACATCTGTTCAAGAAGAGAAAAATACTGTCTCATCATTGTAAATATTGAAGTGAATATGTAAAGGTAATCAAAAGAGTATGGTAAGACAGTATATATATCTTTTTTTTTTTTTTGTTTAGCTCAAAGATTCAGAAAAGTTGAAAATCAAAAGTACTTAAGTGAGAATTTTTATTTGTGTTTAATTCATTACTCAATCTTTTTATGAATATTAATTTATAAAGCATTTTATTACTAATATTAATTAGTTTTAACTGTAATTTTAAATAAAAAATTGTAAATATTTATTAATATAATTTTGATTATTGTATATATTTTATCATTGTATATTTGTATTCCGAGGGCATTTTAGATAGAATATGATATAAAGTTATTAATAGTTAAATCCATAACTGATATACTGAATAGTAAAATGCTTATTTGTGCCATATCCAAACCCCTTTTAACATCTATTATTAATTTTTTTATTAAAATAATTTTGTTTTATTAAAATCTAAAGTCTTTGACAGTTTTTCCTCTTCTATGCAGTATTAATATTAGTATACCACATTAAACTTCACAATTTGGAGTATGTGTGTTATAAGTAGACATCTATTAATTGTAGTATTACGGCTAACTACTATGAAAGAAACAAATGCATAGTGTGGATAAATGTACAGGTTGTGTACGGATGATAATGCTATATTTTTAAAGTTATAGTTAGTGGTTACAATAAATTCAAATCAGCATTATCACATTACTCTACTAATTAATCAACCTCTGTTTGCTATAAATCCTTTTATTTCAGCTGAAAATTGAAATTTGGCAATATATATATTCTTTATTTAAATATCTCACTTAATGTATCATAATACTGTGTGTGTGTGTGTGTGGAGATGGAACAAAAGATAGCATACTTTATTTACAGAAAGACTATAGCTAGGAGCCTAAAATAGCATTTTCCCTGACTATTGATATTCAATATTTATGATTGCTTAGTTTTGTTTAGAACAACAGTGCAAAAGTTCATTACTCTAAATTTCTTGTTCACTTGGCAATATTAGCATAGAATGAGAAAGAATATAACAAAAGAATGAACAAGATTAATGAACTTTATAATAATTTTGTGATAAAAATAGTCATGAAAATAGATGATGATGTAAAATAAATATCACAATAAACTATGCCTCAACATTTATAGCTGTATACATTTTTTTGATCTGAAGAGAATGCATCAAAAAAATTTTTTGTTTTGTCATTAGTACATCAACATTCATGTGACCAATGAAGATTATCTCAGGATCTTTAGCCTCCAGCTGCAAATACTTAAAAATGTGACCAATGATAGAAAACTAATTGAATTGGCTAAAAATAAACTAACTAAAAATTCTAAACTTGATTGGAAACAACTATTTGAAAAATATTTCCAAGCTCTATCTAGAAAAAAAGAGCCCAGATCTTGGCATATTTATGTGCACACAGTCTTGCGTTGTTAGCCGAGAGGTATCGCAACCACCATGCAAGCAAGTAGTTGGTTGCAGATGGTTGTGGGTTCACGTCCCGGCCGATGCTATGACATATGAAAAAAAAAAAAAAAAGTGCTTAACAGAATAATGACAATAAAACAAATGTGATATTTAAAAAATATATTATAAATGAAAATAAATGTTAAATGGTGGTGTGGATAATAATAATAAAAAAGTAGACTAGAAGTACAAAGACTAAATACGTTTTTTAATAAAACAAGAAAATTAGTTTATCACTAAATATTAAATTAATTGAAATGTTAAATGTATTGGAGGATACCTTTGTACAGAAGTGAACTTGTATTAGTAAAAAAAAAGAGAGAAAAATGATTGAATGTGTTAAATGTCATGTTGGATGAAAAGAGAAAAGTGAGTTGAATACTTTTTGAAAAAATTCAGGGCTAATAAAAAGAACAGCTAAAACATATTTTATTGAAAAAAAATTTAGATGAAAAATTGGACTTAAAAAATATATTAAAAGTAAATGAATGATAATAGTTTTTTTACTTACAAAATATCAAAAGAAAAATAGTAATTGATATTAATAATCAAAAAGAATATACAATAGTATTTAAAAATAAAAGAAAAAAATAAAAATATTTAGAAAGGTGATCTGTAATGAGTTGCACTTTAGTAAATATGTAATAATAATGAATTTTCAAAAATTAAATCTAAACTATTAAATATTAGATTTACTTGTGACTCTATCTTCATTGCTAACTTCATCAGTAACTAATTGCTCTTCACATAAAGCTGCAAACTCTGAAAATGACAGTTCACCTGAAAATAAAAATATAAACATTCAATTAAATAAATACAATCAATTAAGTAAATAATGCATCTACAGAAAAAATAGCCTTTAAATAGACCTCTATATGGTACAGATATCTTCATTAGCTCATCCCAAAACTGAGTAGTAGTGATAAAGAAGGCAGAATTCAGCAGGTATGACAATTACCAGATAATTTAGATTTGAGTGGTTTTCTTTGTTTTATTCTCTAGTTAAGAATAGTTGGATACCAATTTACTGATCAGTATTTGATAATTAGCTAGATTAGCTGCAGTCTCGTTACCTGGAAAAAAAACCTTAAGTCTGTTGAAAAAAGTTTCAAATTTATTTGGCTCAGATTCAAATCCAGACCATAGGTATGACAGAGGAATGTATACAATTTCGTTATGAACCCATTACATATATAATGCATACATAATTTTAAAATTTCAGTATTAAAAATTTTCAAAATTTGAATACTAAAAATAACTACAATCTAATTTTTATCTTTTGCATTCTCCAAATTTAATGTTCTTACATAGATTAAAACTTTCCCTCCATATAAATATTAAAGATAACATGAAAAAAATATTTTACATTTAAAAATTTTTAATTTTATATATTATGTTTTATATATATATATATTCATTAAAATAATATCGAGTCATAATTTTTTTTAAAAAAAATCTTTCCAGAAGATGAAATTTCTTGAGTTTTGGAAGCTAATAGGAATAAATATTTAATATGATTTACTTTTAACTTGATTTTTATTTGTATAATTTTCTTCCAAGTATTACAAGAGAGATCAATGTTAATTTTAATGTCATACATAGTCACACCACACACACATATATAAAACCACTGAAAGTGCATAAAAGAATTTGCTGTTAATTGAAAGGTCTTCTGATTAGTCTTTGTGGCCTTAAAGAACCCAAATTGGTCAAATTTCTAATTTTTGTCATTGAGCTAATATTAAGCCAATAAACATCCCATCATCACCATTTCTTATGCTTGCTTATAACTGTTATTAAAACAGGCAAAACTCACTATACGTATTGCCACACTGAAAGCTAGAGTAATCAATGGATGCCAAAAGGCTTGTGCAAAAAATTCCCATCTAGTGACTACTCATCCAATATCCCCAAACTAGTTTCTGGCTTGTGGCCTTCATCAATGAGGAGCCTTGGATTTGAGAGCACTGCACCTAGATCTTAAGATCTAATGCAACCCTCTAGCAGTCATCTTTTATCTATTTGGTTAACTATAAAGCTAGGAGCCTAAGATGAAAGCACTATAATGTTTCCAACCGAAGCTCATTCCCTTGTATAGTCATATAGATTTAAACTCAGTTCAACATCTATCCATTTTAGTGTCTTTGGTTTTTTAAAAACCACAGTCATCATTATCCTATGGACAGGATCTAGGTGCAGTACTCTCAAATCCAAGGCTCCTCAGTGATGAAAGCCACAAGCTAGAAACAAATCTGGGGGTGTTGGATGAATAGGCACTAGATAGGGATATTATGCACACCTTCCTGCATCTATTGGTTATGATGGTTTCAGTTGGTGGCATTACTGTATAAAGAGTTTGGTACTCTTATTAACAGCATGTGTAAGCATATAAAATGGTGATCGTGTGATGTTTTGATGGAAATATACAAGACCTTTTTTAATATTAAGCAAAAATGCATATTTGAAAAATGAAACAATGCAAATCCAAGAAATAAATGATTTAAATTATCTAAAAGTCTTCATTGTTTTTAATTTTTTTATAAAGTCATGTTATAGTTATTTTAATTATAAATTTATTTAATGCACATTGATTACGTAAGTAATATTTACTAAGGTGCGTAAGCTTGTGGTTAAGACCTGTAGAGATCCCTACCTTCGCATTTTCAACCGCACATGCTTTAGGTTTATTGCCTTAGTAAATATTAGTTATTTTAATAATATATTCAAAAATGCAAATATATGAAATGAGTACAAATATGATTAACATTCATTATTGCTATTTTTAATTATTATATCCAAATATTGTTTGAATATGTGTATATATATGAATAAAATATAAATGTAATTATAATGATGTATAATATATTCATGAAAGGTTTCATACTATAGTGGTAACACATTGCTCTACTATTTACGATGACCTGAATTTGAACCCTGGCTAAATTATACTAAAATTTGTCAAGATTAAGATTTTTCTTTTAGAAATATGATCAATAGTCAACATAACTAACCAAATAATATTATTCAATAAATAGATATCTAACTATTCTCGGTTTCCGAATAAAACAAAAATGAGAAAACTTTTCAAAAAATCTAATAGCCGGTGATCGAATAATTCTCTGAAAGGCTGTAAAATAGGCATTTATTTTTATAATATAATCATATATATATATATATATATATATATATATAATAATTATAATGTAAAATATGTTAACATATAAATTGTAAAGTGTACACCTAGAAAATAATATTGATTAAAAAAGTTAATTCATATATATTAAAAGGCTACAACCCTCCAAGCAAACTTTCTTATAACATCAACTAAGTTCAAAGTAGCTCTTTCTAGGCCTTTGATAATCTCCTAGGATCCTGTCTATTTATTATCATTTCTTCTAGCAATATGTCCAGCCCAATTCTATTTTAGCATCTTAACTCTTTCTATAATGTCAATGTCTGTTCTTTCACTCATTGTAATGGAAAAAGCTAAAATATTATAAAGAATGAGAATAAAGCTTCTATGTATCTGAACCATATATTGACTCTAAATACTATGTCAGGAGAATGCATTTAGATATTCCATTTATAAAATGACTATACATGGCACATTTAGGGCCATCAAATGCAATGGAATAAAGTTATTAGAATATAACAATAATGATAAAAGTACAGCTATATGTATTGATAAGTCAAATTTAACTGAATAATATTTTCTCATCATTTTCAAATATTCTGCATCCATAAAAATAATGATGATGATCAAATCAGATATTATAATTGTAAGAGAATTTGAGCTCATTCATTTAATAATAATGTGTACATTTGAGATAGACAATCTATCGGTAACCTAATTCTTTCTTGGTCGGCTATAGTATTATCTGATAAAGACATCTTTTATTTTATATAAAATAAAATCTTTTTACAAAGTTACCACTTCCTTAGTAGAAAGACCATCCTTAGAAATCTAAGTTTGAAATCTTCAAAAAAAAACTTTCTCTTTCTTATTGTTTTCCAATGCTGAGTGCAGGGCATAGACATTTATGACATGAATTGCATATGTGCATTATAGAAATAAAATATACAACTAAAAATAAAAATGAAGGGAATAAAAACTAAAATTAATATCATGTAATTGGATTTAATATATGTTATAATAATCAAAAAAACAAAGTTTGACATATATATCAAAAGTACCTTCTTTTATTAATTAAAAGACTGGCTTTAAATATTCTACAAAATATTCATTAATTAATTTTAAAATATTTAATTTGTTCTAAGAGTATGTATGCAAGTGCATTTTATTCCTCCCACATGATTTTAAAAGAATAAAATAAATAATAAACTTATAAATAGGATAATAATAAAAAATAATAACTTGTTAAATATAATAATAATCATAAAGTTAGGCCTTAATTATTATAATAATAATAAAAATAAATTTAGGCCTTTCAGAAACTGAATAAATAATAAACTCTTATCAATTAATTGATTTATAATTTATGCATATATTATGTCATAGGTATCTTATATAACTATGTTTTTAAGCAGTTCGTGACAAATCTTGAAGATAAGATTTCTCTCTTAGTAACGATGTCCAGAATAAGTAAATACTTAAATTTTTAGTGAGGTTATCCAACTCTTGGTAGTTTCTTTCTTGGATTGTAAGCTTGTTTAATGAATTCATCACTATGATTGATTCTTAATTTACTTTTAGACAGACAATTTGGAAGCTCAGGCATATTGTAGTGCATGTTAACATATCAGTTAGGTAGGCAGCGGACTATCATATGAAGGCTTAACTCTGAGATTCATTCAATATGGCATTATTTCCCCGTTAAGAAGTTTCACAGCATGAGAGCAATCATAAGCATACAACTAGTAGCCTTTAGTTTGTAGGTCTTAACAGCTTCAATGAGGGATTTCTTAGTTTTGATTGAGAAATATTCTAAAGAATACTTTTATAAAATTAATGTATCATCTTTCCATCACTGTAATCACTGCTCCATATTAGAATCAGCTGGGAATCTTATACTAACTACTGTAGAATTCTCTTTTATTTGTGGCATCATTGAATTTCAGCTCAACTTCACTGACCTCAACTCTCAACAACAACTGTTTAATAATTCTTCAACAAGTACAACAATTATTTGAAATTATTCTCATCTTTTTATATATAAATCATCTGTTGCATGTTTTCATAACTCACATTCCCATGCTATTGTTGATAAGCATTCTAATTTTGTTTTTAATCCTCTTACCAAATGAATTAATTACATTATTTTCTTAGAACAATATGTTGATTTGTTTATTCAAGGTTGTTTTTTTTTCCATACTTAACAGTAGTTTTTACAAAAATTTCTTTTTTAAAGGATTATTAGCTGCACAATTACGATGACTATTATAATAGATGTATTCTTACTGCAGGAAAAATAATATTCACAAGAATTTTAATCCATAAAATTGACTAAAATAATATATATTAGCTAATGTACACATTTTATAACTAAATATTAATACACGTTGTTGTTGTACATGATCAAAGTATGATCTGATTACTGTCTGTGCTATATCAAACTGAAGGGTTTTTTTATTTTGTAATTGTTAAAATTGAACATCTTTACTTTGGATATGTCATAAATAAAAGCACTGATTGTCTTACAAAATCATTGGATGAAAATTAAATAAAGTACACATCAATCATATTTTAATTATATAGTCAAAGCATAATATTGTACATTGTATAATGAATGAATAAACTATTGTATATTTTTAGTGTGAATATTGCCAACTATTTATGATGTCATCAATCTTACAAAACAACCACATTGAATTTTTTTAGAGATCATAATAGTAAATAATCGATTGTAAATCAAAATAGTAAGTTCAAATTATGATGATTGCTATGGTTAATCCCTGCATAAAATTTCATCACTAACTGGGGTAAAGATGTAATAGAAATATTATTTTTCTACTGCATATCAGTGCACAAATATAAGTGTGTACATTTTATATAAGTGATGCTATATTGAAGTTTTTTTTACATTTGATTCTAGATACATGGAATGCAATAAACAGAAAATATAGTCATTACTGTAAAATAATAAAAATAAAGATAAAAGCAAAGAATTTAAATATTTTAAAAATTGTTAATTTCATAAATTGCAAATTTTTGACAGATAAATTTTAAAATTGACTTTTCAATAACAAATTGACCACATTTCTCGTATATTTATAATTAAAATAATGTATAAAGCTTCTGATAAGTGACAGTTCATACCAACAATGATCAGGAAAAATCTAATTATATCTCAATTTTTTACATCTTCAGTCCATTTGATCTAAAAAATTATATCAGATGCATTTCTTCCCTATCAGAGCAAATAAAAAAAATGTGACAGCAAATTAGATAATATTAATAAATTTTAGTATAATTAAAAATATATATTTACAGATACATATAAATAATTTGCATACACAGACTACTGGTATATTACTTGTGTTTAAAATATTTGGATAGCCATTAATTTGTTTTTTATTGGCTAAACATTTTACAATAAGAAATTTATGTATATACCTTCAAAATGCAACCATATTAATGTTTGCAATTTATATACAGGCAGTCATTGACTCTCATACATTCTACTTTCATACAATTTGCTATTTTATATGAAGGACAATTATGGAACTTTTTATCAAGAAAAGAAAAAGGATACAATTCAACTATCTCTTGATAAATTTATAAAGAAAACACCAGATACTAATCAATAAAGTGTTATTTATGTATATGCTAATGTACCTCAGTAAGAAATAAATATTTTAAAAACACTTTTTGATGGTTTTTTTTATATTGTTCTACTTTTGAAAATTTCAACTTTCTACACATTTCAGGAACCAATTAGGTACAAAGGTCAAAGACAGTTTGTATGTATATAAATACACAAACACATTTATGGATAAATATTTTCAGGATAGTTTCTTGTTTGCATTTTGATTTATTTATTTTTGGATAGAATTTTTTTTATCTACTAAACAATAATTTTACTGTAATAAATGTAGGTATATATTTTCAAAGAGCAAACATTACCCATATACAGTTTACTTATATACAATATTATGTATATGTTTATGGTAAGTACAATAATTTTAGAGATCACCTGCTAAGTTTGCATTTTATTTTTGTATCAAAAAGATAATATTCATTTTTATATAATATATTTACTGCTCTAGCAAATATATATATATACTAAAAATTTTAATAACAGATTGTAAATTTTACAAGTTAAAAAAATGAATAGAAATAAATACCTGACTATTTATATATTGGACTGTATCTAATATAAGTATTGAATGTCTTTAGAAAAATTTAACTTTATTTAAATATTTCACATACATTCAACTGTTAGTAATAGTACACAGGTTAAAATATGCACAACATTTTTAGAGCTTTCCAGAACCATTCCACACAATGAGTAATTCTAACATCTACAAATCCTAAATTTGAAATACTGAAAAGAAAAAACTGCATCTATGAAATACCATGTGAATGTGGAAGAACGTACATTGATGAGACTTGTCACCCCATTGAAAAGCTCTTACAGGAACACAAACTTATGATTAGAAGAGAGAAAACAGATGTGTTTTAAGGTAGCAGACCATGTATGTACCAGTAAACACATGTTCAGTTGGGAAAATACAAAAATATTGGAAAAGTACAAAGAAGAAAATTTAAAGAAGCTGCTCACATGACAATCGCAAACAATCCCATAATTCAATCTAGTGTGATTATATATAATATATGGAAACCACTAATCAACTTTACTCTTAGGAAAAAGTGGAGAAATCAGGAGGAATTTCATAGATGAGTATATGAAATTTCTACTGACTGTTGCCTGGCAGGATGGCTCAGTTGGTTAGACCATTACCTTAAAATTCAATATTCAAAAATCTAAGAGTCCAGATTCAATTCCCATGCTAGTACTGTCACTGAAGAAGAGGAGTGAATATTATTTCTCTAAATGTTGTGCATATACTAATCTCACATGATCATCATTTCTTATGCTTACTTATAACTGTTATTAAAACAGGCAAAACTCTCTATAGAGTATTGCTATTCATTGCAAGCCAGAGTAATCAATGGATGCCATAAGGCTTGTGCATAAAATTCCCATCTAGTGCCTACTCATCCAATATCCCCAGACTAGTTTCTGGCTTGTGGCCTTCGTCAGTGAGGAGCCTTGGATCTAAGAGCACTGCACTAGATGGGGATTTTATGCATAAGTCTTCTGGCATCCATTGATTACTCTGGCTTGCACTGAGTGGCAATATTGTATGGAGAGTTTTGCCTGTTTTAATAACATATACTAACCTGTGTGCTATTACTTATAGCTGAATATATTTAGAATATTTAAATAAAGTTAAATGTTTCTAAAGACATTCAATACTTATATAGTTCAATATATAAATACAACTAGAATACCATCATCACAAACCTTCAAGAAAATCCCTGAATAATTATGTCAATAAAAGCATTTTGCAACAATTGGTAATTTTTTATTTTTATAAATCAAAATATTAAATAAAGAATCAATTAAAAATTATTATATTTTGTTATTTGTAAACCTATAAGAAAATGATACTGTCAAAAAGAAACTACTAACAATCTAATAATGTATCATCTAGTTTGAATAGTCACCTGATCCTACCCCAGCGTGATTATAAGATGAAAAATGATGAATTTGAAGATGAGGATCAAAAAAGTTAAGATCCTTTATCATATATATAATCCCAATTTAAACATCCATTAATTGTTTTGAAATTATTAATATATGTGTATAAACCAAAATCAGAAATGGTCAGTTTATATTATTGAAGAGTAGTTATCAGACTTTTAATTTTTTATGCATTTAAAATTATTATAGTGCATTTATTTAATATGGAATATATTCAGTAGAATTCTTCAATCCAAAACTGGCTCCAGATATAATGGAATTTAAGATATTGTGAGGACATCTACATAATTTTCTCTAGAATTATTTAACCGATATGAAGATACTAAAGGGTAACCTTTAAAGTACATATTTTATGTTTTATGATACAAAACCATTATTTTTGTGCCAGTAAATGTATTAGTTGACTTGAGCATTGATGATCATCATTGTTAAAATGACCCTAGTACTTTTTGATATATGCTAACTTTTGTTTTGGTACTTATATATGTGTTTAAAATATTGATTGCTTTCATTAGGAAGATATGGCAAAGAATAAAATAAATTAAAAAGTTACAATTAGACACAGTGTTTGCCATACTTCAGAAAGAAAAGTTTTCTGCAGAAAAGGTTAAAAGATATCATTGCAATATATCAAGAAAACAGAACACAAATCAGCATGTCTATATATAAATAAACTTGCCATTTGCAGAATGGTTTTTCTATAATTGTCACAAAACTCATTAGGTTTTTAATTTTTTTGGAGTCAGAATGGTCAAATTATACTGGTGAAGATGATACTGACATTTATCAGCTAAGTATTATTTATGATTATTTTTCATTTAGATATATTAAAATCTGTTCTTTTCCATTGCACATCTTTATTAATATTATGTCATTTCAATTTTATATTTCAGCTTTAAAATTATATGAAAAGATTTTTTTTAATATTATCCCTTTTGGATAATTGTGCTTGTTATCTCTAATCCATAAGTAGAAACTGTACCTATCACATACAGTCAGTTGAATTTGCAGCCTCTGCTGGGTTTTTTTTTTTGTACATATGTTTAAAAAGTTACATTACTTAAGATGTATTTCCTTAATTAATTTTCTTATGGAGATTTGGCAAGTGATTCTTCTTTCTCCAAATGAAAACCTGATCACCATTAATACTTCCAATGATGATGGGACAAAGGTTTAATGAATATATTCACCTCTTTGATTGTTAGTTTATTTAATAACAAACAATATTGATAAGTTCCACATACAGTAATTTATTGGCATCCCAGAATTGTGAATTGATACTACAAAGTTACATATGCCTGTACTTGCAGTAAATAGACCATAGAAGGTTTTCTGAATTTATTAATCATTATCTAGATCTCGCACATAAGGTGAGACATAATATATCTTACATGAATTTGAGAGTTTAATCTGCCAAATGATTTGATATGCTAAATGCTTTTCATTTGAGGCTGAATTTTCAAAAGGATGGACAGGTTATATTTTGATAATTAATATATAACTCCTGATAGAATAGTTTGCATATATAATTCAGAAACCTTTAACAAATATCTAAAACACACCAACAAAACATCACAAAACCATTTCTCTAATATCTTCAAATTTTCAGCATACATCAATTCCTTCCCTCACCCTACACATATCAAAAATAAATAATCATTTATATCACTTCTAATGCATTTCTATTGCACGAATCCATGGGCAATTTTCAAATGGTTTATCATTATAAGCAAAAGCTATACATTTTACCTAATAGTTCTTTTATAATTTAAGCTTGACCTTGCTTATATACAATAACCAACCAGTAAAACTATCTTCTGTTCTATTATACACAAAGTAATTATAATAATCAATGCACATTAGCCTTCTTTCTTTTTATCCTTTCAGTTCACTATCTTTTATTTCTTATATCTAGAAAAATTTGAATTTGGTTCTCACAAAGTTTCTAAATACTTTAGTGTTTATAATCCCTTCTACTTTGGCATTCTATTCTTGGCATTAATTTGTTTGGCTAACTATTAAATTAATGGTTCTATTTCTATTGAGCTGCATTCCACTTCTGAGATGCAATATTAAGTAAAGAGTATTATTTATTGTGAGCATTATACTTGGACAAATTTCTATCATGTTCTATTTGTTACTAAAAATGAAGGTTATCTAGGAGTAATTTCTTTTTTCTTCTGAATTTGAATTTTAACATTTGCTGTAGTTATAGTTGACACAATTTACAGTAATAGTTTTTCCATTCAAGGTTTTTGCAAACATTTATTAAACATGATTTTCATCCATTGGCTTTTCATCAACTTTTATATGCAATGATTGAGAAGGAAATGGATTTTTCGAGATGTATTTAATCAACTTTAAGACCTTTTATCCTATCTATATCCATTTTTCATTCATTGATAATATACTCTTCTTTTTTAGTCTAATTTCTGGCACAATTCCTTCATCTCTTTTAGATTATGTCTAATTTTTGAGAGGTCATTTCTCAATTTTAGACAGATGTTTCATTTTTTGGTCTGGTTGTTTTTCTTAACCGTCAACTTCCATATTTAATTCAATCTTAATATTTATATGCATTATTTGTAGCATCACCCCCCCTCCTACAACTCCACATTTTCAGCTGCTTGCATTTTTATTTTTGATCTCATAATCATCTGCTTCAAATATTTAAATATTTCTCTTTTTTTTCTTATTTCCTTGATTTTCTCTATTTCATTAAATTATGCATTGTTCATCTTTTCCATCAAGCTGTCGCTTTTTCTATCTTGGATAATCAATGCTTTCTATTCTAGTTGTTTGCTTGCCCTATTCTGACTATTTTATTTAAGCTGTCCTATAATTATTTTATTTTATTTTGCTTATAATTATTCTCTTCAACCTGCCTTAAGATAATTATGTATTTTCCATTTCTTATGACATTCTATGTGTATAAGTAACTTTTTTTCTTATTTACTTATTTTATATACGATCACAACCTATAATATAGGAGACAGAAGATTCAAAGATACTTTAATACTTATGTTGTGAGATATACAACAAAGGTGCAAAAGAGTTTTAGCTAAACTATTCTAAATGATTTATCAAGCCAACAAGTTTGGGTAGCCTTATGCAATAGAAGAAATATTGAAATACTATAAGCATTAAGAATAATGCTTCTATACATATATCTGGTCACACATTGGTGCACATGTTATAGGAAGAGTGTCATGTGTGGTTACATCAAGATAATGATATGTGAAAAAATTACTTGAAAATCATCTTATAAATATTCCAAATATAGAGTTCATCTACCACTTTGGGCAGTCAAATGTAATGAAATACAGTGTTTGGAATGTAATAATATTAATAAAAAAATGTGCAGCTATTGTATTGATATGCTAAACTTAACTGGATAATATTGATTTTTCTCATAATTCTAAATGTTAATATTGATTTTCTCATCATTTTCAAATTTTGTACAATCATAAAAATAATAATGATGATCAAGCAAAACCCCATTTTTATTTGTGAACGAATTGTGATTCATTTCTCTAATATAGCATTTAAATTTCCAAATACATCAACAACCTGTAAACAACTCACATCATCAGCTAATGTTGTAAAGACAGATATTTATGAATCGCACATATATAGATGCATTAAACTAATTATATATCACAAAAAAAAGATGTAAACATTGATATAAAAATAGAGGAGGGGGAATAATAATTTTCTTTCTAACAATAACAATTTTAGCAAACTGATACCATGTTGCAATAATCAAAAACGAAAAGTCTGAATAGATACATTTGTCAGAGATATCTCATCCTTATTTTCTCAATTAAAAGACTGGATATGTCTTAAAAAGATTTCAGCAAACTCATTCTATTCTTCCCACAAGATTTTATAAGAAAAAAATAAAAAATAAATATACAAGTCTAGGTTTAAAGTATGATAAAAAAGAAAAATAAATAAGTTGTTAATTATGATAATAATCACAAATTTAGGGCTTTCAGAAACTGAATAAAGTATAAACTCATACAAGTCAATTGACTAGGAATTTGTCACATACAATGCCATACTTATTTTATATAAAGTATTTGGCAAATTTTAAAAGATTTAGTTTCTCTCTTGGATAATAAAGTCCAAAATATATAGAATATTATTTGCATTTTCAGCAAAGTTATCCTCAATCTTTATATAGCTTCCTCCTTGAGTTATAAATTTGTTGTTTCATAAATCCATCACTATACATGTATGTCAATTTAGTTTTTAGGAGGCAATTTGGCAAGTCAGGCATATTATATAGTTCAAATTAATATGTCAGACAGTCAAATAAGCAACAGAATAGTTCAGGTCTTAACTGAATAGGTTTTTTCAGTACTATATCCTTTTCCCTTTGAGGAATTGCATTGTACAAGACCAATTTTATAGCTTTATTGAGGAATATATTAAAAAGTATTTTTCCAAAGTTAACTTATTATCGTTATCAATATCCAATACTAGAATCATCTAGTAATCTTATGGTTTTTGCTGTAGAATTCTCCTTTACTTCTGATTCCAATTAAATTTCAGCTTAATGACTTGACTCAATCTCCAGTCTCACTATCAACTGCTCAATATTTCAATAATTGTTCTCCAACTCTGTAATAACAACTATTTAAAAATTAATTTCCTTCTTCTTTTATAAATAAATCACCTAAAGTCCCCCAAAAAAGTTTTTCATAACTTATATACTAGCCTTCCCGTCTATCCAGGATCTTATTATTTACATATATTTTGCTTTTAATCCTATTTACCAAATGAGTTATTTTATTTCATTTTTTTAAACATGCTAATTTGTTTACAAAAGATTTTTTTTCTCTCATACCTAATATTAGTTTTTAAAAACATACACTTTAATGCATTTATAATGTCTTTAACATAATTATTAATAATTCAATACATCCTTTAGAGTTTTCAATATTATAAATGAGCTTCTCTCCCAAAAAAATTGTAATATACAATCCAAACTATTTTGTATTATAAAATCTCTTGTTAATCACAAATAATGCACATATATTCCCTTCATACATATTATGACAGGCACACTTCGTATGGCCATGCATAAGATGGCATTACATAATAAAATGGCCTAAATATGCAATAAAGCCATTAAACGTGTGTGTATGCCATCTATATAAATTTCAATCAAGTCAAATTATAAAATAAGTGAGAGATGTCTGTGGATATGACATATACTCGCACACACAACAAAAGCCAATAGTTAAGGCTTATAATGTAAAGTATTAGCATATTAGCTATATGCTTACAATTTATTTTTATTATTATTTTATGTTCTTTTTTTTTTTATATAAACGCAGATTTGTATGCGTAATTTGTATGTATAATTTTTTGTTTGTTTGTTGAATAGTTGTGAAAAGAAAGAGAAATGGTAATATTTAAAAAAAATCTAACATATACGTAATTTTAAATCAAATGTTGTATTAGATATCTTTCTCTACAAACCCATTGTTTTAAATTTAAGAAAAGCCTAAAGGCAAGTACATTTTAATAGATAAGTAATTTTATTTCATCCTTTTTTGTTTTAATTATCAAATATTTCAACTCAACAAAAGAGTTCATTAAAATTTCTGTTAATGCAGGCGGGGAAAGATATCTAATTTAATTAAAAATATGTTTTTAAATGGAATCTGATTATCGGAAAATAACTTTGATAATCAATTGAATTAAAAATAAATTCTTGAGATATATTAGTGGATTTCATAGGAATGCTTCGTGCATTGTATGAATCCCCTAACAAAAGTCAAAATTAATTAATTAAATGTGTTTCAGAGGGTAACTAGATTGAGATTCTAATGAGGAGGGCTAAACGCTGTTCACTAGTTTAGTGGCAATCAGTTGGACCCAGGCATTCAATAAGGCATAAGCAATCAAGCAGTCATTAAGTCAAACATTCACTCACTTATGCTAACTTTTTAGATTCATCTGAACTTGCTTGTTCTCTGTTCTAATTATTTTTCTTAAGTCATGCTGATATAAGCTTCAAGATGTTTTTCAATTAGACAATTCATATTAGCACTGTGGAGAACTAAAAAATCATTAACCAAAGAAAAAATTTATAATTAGATCTCGGGCACAGAAGTACTCGCATCAGTGAAATTATCATGGGATAGGAACTCCCAATCAGCGCGCCCACCCAGCTCCGCTCTTGCCATCAGCAAGGTCTCCTGAATCCAGCCATCAAATTATTGTGAAAGCCATGGAACAGTACCAGAAAGGTTTCCTGAATCCAGTTATTGAACAACCATGAGAGCTGTTGAACAATACCAGAAATGTCTCCTAGATCTAGCCACCAAGTGATGATGATAGCAGCCGAATGATGCCGTGTTAAAGAGAAGTCTCTGCCGTTCTGGATGAACAGATACTTGGCCTACTCAGAACTCCTAGATGTATGATAGAGACTTTATGTGATACCCTTCTTAATGTTATTATTATTTTTTTTATTTTATTTATTCTAGTAATATCAATGTAATAAATCTTTTATTAATGTATTTCTCTTATTAAGATAATATTTTACTTACCATTCAGGGTTTACGAAATGTATTCGTGTGCGAGTGTATGAACCTCAGACCACTTTCTCACTAGTTGATTCTTTATAATTTTACATTCTTTCTTTGTTAATATATCTATAATACTCTCATATACATGTTTTTTATATTATTTATTATGCAATGGGGTTTATTATTATATTTATCTTGGGAATTAGTGAAGGAATTCAATAGAAGTTTATTTAATATTTATAAAACTACTTTACTGCTTTGATAATTGTATTTCTTTCTTTAACATAATAAGACCCTTAGATAATTGCCAGAGTTTTAGTTTCCCAATTCTTTACCTGAGATAAAGAGAAAGCTGAGCTGGCATATGGGACACTCCCTTATCGGGTTTTAAATCTTTGGTCATCGTGTGTTTATTTCTATTAAATTTTGTTCGATTCATTTATTTCATATTATCATTGGCCTTACATATCCTTTCGGGAGGGGGAATTAATCTTTTTCTTTCTGGGAATGGCGCGAAGGATTTAAATTAAAGAAATCTTTCAAAGGTATATAAGAGTCAATACTTTATAAACGTACCGATGACTGTATCAAACCGATCATAAAAAAGATTTGAAATTACTTCCTATCCTGGTGTGCCGCCATATTTGTTTCATGTTCGATATGTGCGCATGCTCACCTTATCAGGGTAGGGATAAACCGATATAGATGGGATATTTTTGGCACCCAACATGGGGCCAAAAATATCCCATCTATATCGGTTCATCCCTACCCTGATAAGGTGAGCATGCGCACATATCGAACATGAAACAAATATGGCGGCACACCAGGATAGGAAGTAATTTCAAATCTTTTTTATGATCGGTTTGATAGTCATCGGTACATTTATAAAGTATTGACTCTTACATACCTTTGAAAGATTCTTCCCCATACTGCAATCCCTTAGTTATTGTGAAAAAAAAGGATGGAGCCATCCGGTTATGTTTAGACGTCCGCCAGCTCAATAGGGCCACAATTCCCTCCCCCATTCATGAGTTATTAATGAGATTTAAAGGAAAAAAGTCTTCTGAATTCGATTTCACTGCCAGTTACTGGAAAATTGAA
This sequence comes from Epiperipatus broadwayi, assembly GCA_028023455.1. Taxonomy (NCBI): domain Eukaryota; kingdom Metazoa; phylum Onychophora; class Udeonychophora; order Euonychophora; family Peripatidae; genus Epiperipatus; species Epiperipatus broadwayi. Next base: position 580,543 of record JAQFVV010000374.1, on the reverse strand, counting down.
CTACACCCCGCAGACCGTCAGTACATGGCTTTTAGATATGGAGGATATTCCTATCAATTTAACCGAATGCCCTTTGGCTTGGTCAACAGCGGAGCTGGCTTGCTGAGATGCCTGGAACAAGTTTTGTCAGCAGAAACTAAGAAAATTGTAACTATGTATGTGGATGATGTGGTCATGGCCTCCGCATCATTGGAAAAACATCTCCAGCATTTAGAATTATTCTTTGGAGAATGCAGGGCAAAAGGAATTAGGATAAACATGAAGAAGAGTATATTTGTACTTCAAACCGATTAAAGTGGATATGGACTAGGTGTCACACTGTCGCAAATCCAACCGGACAGGAGAATAGAAGTGTTGTATTTTATAAGTTGTTTATTGAAAGGGCCTGAAATTAACTACACTGTTACTGAGGAGTCCCTAGCCATCGTATGGGCTTTTCAGAAATTTTGTCCTATGTTGTTGGGTTCCGAGGTGGTGCTGATCACTGACCACAAGAGCCTAGACTTCCTCAACCATAGTTACCTCACTAACAGCCGACTGGTTAGATGGAGCCTGTTCCTCCAAGAGTTTAACTACATGGTTCGATACTGCAAAGGGGCGGAAAATGTAGTTGCTGACATTTTAAGTCGCCATCCAGTGCCTGTCCAACAACAGCATTTGAATGTGGACCAGGTTTATATGATGAACCTAGCCTTATGTGTTGATGAATCCATAGAGCACGGATTTCCCCAGGTGGCTGTAAGGCAATGAGAAGATGTGGGTTTGAATCAAATTATAATGCAATGTCAGGCTGAAACCCCAGGGAGTGGTATAACCATGGAAAGGACCATGCAAAGATACATTATCAAATCCAAGAGGGAAGAGATGAATGGAGGGTCATGATACCACTTATGATGAGGCACCCCCTCATCCAATATATTCATTGTATGTATGGACATTATGGAACTCCAAAGACAGAACATTGCCTCAGATGCTGGTTTTATTGGCCACGGATGCACCGGGACATAATGTATGTGATAAATAAATGTGAAATGTGCCAAAGAGCGAAACCCTCAACAAAAGTTATGTGAGCCCCATGGAATCCATTATACCTCAAAACCCAAAAGAGATAATGGCCATTGATTTTTATGGACCACTGCCATCCTTCAATCAAAAGAAATACTTGTTGGTAGTCTATGACCTTTTTTCCAAATTGGTAGCCGCCTATCCATTATCCAGAACTACGACACGAGAAACCATTAAGGTACTGGATTCTCTGCATTTTCCACGGGTCGGGAAGCCTGAAGTCCTTCTGTCTGACCATGGGACACCCTTCATATCAGAAGAGTGGAATCAGTGGACAACTAAGCGCGGAATGAAACATGTACTCACATCCATCTGCAACCTGGTCTAACCCTGTGAGCGGGTTATGCAGGAACTAGGGAGGCTATTTTGTACATATCTGCCAACTAACTACAGGGAATGGGTTAAGCAGTTACCTCAAGTACTCAATTTTATTAATTGGTCCATCAATGAATCCACTGGATTCTTCCCCATGTGCCTTCATTTCGGAAAACTAGCTCCTAAGTTGTTTAAGGCGAAATTACCCGAAGGAATTGTTGAACGGTGGATATGGAAGCGGATAGAAAAGAGGCTTATGCTCGCATGCAACAGATGAGTGCTAGGAGAAAGAAACGAAAAGGTGGGTCAAAGTATGTTCAAAATAGAGGATAAAGTAATAGTAAAAACTCCCCATGTAAGTGTACCGGAGAAATTCCAGTTTAAAAAGTTTTGTAACCTTTATGAAGGTCCATTTGAAATTGTAGAATGCCGGGGTAATAATGCTTTCTGGGTCAAAACAGAGCAAGGCATTAAGGGCACTTATAATGCGAGAGCATTGAAACCCATGTTATAAAATTTTAGATTTAAAATGAAAGAAAATGTAATTAGTGATTAAAAGACGTTAAATGATAATCCCATTTAAAAGTCTCATTTGGGAGGGGGGTATTATGACAGGCACACTTCGTATGGCCATGCATAAGATGGCATTACATAATAAAATGGCCTAAATATGTAATAAAGCCATTGAACGTGTGTATGCCATCTATATAAATTTCAATCAAGTCAAATTATAAAATAAGTGAGATGTCTGTGGATATGTCATATACTCGCACACACAAGAAAAGCCAATAGTTAAGGCTTATAATGTAAAGTATTAGCATATTAGCTATATGCTTACAATTTATTTTTATTATTATTTTATGTTCTTTTTTTTATATAATGCAAAGATTTGTATGCGTAATTTGTATGTATAATTTTTTGTTTGTTTGTTGAATACTTGTGAAAAGAAAGAGAAATGGTAATATTTAAAAATAATCTAACATATAGATAATTTTAAATCAAAAGTTGTACTAGATATCTTTCTCTATAAACCCATTGTTTTAAATTTAAGAAAAGCCTAACGGCAAGTACATTTTAAAAGATAAGTAATTTTGTTTTGTCCTTTTTTGTTTTAATTATCAAATATTTCAACTCAACAAAAGAGTTCGTTAAAATTTCTGTTAATGCGGGTGGGGAAAGATATCTAAATTAATTAAAAATATGTTTTTTAATGGAATCTGATTATCGGAAAATAACTTAGATAATCAATTGAATTAAAAATAAATTCTTGAGATTAATTAGTGGATTTCATAGGAATGCTTCATGCATTGTATGAATCCACTAACAAAGGTCAAAATTAATTAATTAAATTTGTTTCAGAGGGGTAACTAGATTGAGATTCTAATGAAGAGGGCTAAACGCTGTTCACCAGTTTAGTGGCAACCAGTTAGACCCAGGCATTCAATAAGGCATAAGCAATCAAGCAGTCATTAAGTCAATCATTCACTCACTTATGCTAACTTTTTAGATTCATCTGAACTTGCTTGTTCTCTGTTCTAATTATTTTTCTTAAGTCATGCTGATATAAGCTTCAAGATGTTTTTCAATTAGACAATTCATATTAGCGCTGTGGAGAACTAAATAATCGTTAACCAAAGAAAAAATTTATAATTAGATCTCGGGCACAGAAGTACTCGCGTCAGTGAAATGATCATGGGGTAGGAACGCCCAGTCAGCGCTCCCGCCCAGCTCCGCTCCTGCCATCAGCAAGGTCTCCTGAATCTAGCCATCAAATGATCATGAGAGCTGTGCAACAGTACCAGAAAGGTTTCCTGAATCCAGTTATCGAACGATCGTGAGAGCTGTCGAACAATCCCAGAAATGTCTCCTAGATCTAGCCACCAAGTGATGATGATAGCAGCCGAATGATGCCGTGTTAAAGAGAAGTCTCCGCCGTTCTGGATGAACAGATACTTGGCCTACTTAGAACTCCTAGATATACGATAGAGACTTTATGTGGTACCCTTCCTAATGTTATTATTGTTTTTTTTATTTTATTTATTCTAGTAATATCAATGTAATAAATCTTTTATTAATGTATTTCTCTTATTAAGATAATATTTTACTTACCATTCAGGGTTTATGAAATGTATTCGTGTGCGAGTGTATGAACCTCAGACCACTTTCTCACTTGTTGATTCTTTATAATTTTACATTCTCTTCCTTTGTTACTATATCTATAATACTCTCATATATATGTTTTTTTTATATTATTTATTATGCAATGGGTTTGTTATTATTATATTTATCTTGGGAATTAGTGAAGGAATTCAATAAACATTTATTTAATATTTATAAAACTACTTTACTGCTTTGATAATCATATTTCTTTCTCTAACATAATAACACACTTAGATAATTGTGCGAGTTTTAGTTTCCCCATTTCTTTACCCGAGATAAAGAGAAAGCTGAGCTGGCATATGGGACACTCCCTTATCGGGTTTTAAATCTTTGGTCATCGGGTGTTTATTTCTATTAAATTTTGTTCGATTCATTTATTTCATATTATTATTGGCCTTACATATCCTTTCAGGAGGGGGAATTAATCTTTTTCTTTCTGGGAGTGGCGCGAAGGATTTAAATTATAGAAATCTTTCAAAGGTATGTAAGAGTCAATACTTTATAAACGTACCGATGACTTATCAAACCGATTATAAAAAAGATTTGAAATTACTTCCTATCCTGGTGTGCCGCCATATTTGTTTCATGTTCGATATGTGCGCATGCTCACTTATCAGGGTAGGGATGAACTGGTATAATATACATATATAGATCTACATCACCCCTAGACATATATATATAAATTCCATACCTACATTTATATATACATATGCATATCCAAATATATACACATACATCTTTTAAACATACATATATATATATATGCATATGTATATATAGATGTAGGTATGTAATTTATATACATGTCTAGGGGTGATGTAGATCTATATATGCATATGTATGAAGGGAATATATGTGTATATTTTGATATATGTGTATTATATATATGTAAAATGATGGTTATGTATTTTTTATATATACGTGAAATGATGGTTATGTATTTATATTATTCAAATATTGTAGCTCTGATGAAGACTGCTGGTCAGTCGAAACTGTAAGGAAAATGAAGTTTTTAAGAAAATTGGTTTGCATTAAAGTGTATATGAAAGAACTGTTATAAGCAATATATATATGAATATATGAAGATATGCAAAGAACGTGAAAGAGAAGAATAAGAGAATATATTCCTTTTGCTTTCAAAAAAATCCAACTGATGTTCAGTTAAAAACTGTCATGCAATTGAAAAGAAAAATCATGATTTTTGATCTTGAGAACTAAAAAACTAGAAAACTCATCGCACTGGATATTATATAATACCTTTTACATCTTCTTTAAACACTTTACAATGCAATCTATAAAATAAAATTTATTCCTTTATATTTGCATAGTAAAGTGTTTAATGAAGGTGTAAATGCATAATAGAACAAAAGTGGGAAGAAATTATCATACTGGATGCTATGTTGGCAGGCAACACTTCCATGTTCATTTGAATGATCATATAATAATAGCAATTGCAAAGTCAAGATTATATGGAATGAACATTAGTAATTTGTCCTGTTTATTTCCTTAAGATCTTCTCAAAGAAAAATCAAAGTCTCTCCTTTCAATTAAAAACATACTACTTTCTTCAGGAACACACACATCTATATATATATGTTTATTCTAGAAAAATTTTCACAAATAAAAAATGAAATTAAACCAGGTGTGAGAAACACAGAGTAAAATTTCTCAATACAGTGCATTCCTGTACTATTATAACTCTTATTCACTTTCTTCCATCAATAATTTTAGCAAATTAATTAGCAAAGAAACAATAGAAGAGTTTACAAATTTGTTCCTTTTTTTTTTTTTTTACCTATGATTGGCCAAACAATAAATAATAAACAAACAATAAATGAGACGATTATAAAACTTAAATACTCTTTTATTAATTTATAAATCATTACAATAGCTTTCAAGTACACATTAGTCCTGAAATTGATGAATAAGACTTCATTAAAATCTTGACTTATCACTACTATGAAATATTTTTCTGTGATTTATTGTTTTTTTAAAGACTGCTTTGTTCAAACAATAAAAAATTCTTACATGGACTTTTTCAAACTATATTTCATATATGCAGATATACTATATTATTGTTGATCTGTATGATTTAATGTTGTGGTATTTTTTAAAAGTGTTTTTTTAAAATATAATGACAAATTAAAAACAAAAAGATAAAGTGAAGTCATGGATTCATTACCTTTAGAAATATTACTTTTCTAGTGATAAAGGTGCATATTATAATTTTATCTTTGTTTTATGGATGCTCTATGGAGACTCTTATCTTACAAACCCAGATTAGTCTAAATCTTTATTCTCCAGTTAAAATAGATCTAGATATTCATTTATTACTGGTGAATAAATGTGTTACAATTCTAACTAAAAAAAATTATGATACACTGGATTCAAAACCCAGGTCATGACCATAGGATAAGAATAAATAAAATCCTTCATAATGACTAAATGATCAATTTATTCATTATAATATATATAATCAATATGAAGGTAATGTAAAAAAAAAAAAAATTCTAATTCAAAAAACTAGAAAGATCAAAATAAAAGTATATAAAATTACATACTGAACAGAATAAATTAACAATATTTAAGATTAAATATAATTGTGATTTTATATACCTTTTATGTACTTCATTGTTAATTCATGTCCCTTGTTAAATGTTTCTCGATTTTTACAAAAAGTGCTAGCTTCAGCTTCATCTTCTTTTAGTTCTCCTAAATTATCATCAGTAAATTCATCATATTCATCACTATCACTGCTGGAATTGCTAACTAAATTTCTTGTCTAATAAAAGAAAAAAATGTGAATACATTTGAGTCAAATTGTGTATTAGATGCAATATATATTTTTAAAATGTTTTTTTCTTGCAGAATAAACAAACTATATAAAAATAAGCAGAAACATTACAATATCAATTCAATTTTTTTTAAATACTTCCCTTAATTGAGAATACATGGTAGCCAACTTTAAACATTTAAAAAAATGTATTCAAAATAAAAACAAAAGATTTACAAATTTTATTAGTGGCCCATTAGAAATCCCACCCCAAATCACAGGAATACTTTGTGTAGGAGATACATTTAACTAATATTCAATATGTTGTTATGAATTAAAGTCAATTACTATTTTATATAGTAGGCTGAAATAATAAAAAAATAAATCTTTCGTTCTATTCTAATATTTTAGTACTATTTTCGTTTTCACAATTATCTATGATGGTGAATTACGAAACAGTCATATATGAGAGTTCTACAAATAAAAAATAATGTTCAAACAAATGAAAGTCAATGGCTATATGCTGTTTCCGATGTAGTCTGTTCTGTTTCCACTCTGAGCTCTTTCATCACTTTTTTTTTTCTCTCTTTTACAATACTATCTTTGGTTACTTTAATATAGACCATAATCATCACAAGATTTTCATACTAACAGTCATCTTCCTGCATTAATTAAATGTTTCAATGGGATTTGTAGTTGTGCAATCACATTTTTATTCTTTAAATATAAGTATAGCAATTCGCTCCAATCTTTCACGCATATTGTCGAGGTTATAGCCTCAGTAAATTTTATTTATGTAATCAATGTGCGTTTAATAAAAATTTATAATTAACTGTTTTAATTTTTTTTTCACATTTTGTTTTTCCTGAAATCAAAAATGATATAAAGTTTTATGAGTGGCTATTAATGAAGTTAATAAACAGATCTCTGTATTTTAATCTTATAGTATTTTACTTTACTCAACAAATATAACTGTCTCATCTATAAACTAAGTACACTGTATTCAGCATTATGTCTTCCAAACAATCAGATAAAACACGACTTATCATTAACTATAAGGTTTCATAATCTTCACTTTGTAGAAATATATATATATATAATTTTTTATTCAGCACTTACCAAAAAGACTTATAATTTTTTTTTTTTAAAAACTGACTTTAAACATATGAGGCCCTCCATTTCTTTCTCTATAAAGAACATTTCAAGTATAATATAACTAGTATGCTAATAACTTTATTACGAAAATCCAAAATTCTGTTTTATCTTGAAGTATCCTTTTTCAATTTCATATGGATTTTTTTTTTGCATTGGATAATTGATTTTGTTTTTAAAAAACAATTTCCATTTAGATTTTTCACTTTTTGGAAAAGATGAACCAATTTCAGAGAGAAGATGGTTATTATCTGCTTAACTTCTGGAACAGAAAAAAGAATAGTTTTTATTTAAAAATTAACTTTTCAAAATAAAAACATTAGATCCATTTACATTTCTAATTGAGTTTTTAATTTAATAAATTATGTTAATGAATAAAAAGCAATAAGAACTACAATCAACAATGATTAGGTGTTAACATATAGTCCCATATATTTTGTAATTATTCTTACTTGATATCAGATAGAAAATTTAACATTTGTACAAACTTAACTATAATTAATATATATAAAAAAAATCGCAAATATAGGAGAACCATATTAAAAAGTCCTCAATATTACTTAACCATTATATCTCTAGCATTTTATCATCATTGTGGAAATAATGAAAAAAACATTGTATGCTTTTTTTTTTTTTGGAGAGAATGAGAGTGATCAAATGAATACATTCATACATGCACTCAGATTTCATTAAATGATTCTTCACACAACTATGCTAAATAATTATGATATTAAAAATACATTTTCATTCTCCACTGATCTAACACCAAATAACTACTGAATATAAAATTTCTTGCATTATAACTTTTTCTACAAAATTCAAATACAAAATAAAAATAACATGACAGAAAATGACTTATTGTATAGATATTCTAATTTTTTTTTTTTTTTCATATGTCATAGCATCAGCCAGGACGTGAACCCACAACCGTCTGCAACCAACTACTTGCTTGCAAGGCGGCTGTGAAAATTATAGAATAAAATGCATCAAAAACTTTAAACAAACAAAATTCATATATATTTTTCTAACACTTGAATTTTTAACAACTTTTTTTTTTCCAAAATGTCTGGAATGAATGAAAAAATTTCATTTTGTAAAAAAAAAAATTAAAATGTTAACAATATTTTTAAAAAAATATGTTATTAATGCTTTAAAAAAATACATATAAACAATTAGTTATTATGATAATGAAAATGATTCACTCTTTATTAAATCATAATAGCAGTTGCTTATAAAAAAAAATTTCTTCTTTCTGAAATTTCTTTTATCACATTTTTATATTTATTAACAAAAATTATAATCATTTTTTAAAAAATTCTTTTAGAAATATTTTTTTTCAAAAAATTGGTCAAGAAAAAAAAATCTAGCATGAATTACATATACAGCAGTAACGAAGCATGACTTTTTTAGGAATGGAGGGAAAGCACACTACATAATATTTTCTTTATAATGTTTTTATTTTACTTGCCACAATAATTTTTATGTAATAACTAATATATATATATTACATACATCTATTTTTAAATCTGGAACTCTCTTATCGATATTTTTATTTTCTAAATGCTTTTAACATTCTTAAGTTTTAACTATTAATTACATTTTAGTGCTGTTTGAACTTCTTATAATCAACAAATAATGTGAATCATGTGATGGTCAAACTCATTATTTGCCTTATATAAAAACAGTTCAACTGTTGGTAAAAAAAATTGAAAGTTAAAAAAAATTCCATACAAAAAATAAGAGTTTGAATAGTTCATTCTTCTTTCTTTATGTTTAGCAAAAATAGTTTAGAGAATTTTTTTTGTATGTTTGTATGTGCAACTTGTTGGATTGACTTTGTGAGGTTGAATATGTACATATTTTAGTGAATTTTTAAAATTGAATTTTAGTTAAAGTTTTTGAACTTTTTAATGTTCTATGAAAGCACTCATTCCGTTCAATACATGAAGCCTCCATCCCTGATACACAGGAATTTTGTTGCACTGACACTTAAACAATTTCACTATATTTTAAATTTATTTTAATATTATATTTTGTTTGTTTATATACATATTGAAACAGATATGTTGTTTCATATATCTGAAGTTACCTCCCCTTCCCACTTTAAAATGGTTTGATTTAAAGAAGAAAAAAAAGCTGACACAGTTTTAGTGAGTAAAATTAAGAAAAATAAATAAATAACTGACAGTGAATTAAAATCAGTTTTTAACTCACGTTATCAAAACAAAATGTGTAAATTCAAATTCTCTGAAAAAGGATGGAGAGAAAAAACAATATTTAAAATGTACAATTAGAAATTAAATGACACATTTAATTAACGAATTTTTATCATTAAATATCTGTGGTTTCAAATATTACCAATATAATATTTTTTTTGGTTAGAGCTGAATGTTTACAAATTACCATAAAGAAATGCTGTAATTAGTTCATTAATAAAAGGATAGCGTCACTTTCTTGCCTTAGGCAAAAGAAGTCAACATATTTTTTGAAAAACATGTTGGTTAGCATGGATGAGATAAAAAAAGATGATAAAAAATCATGGAAAGTTGGAGTATAAAAAGGAAACAATTGATCAACTCTGAGAGTTGCAGTTAATTGATTGTAACAGCTGCTTTGCAGTAAATAGCAGTTCAGTATTTAGTCAGTTCACAGCGAAGAGTATTCATAAACAAATCAACTAAGTTTGGAGCTACTGTAGCCAGTAACAATTAGTAGGAAAAACCCATGGTTACTGTAAAACTGCAATATGAAGAAGCATATTATCAACATGGAAAGTACTAAAATGTTGGTTAAAAAGAATAGCTCACTCTCCCTTCCACACCATGAAGAAGTCATGAAATTGAAAAATAATGCCTAAGTGACCACCAAAGAAAATATATACCATTCATCTCTAAGACAAATCCCTTTTTAATGTGAAGATTTAACAGTGGTGAATTGCCAACAGATAAATTTAAAGGTAAGAAATCTAGATAACATTTGAAATATTTAAAAGTATTTACGAAAATGCGGTAAGAAAAGCTTAACATAGTTATTTAAAATGATTAATTCAACAAAACGATAAACGGTTATGTACCAAAATAATTTCTTATAGAATAATATAATTGCCATTATTATTAAAATTAAAAAGGGAAAAAAAAAGGTAAATTGAAATACGTTGATAGAAATGGTGAAACACAATAATGAATTCACTTATTTTTTTTTTAAAGCGATAAAACTTATAACATTGATTATAATAAAGTATATATCAGTAATGTTAGTTGTTTGTTACATTCTAAACATCATACCTGAATTTTATATTTAAGTTAGACGTAAAATTCATCTGAGAAACTTTGTTTTAAAACTTCTCGTGCTTTGAGTGCATTCAGGAACAGAAACCATCCCAAACTGGTTACATATAAATGCATTGTATTATCTTACTAAATAATATATACTTATTCACTATTTGAGATTTTCTTTTGGTGATTTAAATCAATATGATATCAGATCCATCATTATTTTCTTGAAATATTTTAATGAATCCTTTTTAAATATGAGACTGTTCTGATTTTTTTTTAATATAATGTGTGATTGAATAGTCATTTTTATTTCTTCCTATACTCATTTAAATTATTAATCTCATCTCACAAACTAATTGTAAATATATGGGATCATTGTGATTCTATGATTATAATTTCCAATGTAGAGGCCACATTGTATTATATCCCATCAAGTTTTCTCTTTCTTAATTACAAAACTTGAGATTGTAGAAAGTGATAAATCATATTTTTTCTTTTGTTTTTCTGCATTTTGAAATTTAAAAAATATATATATGAAGTATGCTTATAATATAACTAATAGTCTGAAAACATATATAAATATGTTTTTAATAATATAGAAAAACTACAAACTCATTAAGTCAAAATGGGAAAAATAAAATAATTAGTAGATGAATAGTTAAAACTACATGAATGAACTAACAATAGAGAGAAACCATTTAGTTGTAGTTTTTGTGATTACAAGTATTTTGCCAAAAGTTCTTTAAAAGTGCATAAAATGAGTCGTACTAAAGAAAAATTTTCAACTGCAGGTTCTGTGATTACAAGTGTGTTAAGAAAAGTCATTTAAAATTACATGTAAGATCTCATACTGGAGAACATCTCTTTAATTGTAGCTTCTGCAAGTAAAAGACTTCTGTAAAAGCTGTTTTAAATCGACATGAAATGACTCACACTGGAAAAAAGCGCTTTAAAAATTTAATTGTCATTACAAATCTTCATACAAATTTCTATAGATAAAAAGGATTAATCCAAATATAAATCAAACTTACCTAAGAGTATATTGCAATAGTGAATTAATAGACATGTCTATGAATAAGCACATATGAGGAGAATTTAAACTTGAGAAATTATAAGGAAAGTATCTGTGATGTACACACGAATATCTAAATAAATCCCTACCATGTGAATGCTGGCAGAACAGAATGATGGAATATAAATGATGGACACTGTATGATCATCAATGATGGGATCAAGTATCAGAGAAGTTACCAATGAAATGGACTAACTGATCTATGGAACCTGAACTGCAATGAACTATTAGGAGTGTTATCCAAATACTGTTAGTTAGATAAATTATTGTTACACAAAACTAACATATGTTGTCAGCTTCATTTCGCATCACTCATCCATCAGTGTACTTGTTCACAAGAATCACGTTTCCTGAGCTATGTTCAGCAAAATCTGATCTGGGTGAGTAAGCTGGAACTCTAGTGGTGCTCTTTGGAAAGCAAACTAATAAATCTCTAGATGTTTTCAGTCTTTTTAATGCTACAGTCTCTAATGACCAGAAAATATTGTTGTAAGGGGGGGGGGGTAATATTAGCATTGGGTATCACCAATCATTCTTTCCTTCCTACAATATGCTCATCAGGAAATAAATCAACCATAATAGGGGATGGAAACCCCAGTCTGGTTACAATTTATTTGTGCATAAACAAAATACTTTTTAAAAAATATAAACTTTAACACCGACACTTATTTTCCTTTATAAGATTTTAAACATAATGAGATAATAGGTAATTTGAATTCTCAATAAATGTGATGACAAAACGTAGATTCCTCATTCAAATTTATTTAAATGACCATTCACTTATCAATAAGATTTATGTCTATGTTAATTATTAGTTGAAATTCTATTATAATTAATCTAAAAAAAAAAATGGATTTAATAAGGCTCCCATCTTCACAGCTAATATATATATATATTTAATATTATAATTCGATGTCTGTATTTCTTTAAAGCAATATATGTAATTATATAATTGAATATTTATAAATACAGTAATCAGATATATTTTTAAAATTTTACCCACTTAGGAGCGCTTTCGACTATCCTCGTAGTCTTTGTCAATTAACACTTTGAAAGGCTAACCGTCCCACAATTCTGTGATCTTAATGTTTGCTGCCTGCCTGCTAATTAAGTTATGTTTGTATTTGTATATTACCATAGCTTCTTTTATTTTTCTTTTGTTATTTTTTGCAATTTGCAATATTTTAACATTATAGTTGAAGTTAAAACCATAAATACATGAATTATTATAGTAGTGAAAAATGGAGCTGAAACATTATTATCTACTTTGCAATTTTGATTAAATTTCTGAACTCTTTTTAACGATAACAAATGCTCTTTAGTTCATTTGTGTGCATTTGCATTTTGCCACATTGCACATTTCCAGTATAACTATTATTAAACAATTCAAAACAAAACAACACTCTCCATATAGTAGTGCCATCTTGTGCTAACAAGAGCAATCAATGGATGCCAGAAGGCTTGTGCATAAAATCCCTATCTAGTGCCTACTCATCCAATATCCCCAGACTAGTTTCTGGCTTGTGGCCTTCATCAGTGAGGAGCCTTGGATCTGAGAGCACTGCACCTAGATCTTAGGATCTAATGCAACCCTCCAGCACCCACCTTTTAACTCTATTTAACTACAAAACTATGAGAATGAAATTGAAAACACTATTAATATTTTCAATCCAAGCTCAATAGCTTATATAGTCATATGGGTCTGAACTCAATTCAGTACCCATACATTTTGGTGTCTTTGCTCTTTAACAACCATAACCACCACTATCCTATTAGGCAGGATTGGTGTTAAACCACTAAACATCACATGATCACTATCTCATACTAGCACAATAATTGTTATTAAACAATTCAAAACAAAACAACACTCTCCATATAGTAGTGCCATCTTGTGCTAACAAGAGCAATCAATGGATGCCAGAAGGCTTGTGCATAAAATCCCTATCTAGTGCCTACTCATCCAATATCCCCAGACTAGTTTCTGGCTTGTGGCCTTCATCAGTGAGGAGCCTTGGATCTGAGAGCACTGCACCTAGATCTTAGTAGGCACTAGATAGGGATTTTATGCACAAGCCTTCTGGCATCCATTGATTGCTCTTGTTAGCACAAGATGGCACTACTATATGGAGAGTGTTGTTTTGTTTTGAATTGTTTAATAACAATTATTGTGCTAGTATGAGATAGTGATCATGTGATGTTTAGTGGTTTATAACTATTATTCTTCACACAGCACTATCAAGGTATCAGCTCAAATTAAATACATATGTTTTCATTACATAGTCATATAGATGTCAAACCAGCTCAGTTTATATATATTATGGTGTCTCTAGTTTTTTAATAATTATGAGTAGCTCTATCCTGCAATCAGTATTTCATATAAACCGATAAAATATCAGCTGATTCCATCGACTTTAGCTTACAGACTGCTGTTACAGTAATATAATTTTCACCATTTCTAAGCTATTTTCTGTAAGATTTAGTAAGATAGCTTAGATTGTAAAAATGTATATATATATTTTTTAAATTTGGTCTGGTAGCTTGATAATATAAAAGAGTTAAATAGAGTGTGAAGAAAGAAGAGTTCATTAGATTCTAAAGCTCCAGATGCACTGATCCAAGATCCAAAGCTCCCACTGATAGAAAAATTGGCTGGGCAATACAAGATAGGGATTTAATAAGCACTATCATCTGGCATCTATTATTACTTACTAAAGCTTACTGTAAATATCACTGAAATGTTTCTATATTCAATGGTAATTACAATTTCTATAGGAACTGTTGGAAGTATGCAACTAATAAAATGCAGGTTTTCAACTTCTGGAATAGATATTCTTAAACCTCTTATACTTTGTAACACACGGAATACATACAATCATTTAACAAGTTCACGTACAAACTTAATTTTGATTAAAATTTTACATTTAATAATAGTTGAGAAAAAAGTCTAACTTTATATATATTTAAAAAAGCATAGCTTTAAAAAATTAATAACACATCACCAACTATTAACGCTTTAAATTCTATCATTCAAATCTATAGTTTATAAACAATATATACATTGAATGAGTAAAATAATATTTGCAGTAAATTTATTAAATAGAATAAACAGCTAGAAATAAAATCATTCGTAGTATATATTTATACAGGGAAGAAAATACATAAAAGTTTATAAAATAAAATATCACTCTTAAGTTAATACAAAATTAAATAACCGTACTACGTGACGTAATTTTTTAAATTCATGCCACTGTTCGTCAGTTAATTTTCCTTCCAAGCTTTGAAATAAAACAGAATTAGAAAAACTATCCGCCATTTTTTCAAAACAATATAGAGCGCCCTCTTAGTGTCCTATGCAAACTTAAAATCTTTTTTATGATCGATCGTTAGTAGTATTTTCTACTATCATGACATTTATGTTTAAAAATATACTATAATTTGCATTTTATTAAAATAAAGGCTTTTTACGTTTGTGATGCAGCAATAATTTGATTAAGAATGTGATTAGCAATAGTAAACTGTCATTAATGGTCAAATGTTCATAGCTTGCTTCATGTAATACTAACTTCATTAATTCCTCTACTTGCCTTTGATGGAGTACTTAGGGCCGGCCCAAACTATTTTGCGTCCTAGGAAAAGCTAATTTCGTACACCGCTCCCCCCAAAAAAATTGCCACTTGATTTTTAATAATAAATATTTATAGGAAAAAATAGAAATAATAAAATTGATTATTTTTCGCAAAAATATCTACTTTATATCAAACTGTGACCATCAAATATGTACTGCACTATAAGCAGCTGCCTAATTTGCTTAATGGTAGCGCCGGTACTGGGAATACTTAAATATACATATGGAATTTTAGAATTGATTTATAAATTATAGTTGGATAATTCTCCCTATATGTTTTAGTGCTGTGATAGAATGGAAGACTCTGGGTGGGAAGAGGCACAATTCTTTTACTTCTGGTGCTGAAACTTTTAATTAACTGTCGGGCAAAAAAATCATTCCAGTATTTGTATTTGCCATGCCTAAATCATTTTTTAAAAATGGCCAATCTGATTATTAGCAAGGGCGATTAAAATACAATGATATAAAAATAAATCAATTTTAAAACGATCTAAACGTTTATTACGTGAATGATTATAATTTTAACTTCGTTATAACTTCAGTTTGCATCTTAACTATATAAGGAGAGAAACCTTTAACAAATTATCAACGTTCTCTATCAAATATTACTGTTGAAAGTAATACATTGGTGCCTTTTTAATTCATATATCTTTGGGCAAAAAATCTAATAAACAAAAGCAGTTAAATATTTTAATGAAACACATGCTTGAGTAAAATGTGTGTATAAATAAGATCTAAGAGAAATAGCTTATGTATGAGTAAATGCACAAATATATCATTACTTTGATAACCTTAGAAAATAGTTTTGTACATTATACGTATGTAATAGATTAATCACATATTGCTTACAAATACCACAATATATAGAATTTCACTTTGATTTTCAAATAAAAGAACTCTCCAAATATAAAGATTGTTATTTTCAATAAAGTTGATTCACATTCTCAAGCTAATAATCATCTAAGCTAAAGTTTAAATCTTGTTAGCTTTTTTAGGTAGCCAGATAGAATGTTAATTTTAACACAGACTCCATTATTTGCTGCATTTAAAAATCTAAATGAATATTTTTTCATAGTAACATAACTATATCAACTAAAATAATTATTTGTAAGCAGTTAATCTCTCAAAATCTATTATATAAAAATGAAACATGAATTTCCTATCATTGCAACATAAAAGCAGCAGAAAATTTTTATTTAAAAATGCTCCATAAAATTTTAAAAATACATTATTAAAATCATAAGATAAACGGGTATGTTTTTCATAATAAATTACTATGCAATGGTAGATTTTTCTTGAATTGGTATTAGAGAACCAAAAACCATATTTATTATGAAGAATATAGTTTGAGACTACAGTATAGAGATACAATAGTAAAGTGTTTTAAAGTTTTTCAGAAAGAAATATTGCTACAGAAAAAATTAAAAGATAGTATAGCATGTGCTGTGTGTGTGCATGTTCAAAACAGGAAGTGATAAAGATGGTTATTAAGCCAAATAAATAAAAATCGAATGAACAAGCAATTATAAACTGACCAATAATGGAAAAATTTTCCTCTAAGGACAGTGTATGGTTTATAAACACCCACGAGCTAATTTGACAGTGTCTTTGTTTTGGGCAACAATATGCACCTAAAAGCTGTGTGGACTCTAACCCTCCCATAATTACTCAGTAGAATTCCCACAGAATATGTAGAAAAGGGATATAGGTAATAAAGAGGCGGCCCTGACCTGCATTATAATTTTTGTACACCTTATGGCTATAATTTTAATTATTATTATACTGATTTTTTCATTCATAATGTAATTATTTTTAGATGTAATGTATATAAGCATTTTACCAATTCTGCTTGTACAAATTAATACTTAATATTCTTAAGCAAGAAATAACTAAATGTGCTTTCATGCCTTATCATTTATCATGTTAGAGTAGTTAGTCAATACATAGCACAACCTGGTACTGTCAGACAGTCATTTGAGAAAAAGCATGAACTAGAAATATGGAGGCACAAAAAGCATGGTGCAGAAAAGTTAAAAATATGCATTAAAGAATTGATGAAGGCAGGGAATATGGCAAGTGCTCAATTAGAAATAGAGAATTTGATGGCAGCTATCCCTCCTAATGGCCCATCTATATACCTCGTATCACTAAATATTTCATAGTTAATAAAGTAAAAGGCATGTAAAAACAATTGTCACATCATTATTTTTCAGAGAACTTAGACTGGTCAAGGTCATGAATTGATTATGTGAACTAGAGAATCCAGAAAGCCTATCCTATAATGAAGTAATAAAATGATTAAATAGCTACTTTAGTCCTGAACCATCAAAACATATAGCCTGGCTACACTTGTGTAGTAGATGTCAAGTGAAGGGGGAAGGTTATAGAGCTTTTGATATAGCATTAAGGGACTTGGCTAGGCAATTATATAGACCAAGTCTTATTGGAACAATTTCTATGGGGGATGAATGGTGACTTTGTCAGCAGTTGTTAGTCATCCCATATTTAACTTATACAAAAGTAATTAAAAAGGCATTACTCATGAGCTGATAATCAATAATGTTTAAAGAATTCCAGCAGTTGAATACAGATAATTCAAATCAAGTGTTTATCCTAAAAATGAATAGAGAAGAGAAAAATGGAAAAAACAAATTAGGAAGATTTTCACTGTGAAAAGATTGGTCACCTTATCTGTGAGTGCAGCAGCACAAATGCGAGATGTGATGTAATATGATGCACTGTGACCTCCTTAAATGGAGTCAGGAATCTCTCAGCAACTATGTCTAAAGAAACCTGTTAGCCACTTTGAATTCCATTTCCCATCCTGTTTTCCCAAATTCTTCTCTATTGTGCTTCATCCCATTTCCACAACCTTGTCAGCTCCATGGCTTTTATATCTAAATCCTCTTTATCTTTTCCCAAACCCAACATAAAAATCCAATAACCTACTTTCTGTATAATCACTTTCCTTATATTTATTCTTCTACAACTTTATTATTTGTATCCTTTCTACTTTCAGGCATTTACATTCAATTAACAGATGCCTAATATTTTCTATGACTTCCTTACACAACTTGCAGTCTAAATCACCCACATTTTTTCAATTACATGTATAATCCCCTGTTGCTAAAGATCCCGTTCAAGCCTTAAACAGTAAACTACTTTTCTTGCTATTATCATAAATTAACTTGCACCCAATATTCTGTTTACTTCTATATATATTTAAACTCTTTTTACTCTTCATACTAGTTCTCCATCTCTCCAATCCCTATTCTTTATTAATGCATCTTGATAAGATGCTCTATGACTTCTCCTTATATGGAGTCAGGAATCTCTCAACAATTATGCCCAGAGAAACCTGTTAGCCACTTTGACTTCCCTTTCCATTACTCACCGCAAGTTTTCCCATATTCTTCTCTATCCTGCTCCATCCTATTTCCACAACATAATCTTTATCAACTCCATGGCCTTTATATCTAAACCCCTTATCTTTTCCCAAACCCAGCATAAAAACCGATAAGCTAGTTTCTGTATAATCACTTTGTTCATGCAACAATTGTGAGAAAATGATCACCTAGTGAGGGTTTGTTGAACTAAAACTAAATCCAAAGGAACTAAGGAATTTTCTGAGGAAAAACAAATCTGAATGTTTCACAGAAATCCATAAGGCCAAGATGGATAATTGCAAACAAATAATTCTGATAGTAAAAATATGCAGAAAACCAGTAGAAATGGAAATTGATAGTGGGGCAGGCATATCAGTGATGGCTCAGAGGGACTGGGTTAAAATAAGCATTAAAATTAAAGAAAAGCATAGAGTGAAAGTACCAAGATATGAGCTAAAGACATGAATGGAAATCCTATAAACATAATCAGAGCAGTTAAAGTAATAGTAGTTACAAGTACTTGTAGTGAAACACTAAGACTATTCATAGTGAATGGCAAAATAACATCTTTAATAGGTAAGGAGTGTTTTTCCTTATTGGGAATTAAAATTTGCATGCTGAATAAGATGCACATAGAAAAAGTAGTAAAGGATAAGTTTCTAAAATTATTTTCAGTGAAACCAAGAAATATTAAACACAAAACTAGTTGAGATTAAGCTTCGAGAGGAAATAAAATTTATTCAATGCAAACCCAAGTCCCAAGTACAGGAATCTCTAAATAAATTTGTCAAGAATGAAGTATTAATGACTGTAGAAAAGGCCAAATGGGCCATGCCAATTGTTATTGTGACAAAAAATGGGCAAATACATATACACAGATTATCTACTAATATTTATAAGTATATAGACAGAAGCCTATACCTGGTGCCTAAAGTCAGAGAAATTCTAGCTGATCTAAAAGAGGGTAGACACTTTGCAAGATTGGATCTGAACTGAACCTTTCATCAGATTTCTGTGATGAAGGAATCTCTGGATTGTCTAATCATTATAAATCAGAAAGGGATATACAATCATAACTGATTTCCATTTGGAGTAATTGGTATCTTAAATATCTTTCAATTGAAGACCAGCACTTTAGAGTCTTGATGGTGAAATGCTTTATTTTGACAATATCTCAGTAATGACACTCAAAAGAAACTCCGAAAGAAAAACTAAACAGAATATTGAAAGATTGGAATGTTTTGAAATTACACTTAGCATGAAAAATGTGTCTGGGATGCAACTGAAATAACATTTTCAGACCACATAATATCTGCTCAGGAATTCGACCAATCCCCAAAAACTAGGGTGATAATGAAGGCTCAAACCTTAGGAATGTGAGACAACTACAAATATTCTAAAGGTTTGATTTATTTTTTTTGAAAAATTTTATTAAGAGAAAAACTCATGTAGCAAAACCACTGTGTGAGCTATTAAAAAGGAATCAACACTGGAAGTGAGAAGAACCACAAAAGAGCACTTTCCAGAAGATCAAGTCACTTCTCAATTCAGATCATCTTTGTTCACAGTCTCAATTTAACACTGACAACAGATGCATCTGAGTATAAAATTGAGTGTTTGTAATCACTCATTAGCAAAAGGGGAATGCCCCATATCATTTATGTCAAGGATGTTGGTCATTGCTGAAAGCAATTAAAAATAACTTGACAAAGAAGTGTTGGTGATCATTGAAGCGGTGTGTAAATTTCACTAATACATCTATGAAAGAAAATTTAAAAATACAACATATCACCACCTACTTCTAGGCATATGATTCAATGGTACAATTTGTTGTCAGCTTATGGCTACAAATTATGTTATCAGAAGGGGTGTTTAATTGGATAGGCAGACGCTCTCTTTCATGTTCCTGACATTACTGAAAAACCAACAATGGCATAGAAATAAATCTGTCATATCAGGGGAAGCCATAGTTAATCAACAGTAAAACTGTCACTAACTGAAGTCAATAAACAATAGAATATCAAAAACTCATGGATTGGATTAGGCCAAGAAAATGCCCACTAATATGTCAAATATTATGGATGTATAATAAATGATGACAGACAAAGTATTAATTCCACATGTAGACCATGAGAAAATATTAAAACTAATTCATCAAGATTATCCTGGCATAGTAATGGCAATGACACTTGCCCTCAATTATGTATATTGGTCAGGTATACATTCTGATATACATTAAAGATCAGCCTTTCAAGCTATTGTGCATGTGCTTTTTACGAGTGTTAATAATAAATGAATACTTTCATTCCCAACACAAGATATAGTATTTATGAAAGAATAAAATGAACCCACTTATTCTTTCCAACCCAAATGCTTATATATGGGAAATCTTAAGTACTGGAAATGAAAGCATGAGGATAGACCACTCACTTTAAATTACTGTTTACGATGTCTGAATGAATGATGTCGACGAAATTATCTAGAATTTACTAAATGTCACTCTCAAATGAAACTTAAACATATGTAAATAAGCATTTATTTTATATAGTGCTATGTTTATAATTGTAATACATTAAAGATCAGCCTTTCAAGCTATTGTGCATGAGCTTTTTACGAGTGTTAATAATAAATGAATACTTTCATTCCCAACACAAGATATAGTATTTATGAAAGAATAAAACGAATCCACTTATTCTTTCCAACCCTAATGCTTATATATGGACAAATCTTAAGTACTGGAATTAAGTACTGAAAATGAAGTGAGTGGTCTATCCTCATGCTTTCATTTCCAGTACTTAAGATTTGCCCATATATAAGCATTTGGGTTGGAAAGAATAAGTGGATTTATTTTATTCTTTCATAAATACTATATCTTGTGTTGGGAATGAAAGTATTCATTTATTATTAACACTCATAAAAAGTGCATGCACAATAGCTTGAAAGGCTGATCTTTAATGTATTACAATTATAAACATAGTGCTATTTAAAATAAATGCTTATTTACATATGTTTAAGTTTCATTTGAGAGTGACATTTAGTAAATTCTAGATAATTTCATCGGCATCATTCATTCAGACATCATAAACAGTAATTTAAAGTGAGTGGTCTATCCTCATATTTTCATTTCCAATACTTAAGATTTGCCCATATATAAGCATTTGGGTTGGAAAGAATAAGAATACTATATCCTGTGTTGGGAATGAAAGTATTCATTTATTATTGACACTCATAAAAAGCACATGCACAATAGCTTGAAAGGCTGATCTTTAATGTATCTTAATTATAAACATAGCGCTATATAAAATAAATGCTTATTTATTCTGATATAGAAAAACACATAAAAAGTTGTAGACCCTGCTAGTCTACTGCAAATTTTTTTCCAGAAGAAATATTCACCATATCCTAGAGAAATTAGGGCATGAAACCACATACATATTCACCACTGCAAGATGAGCAGAATGTATTTGTAAAAAATCTATATGCAAAACTATGGAACCATGTACATATTGACCATGGTGATCCAATAAAATGGGAATTTAATTCTTGTATTGATAGATGCTACCTCAAGATGGACAAAATGCTTTTTTTACATGAATGCAAAACAAACTATATGAATTCTAAGTGAAGTTTTTGCATATCATGGATTTCTGGAAGAGCTAGTTTATGATAATATGACCACTTTCACTTCAGAATAATTTTATTCCTTTTTAGAAAAATGGGAATGCATCATATACTAGCGCACCATATCATCGAGAGTCAAACGGAATGGCAGAGAAATCAGTTCAGCAGCTGAAGTTAGCTTTAAACAGAATAAACTACAGAAGCTCTGAATATATATATGCTGCACCAACACTTCATGCCATCCACAGCCACTGTTAAATCACTAACAAAAATATGGTTGGCAAAAAAATTAAAAAATAAACTATTTATCTTCTTGCTCAAAAAGGAACCACCAACAAGAAGTCTAAAAAATTGTTCACCATTGCAAAAAAAAAAAGTGTCATAAGAGACAGCCTGTGAAAAGTGTGGACCAAGGGCCAAATAAAAAGATGACTTCAAATCAAAAAGTGGAAGTTCAAACTTCAACATGTATAATCTATAGACATCACATAAACCATGTCAGAAAAAAAATGAACTGAAACAAATATGGATTGAATGTCAAAAACCATGATGAACCAACCAAACTAAAAACGACTACCAAACAAGATTATGCAGAGACTCAGGCAGTAATGGACACTGAATCAGAAGAAGAATCTAATACAATGAAATGTCAATTGAGCTTTACAGAATATCAGAATACTAACAGATTCTGATGTCATCACCAACTCTGATATATTTGAAAGACTATTTGCATTAAAGAAAATGTAAAAATATGGACTACAAAATTTTTCAGGAATATGAGGGCATAGTGCTGTGTGTGTGCACATGTTCAAAACAGGAAGTGTTAAAGAAGGCAATTAAACCAAATAAATAGAAATGGATCGAGCTAGCAATTATAAACTGACCAATAATGAAATAAATAGAAGTTTTCTCTAAGAACAATGTGTAGACTATAAATATCTATGGGCTAATTAGACAGTGTCTTCATTTTTGATATTAGCATGCATCAGGAATCTGTATGGACTCTAACCCTGTCTTAATTACCTAGTAGAATCCATGCTGAAGGTAACAAAGAGGCTGCCTTGATCTACATTATAACTTTTGTATGTAGTCTGGCTATAATTCTAATTATTATTATTATACTGATTGTTTCAAACCTAGTTACAATATGTATATAAATATTTTGTCAATTCTATTTGTACAAATTAATGCTCAATATTATATTAAACAATAAATAATTAAACCTGCTTGCATGCCTCATCATTTATTATGCTAGAATAGTTAGATAATACATAGCAGCATCATATCAAATAAACAGACTTAAGGATCAGCATATATTATATACATAGTCATGTTTGCAGTTAATGAATTAGTTTTTTTTTTTCTCCATTTTTGTTCATACTTATTTGAAATAGTTGCTAATGATAAATAAATGAAATGAATTCAGCAAAAAAAATGTATATAATTCTTTCACCAATCCTAGTATAACAACTTATTGAATACTTAATAATTCATTGATATATATTATAGTGTTAGATACTTAATCATATTAGTATTGCAAAAAAATGACAATCATATTTAAATGTTAACATATTATTATAATTTAAGCATTAATTTGAATTTAAAATATAAAATATTATTGGGAATGATATATATATCATAAGCTAGCTAGAGCTAATATTTCTTTGTAGATTATACTTTAATATATGGTAGTTTATAGTAATAACTACAGTTTTTTAAAAATATATATATTACATGACAGTTTTTGTGCATACACTTTTTTTTATATAGAGTGTGTTATTTCATTCTATTTGATTCAAAACCTGAATATCATTATCTTCAATTCAAATATACACACATAAATATCATACCATTTGATATACAAACATTTACTTCAATTAAATTCAATTAAATATTCCATATATTTTATCCATACAACAACAAAAAAATTCAAATGTATTATTATTAGTAGTAGGCACTTGCTAACCAATATTTAAAAAATGTGAACAAAAGTATTTAGAGAAAATAATCTTCAATTAGCATGGTTTGCCTATCATCCTTTCTACTACTTAATAGTTCTCATAGCATAGATTTTAAGAGGGACTTGTGGTATTTATTACAGAATAAACAAGGCAAGAATTTACATAAAAGTTGAATAGTAAATAAGTATAGTTGCATAAGTCTTTTTTTTAAGAGGGTGCAGGATTGTTTCTTGTTGATTGCATGTCTGTCCTTGGCAATATACCAGGTTTGATGGCAGATATGGGTGCAATGCTGTGGTCAAATTTGAATTCATCCTCGAAGAAAATGGATTTGGTTTCAGTGAGCTCTTTGACACGATTATAAGTATCTGTATTACACAACTCAGGTGGATAAATTGGCATGCAATTTCCCATAACAAATTGCATGGCAGTTTGTATTACAGCATCTTATCTTGTATATAACTTGAAGGTTAAATTAAAGCTTTTCTCTAAATACTTTTGTACGTATTTTTTTTTTTTTAATTACATTTTTGGAGATAAAGTAGATTAACATTTTGACATAAACAATATTTAATAATATATAGTATAAAACTTAGATGAGCAAAAATAAGTGTTTATGATTAATGTACATTAAAAAATTATTATATTTAAATATATACAATATTAACCAAAGCATCTGTGATGATGATGATTTATAACTTAACACTGAAGGTTGAACTAAATACAATTACTTCCAAAAATATTTTAAATTTGTTTTTCTAGTTTCAATAAAAAAAGAAAAGTTTAAAGCACCAAACCTTCTATATAGAAAGTTTACTTTTGGAAAACTTATTAACACCTGATCATCATCATTTATAAATTATTACCATTATCTCTGCATGTCTCCCAGTGGATTGTGTGACTTTCTAGAGTTGTGGATATTAATAACATAATGATGTTAATAGCATAATGTTTGAGTTTGATAAGAAAATACAAACTAAATTGATTAATAATAAAAATAACTTAACAATTTATTAATATTAGATCTATGTAAATAAGTCAATTATTTTATATAGCGTGATGTTTTACAAACTGTAATATTTTAAACAGCATTAAACTGTTGCACATCTTTTTCAAATACTTTATCATGTGTTTGAAGTGTTTGTATTCATTCATTTTATAGTTAAAATCCAAAGCGCATGTGCAACAGTTTAATGCTGTTTAAAATATTATAATATTATATCTATAAACTCATTGCTTATTTTAAACTTAAGGCCTTAAAATAATTATATTGATACTTGTCAAGTATACAGTATAAAGAGTTTGAAACCATGTTTTTTTTGCTATCATTATTTTCCTATAAGAATAAGTCTTAATTTGTTTGTTCAGAATTATAGATGTCCTTCTTGGGCATTGGTGATGTTAGCTAGGGTATGCAATAGATCTTTGTAGGTCTTAGGGTACACTCCACTTTTCTCTTTGTGGCATGATTAAAACAGGAAATGGCTGTTTTTAATCAACTTCAGTGTTGACTGAGGGTCTGATTGAATCACTCTGGGTGTTTCAACTGTGGGGTGGTTTGTTTTCTAGTCATACATGCTAGATAGTCTTTGCTAGCTAATGTATTTACCATGGTGGATCTTAGTATTGAAAAATACTTTTAACATGGTCAAAGCATGGTGACCCTATGTTGGAAAACAGTTTTAACCAGTTGTTTTCCTTCCCTTCATGGGATCCTTACCACACTTACTATTTTTTCTGCTTATTACTGTATTGAACAAATGTTTTTCAAACAACGGCTTTATCAAAGTCTAGTTACAAGATTTAACATGTTTATTTAATAACACCATGTTTATTGATAAACTTTTTTTTTCATTCCTTATGATGCAAAATATATATATATAGGTTTGTTTGTTTTTTATGATAGCAATAGTAAGAAAGAAAAAAATTATTACCAACTTTTAAAAATTAATTGATAGCTTTCTTAATATTAGTATCCCATAATTTTCAATAATATATTTAGATTTGTAATTTAATATTTATAAGAATGGCCAAATTATTTAAAATCCCATCCATAAGACAAATCAGAACAGGTCACAAAATACTTTATATTTTTATAAACTATGTAATTCAAATTCTTGCACACATAAAAATTATTTTCTTTCTTCCTTCAAACAGTATGAGATAAAATCTTATTATTTTCAACTTTACATAATACACTTTTATAAAAATATTCAATAACGTTATATAAAAAAAATCTACAGACTAATTTTTTTAAATTGCTTAATCTGGCATACTTAAGGGATGTGTATGTTATATCTAGTATGTGCTCATACACACAATGCAATTTATACATTTATTTAATTTGTTTTCACTATTCAGCTTTGTAATGTAATTAATTAGAGCTTATATGGGATTTGATGTGTTACAAATCCCCTTCTTTTAAAATGAGACAATGGAATAGTATAACATTTCATTTTTCATTTCTATGTCTACTGTAAAATTTAATTTTGGTTTACTTCTGTAACTATTTTTGCATTACAGTCATTTTCATAAATAGTGATTTTTATATATAAACATAACAAGACATTGATAAACAGAATACATATGTCCATGATTTCACTCTTAGAGATTTGAATGGTAATAACTGTAAAAAGAATTCAACCAAATGGCATTAAGATAAACAATGAAGCATGAACACTAGAAGAATTATCTGTCTGAATTCTGTTTAGCTACCTACAACACACCAATAGTTCAATGTAATATCAATACCTAAACCCTTGCTTCCCTTTCAATCTTAAAGGCTGATAAATATAACATATGAAAATTAAACCATGCTCCCCTTTGAGTCTTAAAGGCTGATAAATTTAATAAATCTTTTTTGAGACTTATTGGTGGATCAATAAACTATTTGACAAAGTGTTGTGGTAGCACTTGAGACAATCACATGACAATATGGTGTCTCACATAGAAATCCTAATACATCACTAGAAGTAGCACATTTCTAAATAAACTTCTATCTAACTATTCTGGGCATATGTTTCATATCTACTAACACCATCTATTCATCATTTAAATTATTACTATTTTTTTCAATATTATTAATACATATCACTCACATTTTCTAGCAAGCTGGTAATTTCTACTTTTGTAATTTTAAATGTCAATTTCTGTATTATCATCTATTTTAATATATTATAAGTAATTTTCTCAAATCATTTATCCTTTTAACAAATCCAGAGTTGACAGAAAATAACCATCCTTTATTCTGCTATAATTGAGTTTTACATCTATCCAGATACTGCTGCAGCAATGATTGAGC
This sequence comes from Epiperipatus broadwayi, assembly GCA_028023455.1. Classification (NCBI taxonomy): domain Eukaryota; kingdom Metazoa; phylum Onychophora; class Udeonychophora; order Euonychophora; family Peripatidae; genus Epiperipatus; species Epiperipatus broadwayi. The sequence continues at coordinate 552,837 of JAQFVV010000374.1, read as the reverse complement.
CCTCATCTGAGTGGATTTTAGATATGTTCTGTCATCTTCTGGATAACTGCTGATTTCTTCATGCTAGTTTGAATTCCAGTCTCTTCATTTTCTGAATCGACTCCTATCTATATCTATTCCAGTACTAATTTCTGGATGTGGTGAATTCTTTAGGGGATTTTCCAGAGTGTCTGGGTTTTTTTTTGGGGGGGGGGCAGGGCTTGGAAAACTGCTATAATGATGTACTATACATGTTCTATTTCTGTTTACATATACCATTTCCAAACTTACAATTGTTACACCTGTTTTGTTTTTTCACCACTCTCTGCCTTACTCCTTTTGTTTGAGTATCAGTTTGATGTGGTAAACTTGCCATCTTCATTACATTTACCTTTTTGATTATTAGCATTTTAAAACTGAGCTACTTTTTTATGATTTTTTGGTCAATGCTGATTTTGTTCAACATAAAAGAGTAAATTAAGCTAAGTAATCTGGATGATTTGGCTTTCTGTCAGGTGACATGCAAACAATGTTCTTAATTTTGACACTTGCCTTTGAAAAAATTGCACCTTACTCATCTCTTATGCAAAACCTTTCCTGCATAATTTGATATCTTGGTTCCTTCTTGGCACTCTTTTAACCAAAGGTTATTCAAAATTTGCTCTCTCTATCCAGGGTAAGCATTTTTTTTTTATTAATGAGTTCCAACATTCTTTAGCTGGGTCTTGCTGATGACTATATGTAATTCTTGTTTTCTTTATGTTATTTACTTTAATTGGAAATAATTTTCCAAAGTATTTAGGCCTCTCCTGTCTCATATTTGAACAGCTGAATTTTTAGCAATTGATTAATACAGTTAAAGAACTCATAATTTCTGGGATGCCCTGTGATTGTATTCTCATATATTTCTTTTGTTTTGTATCTCTCATGGTATCCCTTTAGCTATTTTTGTTAGATTCTTTTGTCTATTCTATAAACTAGTTTCATATATCTTCTGTCATCTTAACATATTCCATTTTTATGTTATTTATGATGATAGCTACTTCTTTCAGAGTTTCTTCCATATTCTGTTGTGTCTTTTGGAGTTTTTTTATAAACCAGTTTCATATATCTTCTGTCATCTCAACATATTCCATTTTTATGTTATTTATGATACTAAATACTTCTTTCTGAGTTTCTTCCATCTTCTGTTGTGTCTTTTGGAGTTTTTCTGTGAATGGTGAATTTTGAATTTTATCATCATCTCTCTTCACTTCTTCTCTCACTTTCAATTTTTCTATTCTTTCTGCCCTACTTTGGACACAATCATTTAATTTATTTTCACTATATTCAAGAGATTTTTGGACCTTCTTCTCTAAATCAGTATGTAATTTTTTTCTATATATTCCATTTTCTGTAGTACTTGCTTATATATTTGACCTGCTACTGCTTTTTTCCAAATCTTTGTAACATTTCTTTATTTTTTAAATACATTTATTTCACAAATTCTTTATTTCTATTTTGTTGTATTTCTTTAAATTTTTGTTGCATTTTTTTCCATTTTTAAATGCATTTCTTTCATAAATTCATACAGCATTTCAATGCTAAATGTGTCTAGTTTCTCTTCTAAAGAGTTTTGCATTGTCTCAGTAGATTCTTGCTCTATTGGCTCTGATTCCATCAGTTGTACTTACTTTTGTGTTGTTGGTGAATCTATGTTTAATTGTGCTTTCATCCTTGTGTTATTGAACATGTTATCATTTGTATATGTAACTAAATGTTCTATAACTCTTGTTAATTATGCCATTACTTTGTTACTTGTTCTTTTTATGCAGATTTTCAAACTAAATATTTTTATATATATTCTATCATTAAATAAACACACCAGTCTCAATCCTTCCTATGCAATCCTCTCTAGAATAATGTGATATAACTGCCTTAATATTTTTTTTTTTTTTTTTTTTTTTTTATATATATATATTATATATATATATATATATATATATATATATATATATATATATATATATATATATATATATATATATATGCAGCTACTCTTTAAATATTTACTGTCTATCTAGACTCAAACTAGTGGCTTTCATAAAATGTTTGTACATATACTTTTAAAGATGCAAATTTTATTTCTCATTCCAAACATTTATTGTACATTACATATTATACACAACAATATGCTCAATTTATTTATATTCTCATATTTAGTACATGATGTATCTACACAGAAATGAAGTTAAGCAGAAGAAAGAAGATGTCCAGGTCACACATATGGTTGTGCAAATGTAACAGAAATTTAGATGAGCAAAAAAAAATATTTATATAATGGTTAGTGTACATTGATTATGATGATGCATACTTATAACCTGGAGGTGAAGGTTAAAATAAGTGCAATTACTCCCAAAAGTATTTTAATTTGTTTTTCTAGTTTCAATAAATAATAATAAAAAAGAAACATTAAGGTGCCAAACCTTCTAAATAGAAAATTTGCTTTTATAAAACTTATTACAGTCTGATCATTATTATTTATAAATTATTATCATTATCATTGCATGTCCTTCAATGAATTGCATGATTTCTCAGAGTTGTGGATATTAATAGCATAATGGATGTTAGTAGCATACAGTTTGGAGTAAGCAAACACAAACTAATAGATATATAAACTTGTTGCATAAGTACATGCAACTATTATTAAGTATAATATATATAATACAAACTAATAAAGATAATAAAAATAATAATTATTACAGACATTTTAAACTTAAGATTTAGAATAATTATATTGATGAGATCTTACTAAGTGTAAAATCTAAAAAGCTTGAACCCATGATTTTTTTTCATATATTCTTTTACTATATGAATGTCTTAATTAGTTCATTCAATATGATAGATGACCTTCTTGGGTATTGTTTATGTTAGATAGGATATACAATAGATCTGATAATTCTTACAGCATAATCCACTTCTCATGGCATGATTAAAGCAGTTGATATCGGCTTTTAGCAAACTTCAATGTTATCCTCTAGATCCAATTGCATTGCTCTAGGTTTTTTTAATGGTGTGGAAGTGTGGTTAGTTTTTTAGCCACATATGCTAGATAGTCTTTTTGTAAGAAATATTGTATTTGCTGTGGTGATCTTACTATTAAAAAATACTTTTAAATGACAGTAAGGCACAGCAATCCAAACTACAGTGGAAAACTTTTAACTATTAGTTTCTCTTCATGAGATTGTGCAACACTTGAGTTAAGATTTGGAATAGACTACTGTCCTAATTGTTCATTTTCTGACCTATTTATACGCACTTTTTTTGTTTTTCTCACTTATCACTGTACTCAATGGGTGTTTTCCAAACAACAGTTCTATCAAAACTTAATTATAAAATTTAACATCTGCTTATTTATTAACATATTTATTGATAAACATTTTCTCCATTTCTTAAATTATAATATAAAAAACATATAATTTTTTTTTTCTTATATTTACAATAGCAATAGAAAGAAAGAAAAAAATCATTACTGACTTTTAAAAATTAATTGATAACATTCTTAATTTTAGTAATCCACAATTTTCAATAATATATTCAGATTTTTCATTCAATTTATTATAAGAATAGGCAAATTATTTATTTAAAACCTATTGAAAAAACAAATCAGAAACTTCATATTTCAAATGCTTGCAGATATCAAAGCTATTTTTTCTTACTTTCTTTACATAGTATGAGATATATTCTCATTATTTTCCAATTTTACATAGTACATCTTTTTAAAAGTTTTAATAATATATAAAAAATATGTATAGACCTTTTTTTCTCTCTTATAATTGTTAAACTGGTGTACTTAAGTGAGATGTATGTTATATCTAGTACCCATTCATACACACATGGCAATTTATACATTTATTTATTTTTGACTATGCAGCTTTGAAATGTAACTAATTTAAGATGCTATCTGATTTATTCTGTTACAATCATAATAATAAATATCTTACATTGTTTGATGCAATGGTAGTATGTCAGATTCCAGAGCACAAATCTTCATATCAATTCTAGTTGTCCCACTTCCAGAATCTGAACTTCTTATAAACTGCTAAGTAATAAAACCATATTTAATTATAAATAAATTTCATATTTCTAATATATGATCAAAACAAAAAAGTTGTAAGAATAATCAATAAAATATCAAAAATTATACATTGAAATAATTCAAAATTCTTTTAATCAAATATCACTACTAATACATGATTATATAATTTTAAAAAGAATATGCTCCTTATATATTGTCTAATATTTTCTAATCCAATCTAAGTTTCAGCCTTGCTTTCCTTTATAAATAATCTTTATTCATGGTGATTAATTCAGTTTTTACTTAATTTTTATTTTTTTGATCATCAATAAAATAAAAGTACATCAATGTAAATGATAGATAGCCACAATCTGTATTATGTCTATTTATTAGTCCGAGTTTCAAATAATTCATAATTTGAATCACATATGATTATAATTTGTATTCTTCAATTTAACATTTTATAAGGATCCACTACAGTTCAATCTGCTTGCTTTTAAATCAATGCTCAAACTTATGAAATGAATAATAATCTTCTCATTATTTCTTTTACTTTGACAATAAACAGTTTTGAAGACTGCTACAATATTATAATTATATGAAATGCATAATCTTGAATCAGTCAAATTAATCTTCCTTATATCACTAAACTTTTATTCTGTCAACTGTTTAATATATTTTAAACTATTTGACTATTACACTACCATATTGAATGCTTTTTTTTTTTTGCATTTGATTAAAGATACAATTTTCCCAATAATGTTAGTTTATTTAATAAAAAATAAAATATTTTTCCACTAAGGTAAAATGATATATCAGTGAATGCAATAAACCTGATTTTAAAAAACTATCATTTCCATAAAATAAAATAAAAAAAAGAATGAAAACTTTTTTAACCAAGTCAGATATTACAAGATCGAGTTATGCAAATAATTTTTATATTATTAATAGTATTGTTGGTCTTATTTTTTTAATGGTTTTATTAATATTATTAAAAAATATTTTATTGCAATTAAACATTTATTATATATTAGTTTTTTAATGTAAAATTAATGCACGTTAAATATGCACACATATAACATTTTGCTTCTCTTCTCTATTTTACATTTTATATGTATAAAAAAATTAATCATTATAGTATCAATCTTAAATTTTTAGCATTAAAAATTCTTTTACTTTTCTATAGTTTTAATCATAGATACATTCCTCTCTAATTTATTTAATATTAAATAGGGTCTCATACATATTTCAGAAATTTTAGTTTTACTTCATTTAGAAGTTCTAATTAAAATCTAATTTCATATTTTAATTTTGTGTGACTTTTTTCTCTTTTTTGTTTTATTTAATTTGTTCAAAATCTAGTTTGTTTTTATTAAATTATTTAATGCTGTAGTTATTTTAGGATAACAAGGATTGTAGTTTTATTTAAATTAAAAACAAAACATCACATGATCACATTTCCTATACTAGCACATTAATTGTTGATAAACAGAGCAAAACTCTCCATACAGTATTGCCACCTGTGCTAAACAGAGTAATCAATGGATGCCAGAAGGCTTGTGCATAAAATCCCTATCTAATGCCTACTCATCCAATATCCCCAGACTAGTTTCTGGCTTGTGGCCTTCGTCAGTGAAGAGCTTTGGATCTGAGAGCACTGCATCTAGATCTTAGGATCTAATGCAACCCTCTAGCAACCACCTTTTATCTCTACTTAACTACAAAACTATGAGAATGAAATTGAAAACACAAAAAATATTTTCAATCTAAGCTCAATAGCTTAAATAGTCATATGGGTCTGAACTCAGTTCAGCACCCATACATTTTGGTGTCTTTGGCTCTTTTACAACCATAGCCACCACTATCCTATTAGGCAGGATTGGTGTTAAACCATTAAGCATCACATGATCACATTTCCTATACTAGCATATTAATTGTTGATAAACAGAGCAAAACTCTCCATACAGTATTGCCACCTGTGCTAAACAGAGTAATCAATGGATGCCAGAAGGCTTGTGCATAAAATCCCTATCTAATGCCTACTCATCCAATATCCCCAGACTAGTTTCTAGCTTGTGGCCTTCGTCAGTGAGGAGCTTTGGATTGATTACTCTGTTTAGCACAGGTGGCAATACTGTATGGAGAGTTTTGCTCTGTTTATCAACAATTAATGTGCTAGTATAGGAAATGTGATCATGTGATGCTTAATGGTTTAACACCAATCCTGCCTAATAGAATAGTGGTGGCTATGGTTGTAAAAGAGCCAAAGACACCAAAATGGATGGGTGATGAACTGAGTTCAGACCCATATGACTATTTAAGCTATTGAGCTTAGATTGAAAATATTTTTTGTGTTTTCAATTTCATTCTCATAGTTTTGTAGTTAAGTAGAGATAAAAGGTGGTTGCTAGATGGTTGCATTAGATCCTAAGATCTAGATGCAGTGCTCTCAGATCCAAAGCTCCTCACTGACGAAGGCCACAAGCCAGAAACTAGTCTGGGGATATTGGATGAGTAGGCATTAGATAGGGATTTTATGCACAAGCCTTCTGGCATCCATTGATTACTCTGTTTAGCACAGGTGGCAATACTGTATGGAGAGTTTTGCTCTGTTTAAAAACAAAACAGTTAAAATTTAATTACATTGGCAATGAAAATAATTTATTGAATTCTTAACATTCTTTCATAAGAATTTGAGTATGAATTGATTGTTGTAGCCAAGATCTCCATTTTTTAAATATAGAAATAGAATTTCATAGTCTGTTGAAATTTTTTTTTTTTTTTTTTTTGGTTTTCTGTTAATGGAAATGTATAGTAAGCTGATATTTTGATTGTCACAGTTGTAATGACATTTTTAATGAGATATAACTCTTAAGTCATATTGCTATAAGCCATGAATATGACATACATGTTATACTAAAAGCATACAAGACAGTAAAAAAAACTATCGTTCCTTTGGAAGTTTTCATTAACAATCATATATTACATTAGCCCAGAAAAGAAGAATATTATTTATAGTTAAATTAAAATGTTACATATTTTGAAAATGACATCAGTTATAAATAGAAAAATGTTAAATATAACGAGTATGATCCAAAAAAATATAATGTCAAAAGTTTGGATGTTTTTGACAAATAATGTATTTATTTAGTGCATATAAAAAATTAGAATTTTTTTTTAAAAATAAATCTATATGTTTGCAATAAATTTTAGTCTCTAAAATATATGCCAATCAATAAAATACATTTTTGAAATACATATGGGATTTTCTTGGAAAAATGTTCATACAGTTTGGGGATTGTCCAGAACCAATCTTTTCTTTAACTAAATAGAAATTATGATATGCCACAGTTACTTATTTAAAGAACATTGAACATCAAAATATTATTTATTGACAATTTTTCTTAGTTTTTTTTTTTGAAGGGGGGGAGGTGTAGGATATTTTGATAAAATTCATGATTTTTTGGTAACTGATCTTGTAAAACAGAATGAAGGTAATTGTAAAATGTTACTTATATCTGATATTGATTAATATTCTTTATCCAGCTTCTACCAAATTATTTATTATATCAATAATGCTATATAAAATTTATTCACCATGAAATAACATTTTGTAAATGAATAGCTTTTGTTTAAAGATCAGTTGTTACATTATACATTCCTTTGCACATTTGTGCTATCTTATCAAATTTTTGGACAAATAAATTCTAGTGACTTAAATAATTAGTGCTTAGATAACTTAACCAGTTGGGTTACAAGACACACAGCAACATAGTTGTGTATGGGCATATATATATATATATATATATATATATATATATATACAAAGTAAAGGAAAAGTAGAAATAAACCCAGACAAAATTTTTGGTAGTTTATTCTTAGCATGTTGAAACTGCTTGAGGGCATAATTTCTATGCAAATGCCCAGAAATGTGGGGTTTAAGTGGCTGTGCCACTGTATAATATTCTATTTCAATGGTTAAGCATAGAAATAGTCTGTTTACTTGTCCGTGGTGCCTATTTCTATGCTATAGCAAAGAAATAAGATGTTTATTCTGCCGCAGCAGTCGCCGCCGCTTACAGGGAACTTTGTGTTTTGCAGTTTATAAGAACAATCCCATTTTAAATTTTGCTACAGTATCTATTTCTATGCTGCAGCACAGAAATAGGACATTTATTCTGCCACAGCAGCCACCACTGTTAACGGTGAACTTTGTGCTACACAGTTTATATGAACAATCCTGTTTATAAATTTTGCTACAGTATATACAGTACAGAAATATGATGTTTATTATGCTGCAGCAGCTGCCACTTACAGTGAACTTTGTGTAACACAGTTTATATGAACAATCCCATTTTAAATTTCGCTATGGTATTTTGTGAGGGTCTCTGAAATTGAGACTGTTAAAAGACTTCAAATTTGCCTGCCCAAGTCATTATTTTCCAAATCCAATGATGTAGTATGAGGTAATAAAAATTGTGGAAACTTTGCCCTGCTTCTCTAGTCAAGGATGATACTTTAATCAATTGTCAAAGGGGAGGTGTAAGCATGATTTTTACAAAATCATGCTAAAATTCACGTTTGCATGAAAAAAAATCACGAGACCAATAAAAAATACTTTTTTTATTTTTGGCCACGATGTTCTTTTGAATAAATTTTTCTTTTTATTCTTGTTAAAATTACAAATTATATTTGCATGGCCATGATGTTGTTTTGGAGAAATTATTTCTTTTTATTCTTGTTAAAATTAAAACTTTTATTTGACTGGCCATGATGTTGTTTTGGAGAAATTATTTATTTTTCTTCATATTAAAATTTTATATCCATCCCCACAATCTTGTTTTTATGCTTGTTAAAATTACAAATTTTTTTTTAGAAAATTAAAATTAAAAAAAAAAGGTTTATCCAATTTATTTTATTTCTTTTAGATAAATTGCATCATTTATGATTTTAAAGCAAATCAAAAAACACTTTAAAGTTGAAAAAAAGAACAATGGCATGGTAATGTTATAATTCTGTTTGTTTACATAAAAATTATGCCCTCAAGCAGTTTCAAGACACTAAGAGTAAACTACCAAATTTTTTGTAGATATTTTCTATATTCACTGGGAATGAAAATAATAAATAAAGAGTTAAATAACTTTGAATTTAAAACAGAATTTTATTATAAATTAAAACATTTAAAAAAGTCTAAATATTATTATTTGTAACTCTGATTTTGAAATTTAAAAACAAGCATGTCTACTGATAATTGTAAATATATCTATCTTTGAAAACCTTTTAATTAATGCTTGTATACATTTCTTTATCTATTTTTAAAAATCTTTGTAGATTAAAAATTCCAAAAGTAGCTTTTAATTACAAGTGCTTTGAAGAGAGTAAAAACATGTAGATCACACCTTTGATAAAATTTCAAAGTAGTGATCTGAAAATATTAAAATTGATTTTAATCAAGATAACAATTGGACAGAAAAAATTATGTTTTCAGTTACTGTGGTTTTATCATCTCAATATTAAAAAGGATTAGACAGATTGAAAACAGTCACTATTTTTATCATCTGACCCAATCAAGATTATAAAAAGACTGATAAAAAATATCAGTTTAATTTTGGCTTGCAGTTTTTTGTAAAAGCTGGCCAAAAGAATATGGTTTTAATATTTTGGGAAGCAGTGGCAAACAGGCCAGTTGCAAAGTCTGTGTAGTAGTTTTTGAAAAGAGTTGACTAAAATAGTTTGGCTAATATTTTGTAAGAGTTAGTTACAGTTTGTTGGTAACTGTAGCAAAGATTGGCTACAGTAAAGCTAGCTGCAGAGATAGCTGGCAGAATTATACAGAAAACTACCATGAGATGTAAGAATGTAAGAAAGCAGCTGCTCTACAGTTTACTTATGGAGTTTGAATTCACATGGAGGAAAGAGTCGATTCTTTGTAATTTATTCTGAGAAAATAGCTAACTTTCCTGGACCAATCTTAGCCAGAAGGGAACTGATCAATGCCAACAACCATACCTGAATTATACTATCCTGATTATGACAATCCTGGATTATACCTATCTCACCAAGTCCAACTCACAAAGAAAAGCACAGATAAATGTATATAAAATGGTGAGTAGCATATATAATGAGAATGAAATTTTAAGTAATTCCTTTGGTAAAAGTGACATTTAAAAATTGATATATTTTAAAAGATAACAAGCAAATAATTTTGCTTGAATTGAATTAAAATCTAAAAGTAATGATTGAATCCTGGATAATTTATTTTGAAAAAAGAAAAAGAGAACATCAAAAATTTTTTTTACATTAATTTAAAAGATGTAATTAAATAATTGAAAGTAACCTGTCATAAAAAAAAAAACTTTTGAGTTACCTACCAAAAAATTGACTTTCTTTTTATTAAAAAAAGAAGAAAAAATAAAATTCTTTTGACTGAAAAAAAGAGACTAACTAATAATATTAATTTATATCATGTATATGATCATAGATGCACATGTATGTGTAAATTTTATATAGTTTTCAAATGGAATTAATTATGAAATATATTTTTAATAATTTTATTATTTTGATCAATTCAAATATGTTCATTTTATATCAAGTCACATGCCTATGTGCTGAATAGGTTTTAAGTAAGCAATATATTAATATGTAAATCAATGAAATAACTAGAATTTTGTAGTAATTTTGTAAATCATATACATGTAAATCACAATGTGATAATTTGTTATTATTGTATGTTAATGAAAATCAGAAAACTTAATAACTTTATTCGAGCCCTTAATATTATTTTTTTAATTTTTATTGTTAATAAACTTGTGTTCAATTATGAACATTATTCCAGTAGTTCTAAATATTTTTAGAATATCTGTTTCCATCATCTCTTGGTCACATACGGTAATAGAGCTTGTGTTCTTCTGAGCTAGATTCATGTACAATGGCTGATATATAAATGGGGATGTATTTTAGTGCTTATGGGCATCCAAATGATTGATGATGATGATTGATTGATATATGCTGAAATGGCACTAAGATTATAATATTTAAAGCCCTACACTACATTTTATTTTAGTTTTGTCTTAGAAATGAAGTTTATTCCTGGCTAATACATTAATAGTACTAAGTAGCCAGAGAATTTATGATGATCAGCATGCTTTAATATCCCAGCATTATTGTTTTTCTGGTGTTTTATTATATATTCAGATGGATTAGCACTTATCTTGTGCCTCCAAATTATGTTTAAATAATTGCCCAAGTTGGCAAAGGCTCAATAGTTAACCTGGTCTACAGAAGACCCATTTTCAATCCAGTCACCAAATTGACTGTTGATTTATATTTTTTATTGTTTCTAATCCAGTTACAAGATGGACTGTTGATTTCTTTTGATGGATTATTCATGATGATGGATGGTTATTTTGAGTATTACTCATACTTTTACTTATTATAATGCTGTTTGATGGTTAATTATATTTATAGTTGCTCTTCTGAGTTGCTGGATGACATCTCTCAGAGATCCTTGATCTTTCACTCTTATAATATATAAAATTGCTTATATATATTTTGATGTTAAACATTACTTTAATATCATCCTTAAATATCTCGTTTATTTCATTAATTGAAATATTTTTGTAACTTGGGGATGATGATAATTTGCAATAATTCCATGTCCACCCCAGGTACAACCACCTCATTTCCATTTGATTTTCCCCATCCCATTAATTATATATATTCATAATATTATTTCCAGGAGCTTTTATGTAATAAAAATATAATAGCTAAATAGCTGACATTTCAGTACAGTAACAAGTACTTTCCTCAGAGCTTCTTTTTTTTCAGATCATAAGACATTTTCACCAAGATATCTATGCTACTAAAAAATGCTTCTTCATAATGACTTTGATTAAAGGATTATTAATCAGGCTTTTTATATAATAAGAAAAAAGATTTTGATACTTCTAAAATTAAGACTGCTCTGTCATATATAGAACGAGTAACTGATAAAATTGGTAGTGTTTTTAAAAAAAATAATATCCACACAATTTATACTATATTTAAAAAAATTAATGAAGTGTTTCCACACCCTAAAGATAAAATTCCTTTAAATTTTCATAGTGTATATGAAATTCCCTATGGAGTTTGTTTACATTCATACAATGAACAGCTAAGTCATAGAATAGACATAAGAAAAGAAGAACACATTTTGGCAGTTAGAGAAAAATTTAATTAATCAGCCATTTATTCACACATTAAATTAACAAATCATAAAACACATATTCTGGCAAAAATTGAGCAATGTGATCAGAGATTGCTAAGGGAAGCTGTAGAGATTTTTAAAAACCTTAATAGCAGAAATAAAAAGTATGAATTAAAGAAAATTAACAATATTTGGAAAAAGCTATTGGGGGATAAATTATTTTTCAAAATTTCTCAACCAATAGAATTTAAGAATGAGGAGAAAATAACAAAAGGAAAATTTAATGATTTTAAATCCACACACATACTTATGATTTGGAAAAAAGAAGCTCCGAGGAAAGTACTTGTTATTGTATTGAAACATAAGTTATTTAGCTATTATAATTTTTATTTCATAGTGAATTAATTTATCTGTGAGAATATTAGAATTAATATATATATATTGTGCCCTTTTCTTTCAGTCAGAATAAATTTATTATATCAATTTACTAAAAAAATTTAAATTTAAGATGTGTTCTCTTGGTATAATGACTATGTTATACTGACAATCTTTTTAAAAGATTAATTAAAGTAAGATAGAAATATTTAATGCCTAAAATTGTGCTAAACGTATTTAAAAAAGTTAAATAAAGTTAAATGTATAATTGTATATGGTTGGGAAAGCTGGCCATAATAAAATAGTGTAGTAATAAATCTTTAAAATATGTATTAAAAGTTGAATTTTAAAAGCAATAACCTATAATTAAATAAATGTATTTTACAGTATAAATTATATTTAATAATTATATTTAATATTATATGTTTTAAAAGTAGTCTTTGTGGGAGAGAAATGTATATTTAATTTTATGGTTTCAAAATTATTATCCTAAATTATATTATTATATTATTTCTTTAATATAATAATTGTTGCAATTAAATATTTAATTTTCCCAGACAGAATTTGATACAATCTGTCTAAGTTGTAAGTCATGTGACATGTAAACATTTGTACATGCATGCTTACTAGTGTTTTTGTTAACAAAATTTCAAAATTACCTTAAAATTACACTGTAGAATTGAAGATATTTATTTATCTATCACAAGAGAAAATATTAAAATTAGTTATCATAAAATGTTTAAAATAGTTTTAAGAAAAGAATGTAGTTAGCAAAAAATTAAATATTTTTGTTTTAAAGAAAATAGATACATTAAAAACTAAAGGTGGAATAAATTGATAAAACATTATTTTTAAGTCATTTTAAAAATATTTAGTTATTTTTAATAAAGTATAAAAATTGATTTAAAATTAATATTTTAAGTAATATTTTTAAAAAAGAATGAGTCATTGTTTTATTTTTGATTTTAATTGTGTAATATCAAAGTTATATGTAAATTAATTCATCAGGTGAAAATTTAATCCACCAATCCAATGTCTGATTTATTTGGGTATAAATACAGATGCTCAATTATTTTCAATGTGCTTCTGTTAGTCAATTTTGCTTGTGTTAATTTAATTTGGTTTAAATTAGTCAATTCAGTGCTATAATAGCTCTCTAATAATTTATTTGAAACTGAAAAGTGTACCAATTTAATTATCTTAGCAAAGAGAGTATTATAAATAAATTATAAATTTATTATCTAAATTATGCACTGCTAATCAGCTAAATTCCCTTACCGGACTTTTTGTCGAAATTTAATTAAACATCGCATAAAACATGGAAGTACCAAGAAGAAATACCTACCTGTTTAAAGGGATTTTGGAAGTAAAAGTTGTAATTAAAAATATAATATTAGTAATTTTAATGAGAAGAATTATTTTATTAGCTAAATTTATATACTGGACATTATGTGAAAAGCTGAATGGAAAAATTGATAGGAAATTTAAAATAATAATGCATTTTTCTTTTGGAAAGGGAACAATAATATGATAAAACTTTAAAGTCTTTCAATAAGGTGAAAGTAAATACTATTGTAAGGTAAAAATGCAGAACATGTTTACATTATTAATAATTTTTAAAAAATGTTATAAAATAATGGTAAAAATGAAGACAGTTACTTAAAAACTGTACATAATAAGTCTTTACTATTTTTTAAAGATTACACGCATTATAATAACTTTTGGGAAGACTGATAATTAGAACTAATAATGGAAAAGAAATATACTTGGATAAGTAATAATGAATATCCTGACAATAAAATCTTATATATAATAGACTTATGAATAATAAGTAAATATTAATTCCTAGAAATATTTTTAAAATGTGCAAAAATCATATCTGGATGTCCGAATTCATATTGCCATGTCGAGGACACTGTCAGCCGGCATAGGATCCTAAGAAAGGAAGCTTCAAAGTGTTATTTTTTAAATATAAATTTAAATTATTTCAATAATCACTGTTCTGAATAATAGAGACAATGAACTATTATTTCTACAAACTTTTCAGGACAGATCAGTGATTATTTTTATCAATAATTTCAGATTTCTAGAAGTCAACTTTTCTTTTTTTTTTTCATCATTTATTTTTAACTTTCGATCATTATGTTTGGAAGGAGTCTATGGAGCATGCGTCATTTTCAGGGAAGAGTTTTTTCATCATCAAGCATTCAAACAAAAGCATAGCAACAAGCGTTGAGGGTTTTAATCGCTCCTCAAGAGCTGGTAAAGAAATCCCGAGGAAATAAAAACATTTTTTTAAAGAACATTCATCACTGAAGTTTATAGTAGATATGTTTTTGACTTATTTAAAACTAACCTAGTATTAATTTTATTTATTTATAATTAGAATAGGATAGGTACATAAAAGATTAATTATTTACTAATAATATTGTAATTTTTTATAAAATATATTTAATAACTTTAAGGAATTTAATATTTTAAGCATGATAGTATGGAATGAATGTTGTACTATGCAATGCTTTATTTTGATTGTGAACTAGAAGACATCAAATAAGTGATTAACAAGTAGAAATATCACTTAGGTAATAGTTGTAAATATTAATAATTTTATGAAGTATTTTTTTTTCTTTTCTTTAGATTATCAATGTATTATGTAATGTTATAGTATGAACCTATGAGTATGTGTGAATACATTGCATACACATTAAACTTATAGAAGTCAGAATTTATTTATTATAAAAATATGCATACTTTTATTCCATATTACTGGTATAATACAACTTAATAATGAATAATTATATGATTCTTTTATAAAAAACTTTAGTATTTCTTAAATGTTTAAAGTATTGATAATAGTCATTTGTATTTTGTTCAAGAATATTTGATAAGAAAGTGAAATAACCTGTTCTTGTTGATCGGATGAGATCATTATCTTTATAAGTGAATTTTATTTGTTATTTTTGAATATGTTAGAAGTAATTTAAACATGAAATCAAAGAGGTGCTTTTAATGTAGGTTTTTTGTTATGGGAATAGGAATAATCTTTATGATCTTAATAATTATGCAGGTACAGATAACGGAGCCCTGTAGCTTGTATATTTTCTGTGGGCAGTGTTTACATTTTATATTGAATATTGATGTTCCAAAAAGCTGAAGAAATAGCTTGAACATTGTTATTTGTAGTGGAGGTCATTGGACAGATAAGTCATGCCTCTCTTTTATTTATACACTGTACCATGATGACTATCTAATATATGTACTATTGAGTTAAGACTCTAGTTTGTCCCTATACCTATGCATCTATTCGCTATCACGATTTTCTAAAGTATTACATCGTACAGAATTGTATTTTAATGGAAAATGATAGATAATTTTTAGAGTTTAAGGATTGTTATTGGAAATGGATAAGATAGGTTTGCTTACTTAGGAGGATGATAAGAATAAATACAGATGGAATTGAGAATCAAACAGAATTAAACATAAAGAACCATAAATTATTTTCTAAATTTTTATTTTTTAATAAAATATATTTCATGAAAGTATGTAAATGATAAATGAGGTTGTTCACGAATTTTGAATAACTTTAAGTATTTTAAAACTTATAGGTATTGCATATTTTTCAATGGATAGTGTATTAAAACAAAACAGTATAGGATAAAGCAAAGCTGTATTTCATAGTTATTATTTAATGATAAAGAAATACATCAATACTTACAGCTATTTCATATTAGATCAATACTAAGTAAGAGATATTATGTATGACAATTAGATTATCAAATGTGTCCACTCATTTTGTTAATGAACCGAAATGAATATGTTTTGTTTAACAGTAACAACATTGCTATGATAAACTATTTTAGTGATTAAGAATAAATTAAAAGATGCATATTAGTATTATTAATTTTTGTATTTTTGTTTTATGCTTCATAACTGATGTATGTTTAAAGGAAGCATATTGTGGTGACATTTAATGGAAAATAATATAAAAAAAAAGTTATGTAAATTAATTATTATCATTATTATTAGAATTCTGATGAATATGTGAAATAGATAAATTATTTTAAAAGTCGGAGTGAAGACTTAATGTTTTATATTTTATTTTATTAGTTATTGTGAGAAAACTGGAAATTGTAATGATGCAAGATTTATTAGAATTGTAAATATAGTAAATAAATTATTTGTTAGTTTTATTGTAATAAAAATTTGTTAAACTTGTTTTTATAAATTTGTGTGTTAAGCTAATTTCTTTCCACATTGCAAACACTTGATCACAGAGGGTTTAAACCAAAACATAATATTTGCACAGTAAGAAATAAATTATTATTTAAGAATTATAATTTTTCTTAAGATTATTTATTTAAGAAAATACATTTACATTATCATTATGGTCATAAGTTAATTGTTATAATATTACACAGAGTTATAATGCTATCCATTGCCACACATATATTTTTCAGATTATAAGATATTACCACATATTTATTTTATGGTATCATATGAAAGATAAAAGATTATGTTATATTATTTCTTTATTGTTATTATTATTGATAAGAATTATAATAGGGGAAGATAGACAAGATTAAATCATACAATGAATGATTATTTATTATTATTATTGTTATTAGTTAGGTGTAGTTGAGGATGATATTAAATCCCTTATCATGCTTGACTACAGTAATTTTGATTGACTTAAATTAGTTTAAGAACCTGAGATTATTTTAGCTAGATTATTTTAAATAAAAAGATTAAGATTTATTTATTAGTGTTATCTTAATTAATTAATTATTGTTGAAGTCATAAGAATGCTATAGATTTATTATTTGAGATAGTAATAGGGGGGATAGTGTTCTTATGCCATTGAGGTAGGATCCTGTGGGATATTGGCTCAATGTAATTCTTTATTACCACTTGTATCTCACTTCCTAGTCTCATGATTTAATAAATATTTATTTATTTAATTTATAAACTGAACCATATTATTATTTTATTAATTAGAGCTAGTTTAAACAATTAACATTAAGGTAGAATATTTTTATTATCAATTATATGCATTTTAGCTGAGCGTAATTATTATCTGAGCTAGACCCATTTTATGATATATTATATTTCCTGGAAGTGAGGGTACAATATATATTGTAACAGGATTTGCCGTTTTCCATATATATATATATATGTCACACGCATATAACCATTTGTAAGATTGCATGTATGTATATAACGCTACACGTATATGCGTAATTGTTAACAAAAAAATATTTATTCTTAAAGTATTTCGAAAATTATACTCCTATTTCTATCCAGCATATTTATGAGCATCAATTTATGACCTTAAGTGCCAATCTTATATTACTATAAGAATTATGCTGGGAGAGCTGGAATACCTATATGGAAATGCCCTTGACTAGCTCACTCAGGGTGGGTGATTATTTAATCATGGGAAATATACAGAGGGTTATACTACACAAGACACTCTTCAATCAAATAGTTACTACTTTACTTTTAAATTCTAGTAATCTAACAAACCTAAAATCAAAGAAATAACACAAATACACGTAAGTTTCATTTAACTTTAATCTTATAGCTTTTATTTCAATATTATTTATATGACCCGATTGTTTTGTGCTCAAAATGATGAAAAATGCATGCATACACATATACTGCATAGAAATATATAAAAATGCAATAGAAAATGCAAATAAAAAGAAAAACAATATCAGATTTGTCCAGATACACAATAAAAAAAAATCACTTCAGAAGAGTTAATGAATAATGTTTATGTGGAAAGTTTGTGTGTAGTTAAAACACACTAACATTTGAAATATTAGACAAGTATAGATGGTAAATGTGCACATTACCTGAATTTCTTTCTTCCTCGTGGAAAACTAAAGATGAAATACTTCTTTCCAATGTGTATTGCTATTATTTGTAATGGCCATAAGAGTAGGTGATTTCGGCAGTTTGATCTGCTTTATGGATTTTCTACCAGGTAATATTGTTGGAGCTTGATCTTGGCATCAGAATGACTGGTTGCCATTAATAATATTCACTTATCCGGCACCAACTTCAGTTTCTTCAGGGGCAGGACTATAAAGCCTAACATGCTTGCGACTCTACCCCAACCTGCTCATAATTGACGAAGATCTTTTCATTTCTATGGATGATGCGAATAATAAAGTTTTCTTTAATTTTAAACACGTCAACTCGATTTCCAACAGCAAACTAGAACTACAATAGAATCATCACAATCTTTTTAATTTTCTTTTTATAGTCCCCTTCCCTTTTTCTAGAAAGTTCTGCCACTCAAATCCGGATTCTTTTAGAAACAAAGCAAAAGCTTTTAACACCTCAAAATTATTTTTACTCTCCTTTTGTTTTGATCAATTTTTTTTTTAATCCAAAACTTAAATCTCCATAATTAAATTCTTCAGGTATTGATCAAGTGCTTTTTCATATCTTTTTTTCATTTAATTTCTCCAAAATGAAATTGAAGAGCTTCCATCTTGAAAAATAAAACATATTTCTATATCTGCATTTATACTTTATACTTTTTTTTCTTTCATATTATTCTATTCAGCAAAAATATATACATGCATTTCCATAAAACAAAGAGCACACATACCCCCATCTCTTATGTTTATTTTAATCTTTTTTTAAATCCCTATCTAGTTATAAATAAATAAAATTTCAATTAATTGGGCTATATTGACACATATATAGGAAAGTTTACTTTTGAAACAGGGATCGAATTCAGCCCTGTTTCAATATATATATATATAGAGAGAGAGAGAATTAGGGAGGAGAACGCATAATTAATGGTCTTAACAGCACAAAATATACTTTTAATATCATCCTTAGCTAGCTAACTAATAGATAAAATCATAAATTTAATAATGGCATGACAACCTTAATCAACTATAATATCAATAACATAATGATAATAATGCGCATATAGCAATCAGTTGTTATCTACCAGAATAGGAATTTGAAGCAGTGATTTATTGATGCTAAGTAGCATTGTTAAATTATGCAAGAGAGCTTAATAGTGATCTCTCATTAAATGTTTATTAAAATAATTATTTGATGCCTTGAAATTTTGGCACATCATAATATGCATATTAAAATAACAAAAATGAAATGAAGGCTATGAATATGAGGCATGGATCCTCGAAAACGTTAAGCCAATAAACTTTAATACTAATTAATATCTTCTCTAATTAACAATTATATATTTTACATACAGTGAGAAGTAAAGCTATATTTAAAACAGTAGTTATAGGCATGACTCCAGTTGTAAAGAAATTAAATAATAACTGAATACAGTTATTTAGATTTAAGAAATAAATTACATTATGTAAAATGCAAACAAGTTTTACAGTTTTAATTTTAGAATAATTTAATTTAAAAGAATTAATAATGAACATTCATAGATTTACAGGAGCTAGCTTAATATTTAAATTATAGATTAATTTATAAAGACCTCTGCAGTTTATGAAGAATTACTGATCTTCTTCTGTAGCTTGGATGTCAGGCATGTGGAAGTAGGCATTATGACACTCTTCTCTGGATAGGTTGCTTTGTGGTGTCTTCCTTCAACAGCAGGCTATGGCTGAAACATTCCATCCTGGTCATGATCAAATGTCATTGCCACATGCAAGATAGGGTTGGAAATGACCATTCTCTGTCAGAAGAAATGGAAAACCACACCTCTTCTACTCACTCATTATAAAATTTGAACAGGCATGGATTCTGGTAGCAACACACATATGAATTTACAGAGTATATTTTAAAATGTCAAAATATAAGCTATTTATACCAATTTCAAATCCTATATTATTTTTCTACAAGCTGGATTCACAGTAGGGTGAATCCATTAACACCTGTTTACAATTTCAATTTTAAATTTGTAAAATTGATTCAACTATTGTTTTAAATTTTAAGTCAAGTAAATTTAGCTTGGTAAAACCATTTGATTATCAAAGGGATCTAAAATAATGCTGGTGCAGTACGTTTTATTATTGACTAAGTTTCAGTTTTAAAAATATTGCAAAAATATAAATTTAAAAACTTAGCCTAGACACTATTTTATAACCAATTGCATGGTATGATTTTTAATTGACAATATTTTAATTTAAGTTTAGAAAATTTAGAAAATCTTTTAAACAACATTTTGTTATATATGTATGCTGGTATTATGTGGATTTTATACATGTATATGTGTTCTCAATGAAAATGAAATGACTTGTTTTAAAACAATAAATCTATAATTTAAAAGGATCTAAATTTTAAATACAGATGTGCTGTAATATAAACTGATAACATATCACAGTCTGTTCTTACATATATATATATATATATATATATATGCTGATACATATATAATGATGTTTACATTGATAGATGCGTAACCAAGGGATTTTAAAGTTAGCACAGATGAAGTTATGGGGTAAAACAGGTGAAATGTATAGTCTGAAGGAATATATTGTTTAATATCCCCAAATTTATAAGAAAAAAAAAATTATATTTGATTTGTAACCATGAATCTGAATTAGTGCAGATAAATTAAAAATTTCAATTTTGATTTTACCTGTCTACTTATTATATATCATGATCAATCCCAAGGTCAAGATTATTATCTAGCTACTATTTTAAAACACTTTATATGTGTATTGCTACCAGGGTCCACACCTGTTCAAATTTTATAATGAGTGAGTAGGAGGGTTGCAGTTTGCCATTTCGTCTGACAGAGACTAGTCATTTCCAACCCTATCTTACATGTGGTAATAACATGTGATCATCATCAGCCATATCCTGCTGTTGAAGGAAAACATCACCAAGAAACTGATCCAGAGAAGAGTGTCATAGTGGTTACTTTCACATGCCTGACATCCAAGCTACAGAAGAAGATCAGTAATTCTTCATAAACTGCAGAGCTTTTTATAAATTAATTTATAATTTAAATATTAAGCTTTAACCACAGCTACCTAACTAATAGCCTATTAGTGCACTGGAGTTTATTTCTCCAGAAGTATGATTACACAATGCACTAATGCAAAGGGTCAGAGAATATTGTAGCAGATATTTTGAGTCATAATACTGCTGAATATCAATCTCAACATTTAAAATATGATAACTTATACACTGCAGGCATCAATTTTTCCATAGACAAAAGTGTAGAAAAGGATATAGACCAGCTTGCTCTCTATCAAAAAAGGGATGAGAAACTAATATCGGTAATAGCTTTGTTAGAAAAGGAAGAGCCAATCAATATAGGTTGGGTGGTAAGAAGAGGGAGAATTATCGAATAAGAGATAAAATACTACAATATAAGATCAGAGATGATCCTGAGGAATGGTGGTCAGTCCTTCCAAGCCACCTGAAAGAGGCAGTAGTAAATCACATTCATAAACTGTGGGCAGTACAGGACACTGAAAATGGAACATCTTGTGAGAAAGTTATTTTATTGGCCAGGTTTGCATGGTAGGGCCATTAACATCCTGAACAAATGTGAGGTGTACCAAAGGGCTAAGCCAGTGAATAGAAATTATGTTACACCCATGATCTCCATGATACTGGACAAACCTCAGGAAGTGATGGCAATGAATTATTATGGACCATTTTCTCTATTTAACCAAAAACAATACTTGGTGGTAGTATACAATGTTTTCTCTAAATTCATAACTTCATACCTTATGGCCCAGGTGAATGTCAAAGAGACAATCAGGGTTCTCACAAATAGCCATTTCCCCTTCAGCAGGAAAACCTAAAATTCTCTTGTCCATCCATAGTACCCATTCACTTCAAGGTAATGAAAAAAGTAAATCTGTAAACCTGATATATTGATGTCCTTTAAAATCCTCAGGCCAAACCATGTGAGCAAGTAATGTGGGAACTGGTATAGTTGTAGAGAACATATATCCCTGATAATCACTGTGGTTCAGTAAAGTGTCTACTGCAAGTTTTGAATTATATTAATTGGTCCATTAATGAATTCATGGGTTTTACACCAGTGCAACTGCATATAGACTAACACATTTCTTAGTTGGTGAAGATGGTTTTTCCAGGAACTGAAGACAGACCAATAGACCATGAGGCTGATTACATGCTAGCTCACCAGAAAATGATTTGAGTAAGCAAGAACAGGAACAGAAACACCCAGAAAACTCATCAATATTTCAAAGTAGGGGACCAAGTATTAATAAATACTCTCCACATGAGTGATCTGGGAAAAGTTCAGATGCAAGAAAGTTTGCAACTTATATGAAGGCCCTTTCACCATTGTGCAGAGTCAGGGTGTGAATGCATTTTGGATAGATGCTGGACAAGGCATCAACGGTACATACAACACTAGGTTATTAAAGCCTGCACAATAATCATAGGGGCATTCCTCACACAGGATGCTGCAAACGTTCCATTATGAATAAGGGAGGGGAAGAGAAAAGAGATAGAGTCAGAATGTTTTTAATAGCCCTCAAAATAAGATAAACCTCATTTTGAAGTCTTTCAAATGGGGGGTTTTGTAATAGAAACTGAGTTCAAACCCTGTTACAAAAGAAAAGAAAGAGGATAGAAGGGTTTTCATTTTCTTTGTGCATTATTATTATTATTATTATTTTTTATTATTTATTTATTTGGGAAGTTGCACAGACAAGCACATATGTATTTACTGGGGTAAGAAAGAATGATGGTGCTTATGGGTTAATATAATTAGTGGCACACATGTATATAAATGAATGTTGTTTTTAAAAGGAAAAAGGTAAAATTAAGTGATAATTTTAAAAAAAAAAGCATGTAAAAAGTTTCTTTTTGATGTTATGATCCCAGAAATTAATTAAATAAATGTTTTTATATTCTTCTAGAAATAGATGGAACTAATTTTTGCTATCTCATTTTAATAAATTGATTTATTTTAAATATTCACACCTCACCAAAATAATTTTAATTAAAGGAAGAACAATGAGAAAGGAAGCAGGAGATGTGGAATGTACTATAAATTAAATTATTTTGACTTCTTTTGTCTATTTTCAAATTAAATTAAAAAAAGTATATCTAAAAGTTAAAAAAATAAGGTAAGTAAAAATTGATACAGCTAAGTTGTTTTTCTTTTGTTGTGCTTTCTTTCAAAATATGTATTTTCAGAACAAAGAAGAAATGCCAGAGATAAGAAAAAAAAAAGTTTTTTTTTGTTTGAGATTGTTAATTAGTCGACCGAGGAGAAAGCAATACGTTTATAAAAATCTGTCAATAAACATACAGAAAAAATAATTAATAAGTCTACCACAAAAGTAGAAGGGAAGATGTAGAATAAACTGCTGTCACTGACCTCTCATTTCTAAGTGAAGGAGTTTGTTTTTGTAAGCTGAAAATAAAAACGCTGGAAGAAAACTTCATGAATCACATGGGGTAAAGTTCTAATTGTATCAGAGTTCATGTTCATGCTCCAGCTCTCTCTGCAATGAGAATCCATTATGATATCCATTGCACTAAGTATACCACTTGCAATCATGAACCACAACAACTGGATCTGTTGTATTACATATGCCATCCTTGGAAATTGCATGAAAAAAATCAAAAGGAATACATTGTCAGGAGATGGACTCAATAATGGGAGCACACAAATAGACAAGATGGTCGCTAAGTTCTGAAAATACTAATCCTAGGATTATAAGGTAATGAGTGCACTCGGAGACATATATGTAGGTACTGTTTTATTAATAAATACTGGTAAATATAAAATTGCATCATTTCTAACTGATAAACCCAATCAGATCAAGTCGGTGACAATATAATTTTTTTATTTATTTTTCTTTTTTCTCTTTCTAATTGTAATTCATAAAATAATAATAATATTTTATCATATACATGATTTATACTATCTTCTTATAATAAATGTTAATAGATTTTAAATTGAACTGTTTAATTCATTTCCAGTTATGTATTATGCAATTACTTGTGTATTTTATCATTAATTTAGTAATATATTTGTGTATGTGTCGGCATGCCTCCAATAAATATTTGAGATATTACAGATTAGATAGAAGGATGCATGGGGATTTTAAAAGTCTTATTGTAAACTATAGTGGGAATTAAAGTAGAAAAGAAATTCAAAGAGAAAAAAAGAGAAAAGAGATTTTACTTGGGAAGCTAGTTTACTTGCCGTATCTTCTCTGGCATATTGCACTACCACATCCTGAGCATGAGCTAGTTTTAAGATGGGCATGATTTAATATTGATGAGTCAGACAAATTATTGATAGACTACAATTCTTGCTAATGAGCAGGATTGGCACTTGGTAATGGACAATAAACCCATTGACCATAAACATTAAAATCTACGAAGGAAGAGAGTCAAAACTGGGACGCATAGGATTATCCAAAATTACTGATATATATATATTTGTGGCCAGTTCTTTTTTCCCAACCCTTAGAATGACCCACCAACAGAGAAAATTTTGACAAGGGGGAATGACTCAGAAGATGGCAAAACTTCACAAGGGAAGAGTTGTTCGATAAAACATATATATAAATTCTTCTGTTGTAAAAAAAAAAACAATTGTAGGATTGATTCAGGTTGATGTAATTTTCTGACTGCAGATAGATCTAAATAAAAAATAAATACTTTACTATGCCAGATATCGTTACAATATATATATATATATATATAGATTGAACCGGGTGGGAGTAGATCGAATAAAAAACAAAATCTAGAATAAAATGTTCTACTCTTTAATATAAACAAAAAACAAAATAAAACTTACTCTTTAATAAAAAACAAAATTGGGAAAACATTATAAAAAAATTGTTGCCTTCCTTTTGTATATAAAATATTATATAATTATTTATTATATATTCGATCTACTCCAGCTGCAATTTAAATATTATGGCACCCGATCCCTCAGGCAAACAAGCATAATACCCAGAGGATGCCTGTGCCAGACAGGTTACACAAGGTATAACCTACAGCCATATTTTCAGATTACAGAACTTCTCAACTGCTGAATTACATACCCTGGAGAACAGCTACTAACTCAGTGTGAATTTCCCAACTAGCTCCACAGAAACAAATATAATAAACTGCTTAAATTAGTGGTATGAGTAAAAAATTAACCGACAATAATTAATAGACAAGTACTTTATTGTAAATATTTTAAATAGACTTATTACTAAAACTTATAGACTAATTTTATACATTTCTTCAATTAAATAAACAATTATCACTTATATGATGAGCATACACTCTTAATTACAAAAAAATATATACAATCATAATATAATATAAACACCGCATATATGGAATGCACACAAACTCAGACATAAACTAATCATTTCATGACCTGAAAGCTTTCTAACTATTTATTTGTTACATTAGGAAATGTGTGAACCTGCACATACTATAGTTCATTATATGCTGGCTATAGAGTTCATTTATTATACTAACTCTGGAGATACTCAAAGATTGCAATGGCTACTTATAGATTAGTATAAAAAATTAGGAGTGGGCATAAGAAAATGTTATTACCTATGGGATTTTAAATGTTGTGGCTTCTTGCTCTTTGCTGCTACATGTGTGGTTTACCAACCAGTTGGATTTTAGGCTTCTGATGTGGTCCTGATGATTGTGGTTCTGGACTACTTCTATTTCAAGCAGTTAGACATTCTTGGCAGCTTCAAATTATTAGATGGGCATGACTTCTATTGGTCAGAGTGCTGATGTTCTTGTGGATAAAGGTTGGAGCTTGTTCACATGCTCCAACTTCTGCTTAGCACAACATTGTAAAAAAACATCTAATAGGTGATTAAATCTAGATACGTAATAATAGTTCCAACACAATTGAATTAAACAACTATATAAAAATAATAAATATTTTTTTATTGAACGGGTTTTCACCCTATATTACGGCCTTTTCAAAATACACTTTTCTAATATAATCCCATGACCCTTATGTCTATCAAGACTCCCTCTAACATTCATTTTATATAATCATTTTACATAATCACATAACCTATTTACATACATATATATATATATATATATATATATATATATATATATATATATACACACACACTTCCCCCTCCCTCCATTTTTTATATACATATTATTTGTATACAATAAATAAAATTACATTAAATACAATTCAATAATTATATACATATATTATATACCATAAATTATATACACATACTTTATACACTAAATTAAATTATATATCATTTCTCATATATTTCTACTAACCATATCTTCAAATATAACCTTATTTATTTATAGTTAACTAATTATTTACATTAATTAATTATTTATATATATCATATATATTAATTTAAAAAACAACAACAACAACAAAAAACAACAAATCAACCATATATTAAATTTTCCAGTTATCCTTCAATGCCCATTTACTACTCAACTTTTCAGGTCCTTTAACTAAATTAACACATTTACTCACATTCTCTTGAATATGTACTGTTTCATAATATTTCCTTCTATTATAATCTTTAACATATTTTATAACTTCCATATCTTCAATACATCTCATTCTATGACCAGTATTCAAATAATGAACATATGGTTCTGAATTCATATCTTTCCTTTCAATAGCCCTATATGCTCTTTTCCCCTTTCTATTGCTGTTTTCTCCATTTGACCTATATATATATATATATATATATATATATATATATATATATATATATATATATATATATATATATATATATATATATATATATATTACTGCAACTCCTACAAATTATTTTGTATGCCAATCCTATTTTACTTTCTTTATTATTCTTTATTATTCTCTCTCTTCACATTTGATATCCATTTTTCCAGTGATTTACTATTCTTTCAAGCAATTCTTATATTCTCACTCAACCTTCCTTTTCCTAAAATCTTATGTACATCTTTATAATAAGGTATTGATATCCATTTACTATTGAACCTTCCATCTTTGTTTTTATTTTCCTTTTTTCTGTCCCCATATTTTACTTTATCTTTACTCTTACTGTTCAAAACTTTTCTAATATCTTTTTCATTATATCCCATCTTCACATAATCCTTTTCTATATTCATTTTTTGTTCAATAGATTCCTTTTTTATTTATTGTAAGTCTATCATTTTTTATTTTAAACCCCTTTAAAACTGACATCTTTTGTGACCAAGGTTGGTATGAACTAGGATCAATTATTCCTCTAATTTCAACATCTTTAATATACTGTTTCACCTCTCTTTCATTTTCCTTATTTCTATTCAAATAAATATCCAAATATTTTAAACCTTTTTCTTCCTTCTCCATTGTAAATTTAATTATATATATATTTCAACATCTTTAATATACTGTTTCACCTCTATTTCATTTTCCTTATTTCTATTCAAATAAATATTCAAATATTTTAAACCTTTTTCTTCCTTCTCCATTGTAAATTTAATTATATATATATATTATTCAATTCAGTAAATATTTTTAATATATTTAAAATATTTGGATATTTATTTGAATAGAAATAAAAAAAATGAAATAGAGGTGAAATGGTGTTTTAAAGATATTGAAATTAGAGGAATAATTGATCCTAGTTCATATCAATCTTGGTCACAAAAGATGTCAGTATTAAAGAGATTTAAAATAAAAAATGATAAACTTACAATAAATAAAAAAGGAATCTATTGAACAAAAAAATGAATATAGAAAAGGATTATGTAAAGATGGGATATAATAAAAAAGATATTAGAAAAATTTTGAACAGTAAGAGTAAAGATAAAGTAAAATATGAGGGGAAAAAAATAAAAATAAAAACAAAGATGGAAGGTTCAATAGTAAATGGATATCAATACCTTATTATAAAGATGTATATAAGATTTTAGGAAAAGGGAGGTTGAATGAGAATATAAGAATTGCTTAGAAGAATAGTAAATCATTGGAAAAATGGATATCAAATGTGAAGAGAGAGAATAATAAAGAAAGTAAAATAAGGGTGGTATATAAAATAATTTGTAAGAGTTGCAGCAAATATATATAGGTCAAATGTGGAAAACAGCAATAGAAAGGGGAAAGAACATAATAGGGCTATTGAAAGGAAGAATATGAATTTAGGACCATATATTCATTACTTGAATATTGGTCATAGAATGAGATTTATTGAAGATATGGAAGTTATAAGATATGTTAAAGATTATAATAGAAGGAAATATGAAACAGTATATATTCAAGAGAATATGAGTAAATGTGTTAATTTAGTTAAAGGACCTGCAAAGTTGAGTACTAAGTGGGCATTGAAGGATAACTGGAAAATTTAATATATGATTGATTTGTTTTTTTTTTGTTGTTGTTGTTTTTTAAATTAATATATATGATATATGTAAATAATAAGTTAATGTAAATAATTAGTTAACTATAAATAAATATGGTTATATTTGAAGATATGGTTAGTAGAAATATATGAAAAATGATATATAATTTAGTTTAGTATATAAAGTATGTGTATAACATTTATGGTGTATAATATACATATATAATTATTGAATTGTATTTAATGTAATTTTATAATATGTATGTAAAAAATGGGGGGAGGGGGAAGTATATATAGGTAAATAGGTTATGTGATTTTGTAAAATGATTATATAAAATGAACGTTAGAGGTAGTATTGATAGATATAAGAGCAATGTGATTATGTTAGAAAAGTGTATTTTGAAAAGGCCCTAATATAGGACAAAAACTGATTCAATAAAGAAAATACTTATTATTTTTATATAGTTGCTTTATTTCAGTTGTGTTGGAACTATTATTAATTATTGAAAACAACATTATGACAAATTTATGTTTGACCATTATTAAGGATTAATCCAGATACACGAATGACTGAATGACAAAATTTTTGGCCCTATTTATGTGATAATCTTGTTATCTTTTAATTAATTTTTAAATCTGCTAGTTATTTTCATTGTTCAAAATCTGTCCACTGGTTTTGTAATCAAATTTTGGATAACTTGCATTTTAATTAATCCTATTGTTTATGGATTTTAATTAGTTAATTAATAGCCACTGCTAATCCCATTGTTATGCAGCTTATCTATTAAGCAATCTTTGAATTTTAAAATTTGTATTATGAGCTTTCCTTTTATATTTTAATATTTAACTTTCATATTTTATTTTTAACATGCACACATTTTATTTTCTTTATACTTAAAATCATTCTCTATTCATACATCCCTTATTTTTAAAATAAATGAAAAGAGAGATTTTGTTTTTAGATTCCTTTTTTTCTTTAAGTTTTAGTATTTGTCAGTTAAATTACTCCTGGGCTAACTGCATTTTCTTTCAATTCAACTCTTTACTTTCCCAAATACCACTTTTCTAACTTATTTGAAAGTTTAATTTTTGCTAAGTTAAATTTTCTCCCCCCCTCTAATTACTCTTTAAACTTTCTGCATTGTCTTTTAGCAAATTGTTTTGTTTTAGACTAAAAAAAACTTCAAACTTCTATAAATTATTTCTATTATTATTATTATTATTATTATTATTATTATTATTATTATTATTATTATTATTATTATTATTATTATTATTATTATTATTATTATTATTATTATTATTATTATTATTATTATTATTATTATTATTATTATTATTATTATTATTATTATTATTATTATTATTATTATTATTATTATTATTATTATTATTATTATTATTATTATTATTATTATTATTATTATTATTATTATTATTATTATTATTATTATTATTATTATTATTATTATTATTATTATTATTATTATTATTATTATTATTATTATTATTATTATTATTATTATTATTATTATTATTATTATTATTATTATTATTATTATTATTATTATTATTATTATTATTATTATGTTTCAAAGCAAAACTTTATTGAGTCTAAAAAGTTACAGAGTCATATATTGATTTTTACAAATGAAAAACAAAATTACAACTTTCAGTATATAAGTCTTTATCTTTTCTGCATACTTTTATTTTCTTCTTGTTTTTAAATTTGGTCTTCTATTTAGTTCAGTTTATGTTTGCATTTTTTTTAAAGTTGGAAAAAAATGCTGATGTTGAAAATGTCATCATCTATCTTATTGGTCTTTACATTTCATAGACTGGATCTTTGTTTTAAGTGTGACCATGTGGCTGCAAATATATCTGGTTGAGCTAGGATGCTGTCTCTTTTTCTTAACAGTTCTAGTTTTATTGAATATGTTGCTGGGTGGCGTCGAGGGTTATTGGCAAGTGCAAAAGTGCATCTGGTGCACCAGTAAGCATAAAGGCTGTATGTTGCTGCACGAATAGCAGGGTTGTTGCCTTTTTTAAACATATTTATTATTTCATCAATTGAAATGATAGCCTTTCTGTATGTGGTAAACATTGTGCGACGTATTGTTTCTAGGGCACTGCAGGAATGAAGAAAATGATCTTGTGTCTCTTCTTCTCTATGACATAGCCCGCACATGGGGTCTATATTTGTATAAAATCTACGAAATCTAAGGAAATGGGTTGTGGGTAGAGCATTGAGATTAAGCTTAAGTAGAAAATCGAATAATTTTGGTTCTAATGACCATTTTCTGAATTGTTGCAGTAGTTGCCTGTTGTCTATTCCAAGAACTGATGGATGTAGATTGGGTGTCTGGTTTGGATGTAGTATATTGTAAATGTCCCAGTATGTATACTTGTTGTCATTATTGAGTGATATTTTGTTGTATATTGGCTTGAGTTCTTCAATCAGTGTGGATAGATATCCATATGAAGGGGGTGGTCTGTCTGTGGGTATTATACTGATTACACACTCCAGGTCTGGAAATCTTTTTATGGTTGCTGTTATTAGATTTACTGATTTCTGTGTGTAAAAAACATTGATTGTATGGAGCCCAAGTCCATTGCTATGTGGTGGTCTGCTCAGATTTTTTAAAGATATTGCCACTGTCTTTCTCTTCCATATTAGTTTGTTACAGATTGATGAGATTTTAGATATGAATGTTTTTGCAAATTTGATTATAGGTGTATAGTATGTAATTTTTGTAATTATAAGTTGATTAAATAGTGCTACCTTTGCATATATTGACAGGTATGACTTTTCAAGTGAGGCTGTGATTTTTTCAGCATCTTTTTTTAATTTATTTTGAATTTTTTGCCTCATTCCATTGGTTCCAAGGTAGAATGGGAAACCAAGGAAAGCAGATGGTTTACCATTAAACATCTCTGTACAGTGCTTGCCTGTGTATATTGAACATGCAGCAGTTTTATTTGTGTTAATTTTTAAATTAAAATTTGAGGTATAATTCTTGATTATCTCTTGTAATATAGGGAGGTTCTTTTTAGAGGGGAGGAAAACAGTTACATCGTCCATATAGGCTATGCATGATATATTTAAAGCAGTGTTTGGAATTTGAATGCCTTTTATTTTTTTCTGTATCTCTATTAATAGAGGATTTATATATATTGTAAAGAGCAAGGCACTTAGGGGGGATCCTTGTGGGATGGATTGACTCGGTCTGAAGGCTGGTGATTTTTTTCCATTCAATGTGATGTGAATTTCACGGCTGAGTAGCAGATTGGCTATTATATATAGTAGGGATGGAGGTGTTGTTGTTTTTTTCAGCATGTCTAATAATTTGGCTATAGGCACTGAGTCAAAAGCTGCCTCAATGTCTAGTTGAACTATAATTGGTGCATATTTCTTTCTTTTTTTTACTACTTCGATAATTGTTTTGTACATTAAGGCACCCTGGCCAATGGATGATCCTTTTTTGGCATATTGTGCTGATGATAACACAGGGAGTATGTGTTGTTCTATTTTTTCCTTTATCACTCTTTCAAGAATTTTTATTCCTAAAGGTCCCATTGAAATTGGTCGTGGATTAGATAAAGATGATATTGCTGTTGGTTTTTTGTTAAATGGAACCATTGCAATTGGGTATAGACTTTGTATGTTGTAAATTTTTTGGGATATGTAATTGGCTAGATCGCACAGATATTTTGATGTGAAGTGACTAAGATGTTTGAACACAAATTTGGGGATTCCTTGTGGTCCTGGGTGACATGTGTTTGTTATTGTTGCAAGTTGAAATGCAATGTCAGTTGTTGTTATTGGTGTGTCTGTTTCAGAGTCTCCAAATATGTCTTCATTTGGTATGTACACTCCCTGTTTTTGCAGTTTTTTATTATTATTATTATTATTATTATTATTATTATTATTATTATTATTATTATTATTATTATTATTATTATTATTATTATTATTATTATTATTATTATTATTATTATTATTATTATTATTATTATTATTATTATTATTATTATTATTATTATTATTATTATTATTATTATTATTATTATTATTATTATTATTATTATTATTATTATTATTATCTTTCAAAAGGACTTTATTGAATATAACAAGAAAAGGTTACATTTATAACTATTTTACCACATGCAGATGAATTGAAGTTAGTATAAATAAGTTGAAAATTGTAATTGGGGGGGGGGGTAACAAAGACAAAGGATATGCATGTGGTTTACAAATTTGAGTTTACATTATTTTCTTTAAAATATATACATCCAATTAGTTTTGTGCACTTGTAAAGCTCTTAGTTCTGTTTTTTATTAGTCTTTTTTTTTTTTTCTATAATTTTGAGCGCTGTTGTAATATTGACCAAGTGGCTGTGTACATCTTTTGGGATACAATTTTTTCATCCCTTAAGCGGAGTTGTTCCATTTTGTTCCAGAATGTGTTTGGATGTCTTCTTGGATTATTGTTGTACATGAAGGAGCATCTTGTACACCATAGTGAAAACAATATAAAAGTACTTGCTCGAATATGTGGGTAGCTACCCTTAATAAATGATTGTAAAAGGATTTGAATGTCACAATTTCTTTGTTTGTACAATGATGGTATGGATGAACGAATATTATCAAATACTGGGCAGGTAAAAGAAAATGTTCTTGTGTCTCAGTTTCTCTATGACACAACCAGCATATGTCTTCTGTATTTACGTAATGCCTTCTATATCTACAAAAGTGTAATGTTGGCAATGCTTCAAGATTTAATTTGAGTAGAAAATCATAATATTTGGGTTCTAATGACCAGAATTTAAATTTTCGGGTTAGTTGTCTATTATTAATGTTTAAAATTGTTTTTTTATCATTTAGGGGAGAGAAAATTATCTGGTATACATCCCAATATTTAAATTTATCTTGCGGTGGTGAAAAAATAATGTTTGGAATGTTAAGAATTAGTGTAAGCAAGGTTTTCCAATATCCATTGTTTGGTGGTGGTTTATCTGTTGGGGTAATCTTGAAGAACACTTTCTTGTATGGAAATAAATAAGTACATGCAGAAATGAGATTAATGTCTTTTGAATGTTGTTGTTGTTGTTGTTGTTATTATTATTATTATTATTATTATTATTATTATTATTATTATTATTATTATTATTATTATTATTATTATTATTATTATTATTATTATTATTATTCATATTATTATTATTATTATTATTATTATTATTATTATTATTATTATTATTATTATTATTATTATTATTATTATTATTATTATTATTATTATTATTATTATTATTATTATTATTATTATTATTATTATTATTATTATTATGTTTCAAAGGATAAACTTTATTAGTATTCTAAAAGGTTATACAAGTTACATTTGACACATAGTTCTTACATATAAATTAGTTTCACAAAACTGCATATGTACAATGATTTGATCAGTAACTGTATGCGTTATCAAACTAGAAGTCTCTAAGAAAAAAAAAAGTTCAACAAAATCAATGATGATCACTCAATCATATGATAATATTCAATTAGATATACTTCAATTAAATTAAAGCAGGAATGCATCTAGTTTGTGTCAGTTGGCTTTAGAACTGGCACAAGGATCAATGTTAGATATAGCTTTTTTTTTGTTAGTACTTTTATATAAGTTCTTGTACATTCCAGGTGTCAATGTACTCAGATTGATCTGTAATCTTTATGTCTCTTTCACGTATGGTTTGCAGCTTATTTCTGAACGTGTTTGGATGTCTTCTGGGATTATAATTGTATATGAAATTACACCTTGTACACCATAAGGCATAGAGTAAAAATGTGCAGATTCTTATTTCAGCAAAGATACCCCTTTTAAAAGAGTCAAAAAGGGTTTTCATATTGATTTTTTTTATTCTTGAGTGAAGTGCTAATAATTTCACGAATGTTTTCTAGACTTGAGCATGAGAAAAAAAGGTGGTTTTGTGTCTCCAAGTCCCTATGGCAAAGATTACATATATCATCTATATCTTTATAGTTTCTTTGATATTTCAAAAAGTGTTGTGTAGGTAGCGAGTCTAGATTTATCTTTAGGAGAAAGTCAAAATATTTTGGTTCAAGTGACCATAGTTTGAATTTGCGACATAATTGTTTATTATTAATATGAAGTAGAGTTTGTACATCATCTTGATTTGGATGTAGAGGTTGATAAACTTCCCAATATTTATATTTGGCTTGTGGTGGTTTAAAGTGTGAATTGTTAATAATGGTGTAAGTAGTGTGTTCAGATATCCTTGGAGAAGAGGTGGTCTATCTGTAGGGGTAATCTTGGCAGCAATTTCTAAATATGGGAATTTTTGTGCACATGTAGATATTATGTTCAATGTTTTTTGTATCCTGAGACATGTATTGAGTGAAGGCCAAGGCCATTTTGTGAAAGGGGTTTTCTTAGGCGTTTTATTGATATTGGAAATAATCTTTTTTTCCCAGAATAATTTTCTGCATAAGGAGTCTTTTTTATTTGTAAATGCCTTGGTATAAATGATTGTTGGAGTAAAATAAGAGATTTTTGTAATCACTAGCATGTTAAGCAAGGTCATTTTTCTATATATAGAGAGGTAGGCTTTGGAGAGTGAATTGACAGTCTTTTCCACTTTCTCTATCAAATTTTTCTGTATGAGCGATCTCATAGGTGAATGTCGTAAATAAAAGTTGAACCCAAGAAATGCGCTTGGTCTACCTTTGAAAACTTTATTAATGCTATTACTGGTGAAGATCTGCCATGCACACGATTTCTCCATATTGAATGTTAGCTTGTATTCTTTTGTAAAATTATTAAGTATCTTAAGAAGTTTGGGAATTTGTTTTTGAGATGATAGAAATATTGCTATATCATCCATATATGCAATACCTCATGTAAAATAAGAGATTTTTGTAATCACTAGCATGTTAAGCAAGGTCATTTTTCTATATATAGAGAGGTAGGCTTTGGAGAGTGAATTGACAGTCTTTTCCACTTTCTCTATCAAATTTTTCTGTATGAGCAATCTCATAGGTGAATGTTGTAAATAAAAGTTGAACCCAAGAAATGCGCTTGGTCTACCTTTGAAAACTTTATTAATGCTATTACTGGTGAAGATCTGCCATGCACACGATTTCTCCATATTGAATGTTAGCTTGTATTCTTTCGTAAAATTATTAAGTATCTTAAGAAGTTTGGGAATTTGTTTTTGAGATGATAGAAATATTGCTATATCATCCATATATGCAATACATGAGATGTTGTCATTGATGGTGGGCACGTAGATTCCTGAAACTTCATTTTCTATTATTTTTATAAGAGGGTTGATATAGGCAGTGAACTGTAAGGCACTGAGAGGTGAGCCCTGAGGAATGGACTGATGTGGCACTATTGGTGGTGAAGTTTTCCCATTTAGGGAAACATAAATCTCACGGTTTAAAAGCAAGTTAGCAAGCAAGTTTAGATATGCGTTCGGAACCGAGTATTTTTGCAAAGTTTTAAGAAGAGTACTGTTGGAAATCATGTCAAAAGTGGCTTCAATATCTAGTTGAATAACAACTGGACTGTATTTTTTATTATCTCTAACAGTTTCTATAGTTGACTTGAATAGAAAGGCTGCCTGTCCTGTTGAGAATTTTTTTTTGACAAATTGCATTTTTGATAGGTTTGGCAAAATGAATGGCTTTATTTTATCTTTTATCACTGATTCTATTATCTTTATGCTAAGGGAGCACATTGAAATTGGATGTAGGTTAGTAGTGTTTGAGATTGTTTCTTTTTCATAAATGGCACAAGCATAATTTGATTTAAGCCCTGTATTTTATAGATGCCTTTAGTGAGGTAGGAGACTAGGTTAAGCATATATTGTGCAGCGATTTTATCAATATGTTTGTATACAAACTTGGGAATTCCATCTATGCCAGGATGACATGAATCTGGCATCGCTTCTATTTTTTTAATGAAATCTTTTAAAGAAATTTTAAATTCATTTTCTGATCTATCTTGTGAAAAGGTCATTAGACTTGGAGAGGATACCCTCTGGAATTTTTCTCTATACAATATGTAAAGCCGCTCCAACATAAAATCTCCATAGACAATTTCAGTTTGAACTTTAATAGCTGCTGGGACTCGCACCTGGGCCCATCTAATGAAGTTTCTGGTATACATGTGTGGCTTATTTAAATATAACCTTTTCTTTTTAATGGAGATATATTCTTTAAGCTGGTTTTTTAACTCTTGATATATCTTCTTTAAAGCCATCAGACAGGGACGATTGAGATTTGATTGAGAAGTGCCAATAATTTTTTTATAGGTATCATCCATAAGCTTTAGTAGTTTTGTTGGGGATGTTGTTGTCCTGGTAAGATGATCAATATTAAATGAAAGCAGGTTAGTAAAAGCACACCATGCTTGGACTGGATCCATTGTAATATTCTTCAACTTGTGAAGATATATGTATACTTCAGAAAAAAGATATTCTGGTGTGCATGATGGTAGTAGAACTCTGATGGTTCTTCCTGTATCAATATGTTGTTCTATTATCAAAATTAATTTCCAGTGACACTAAAACAGCTGCATGATCAGAGAGGGGGAATTCTTTAATTGAATGCATATCATGTTATGTAATGATGGTGAATAGAAAACCAGATCTATAAGTGATGAATGTCTACCATTGTTAAATGACACGGCCTTCTCCGGCAGAAAGCCTTTTCCACTCATCATCAGAAAGGACAGCTGATGTAACCATTTGACAGTGAAGGTCTGATATGTCATGTTGAAATCTCCCAAAATAATCTTCGGATACATAGCATTTATGAACCTAGAGTTAAGTGTTTGTATAATTCTATTTATAATAGTGGGACCTGGGGGGATATAAACAATTGCTATGTTTAAGGTAATGGCTTTATGAGTGAATGTATCAGCAACTGTGCATCAATATGTAGGATTTTGAAAGAACTAAATGGGCAGGCTTTATCAATGATAATGCCTGTACCCGCTGATGGAGTGTCAGATGTGTTTGAGAAGGCTGTAAAGCCCTTGGAATTTAGCTTGTCTGTAGGGTTAATTAATGAGCCACTGTAGATTTTTGTTTTGATAATGCCCATTATCTGCAGTTTAGAAATGTCATACCATTTAGCGAGGAGGTCAATTTTTTGTGGGGAGTTTAACCCTTTAACATTAAAAACTCCTATTTTAATATCCATTATTTGTATGTGTGTGCGCGTATATATCAGAATCTAAGCCTAGCATAGGAAAGTTTTATTCTAAAATAAAGTTAAATATTTTAATAAGGGAATCTGTAGTATATTTTAATGAATCAATAAATATGCATTGTTCAATTATTGTCTGTAGATTTGAGAGAAATATCATTGGATCTCATTTTCCTGTCTGTGAATGGGTTTTCAAGTGAAACTTTATTTATGTTTGTAATACTATCAGTTACCTCTTCCATTGGACTATTTTCTGATGATTATGTGGCAATTAGAGAGGCATTGTAACTTTGCATGATGTATATTTTAATAAGGGAATCTGTAGTATATTTTAATGAATCAATAAATATGCATTGTTCAATTATTGTCTGTAGATTTGAGAGAAATATCATTGGATCTCATTTTCCTGTCTGTGAATGGGTTTTCAAGTGAAACTTTATTTATGTTTGTAATACTATCAGTTTCCTCTTCCATTGGACTATTTTCTGATGATTATGTGGCAATTAGAGAGGCATTGTAACTTTGCATGATGTTAGCTTTTTTTCTAGAGACTGGAGGAGGGGAATCATTATCACTACTTTCACATTCTAGAGCCATGAGTTTCTTGGGATTATTACCTGATTTTTTTTTAGGTGGCCGACCTGGTTTTCTAGTGATTTGAGGAGTTTCTAGAATTTGTAGGGGCGACTACACTGCGAGTGATTCCATTATTTTGAGAGATGTTTTATTAAGAGGGGGTGAGATTTCCGGATTAGGAGAGGAGGAAACTTCAATGCTATCAGACCCTATAGTATGTAGAATCACCTTTCCACTATTGCTAATGTTAATATCATTTTTTCTTTCAATATTATGGTCTGTCGATTGCACATCTTCATCTACAGTCACTTCTTGATTGCTATGAAAGTCTTCTTTTGGGCATTGATGTAAGGGGGATGTGCTCATATTACAATTATTACAATATAAAGCCGGATAATTACTAATAAGATGACCGCGTTCTTTGCAATGAAAGCATTGCGGTTTTAGACCGTTTATAACAAGAAATAATGTCACTTCTTCATCTGCAACTTGTGTTGGAATATTTTCAGGATTAATGTTCTCTCCCAGTTTTACTTTAAATCTATAATTATTACTAAATATTGGGATGGGTGTATTTTTAATCTGTAAAGGCTGAAAATCTATCACCTTCCCGAATGGTTTCATAAGTTTAATGAAATCTGTTTCTGAGTAACCTAGGTAAGTTTTTTTAATTAAACCAGTAATAAAGTTTTCTCTGTTGGGATTGACTACAACTAATGCGTATTGCCCCAGAGTTTTCATTTCTTGTCGGAACAATTCTTTGCTTTCTTCGTTTACAAATTCAATAGCCAGATAACGCGGATTCGGATGATCTACCACGTGAACTATCAAATTCCATAGTTTTTTATTATTTATCTCTTTGAATAGAAGCTCCTTAGGGAATCTATATAGCAAACAGTTTCTATTTGTAATTGCTATGACAATGGAGCGTTCAGTGAAAAAACGTTTAAATGAATTGAAGAGTTCCCTAGGGATTGTCTGGTTAAACACTTCAGATATTGTATTAAGGCTATCATTAGACCAAGGCTCTTTTATTGTGTTAATGTAGGTTTCAGTGGTTTTTGGGGTAAGATCTAGTTTCAT
Organism: Epiperipatus broadwayi; assembly: GCA_028023455.1. Lineage (NCBI taxonomy): Eukaryota > Metazoa > Onychophora > Udeonychophora > Euonychophora > Peripatidae > Epiperipatus > Epiperipatus broadwayi. The sequence goes on along the minus strand of JAQFVV010000374.1, from coordinate 513,068 downwards.
CAGATCTCCTGCTGTAGAATGGTGAAATCTAGGCGCTAGCTGCGTTTTCCTTGAGAAAAACAATCGCGTATTATTTTCACTTTTTTTTATAACCGTTGATGGTAATTTTGCAACTTGTGCATAAGAACTTTTAAACGTGTCTGAGCTGACAGACATCATGGCTGGATGTTGGACATCTAAGTCCATTATGCAATCAATCTGTGTTGCCTTTTTGTATTTCTCTTCTTTTTTTAATTAATTTATTAGTTTTTTATTTTATAGTTATTAGAGATATAAAACTCTTACCTGTAATCGGTATATTTTATGATATTTTAATAAATTGAGGAGCACGATCTGAATGAGTGGTAAGCTAGAGGCGACCTCTGGTGCTATATATTATTATTATTATTATTATTATGTTTCAAAGCAAAACTTTATTGAGTCTAAAAAGTTACAGTCATATATAGTACTATATTGATTTGAAATGCAAAACAAATTACAACAACTTTCAGTATATAAGTCTTTATCAATTCCGCATACTTTCTTTCTTGTTTTTAAATTTGGTCTTCTATTTAGTTCAGTTTATGCTTGCATCTCTTTGAAGTTGGAAAAAAAGCTGATGTTGAAAAATGTCATCATCTATCATATTAGACTTTATATTTATTATTATTATTATTAATATTTATTTACTGAGGCTGTAACCTCGATAATATGCGTATAAAATGCAATGGAAGGGACTGCTACAGGTGTTTTAACCACAATCTTACGCTATGGAAGAAAAGAAGGGAACCCTTCTTTACTTCAACCTACTTTCTATTTAAATAGGTGAAGCTGAAGCGGTTAGATCTGCGAGCATGAAACTATTCAATACTTCACTGATTAAGTTCACATTTCTTATTACTCATTAATACTTGCGAAATCTTTCGATTTACAATGAGTCAATGGAAAGATTTTATATTTAGAAATCTATTACAGTAATTTAAAGTTGTAATTATAAATTTATTAAACGCACATTGATTACGTAAGTAATATTTACTGAGGCTATAACCTAGATAATATGTGTATAAAATGCAATGGTAGGGACCTCTACAGGTGTTTTAACCACAAGCTTATGCTATGGAAGAAAAGAAGGGAACCCTTCTTTACTTCAACCTACTTTCTATTTAAATAGGTGAAGCTGAAGCAGTTAGATCTGCAAGCATGAAGATATTCAATACTTCACTGATTAAGTCCACATTTCTTATTACACATTAATACTCGCGAAATCTTTTGATTTACAACGAGTCAATGGAAAGATTTTATATTTAGAAATCTATTATAGTAATTTAAAGTTGTAATTATAAATTTATTAAACGCACATTGATTATGTAAGTAATATAACCTCGATAATATGCATATAAAATGCAATGGTAGGGACCTCTACAGGTGTTTTAACCACAAGCTTACGCTATGGAAGAAAAGAAGGGAACCCTTCTTTACTTCAACCTACTTTCTATTTAAATAGGTGAAGCTGAAGCGGTTAGATCTGTGAGCATGAAGCTATTCAATACTTCACTGATTAAGTCCACATTTCTTATTACACATTAATACTCACGAAATCTTTCGATTTACAATGAGTCAATGGAAAGATTTTATATTTAGAAATCTATTACAGTAATTTAAAGTTGTAATTATAAATTTATTAAACGCACATTGATTACATAAGTAATATTTACTGAGGCTATAACCTCGATAATATGCGTATAAAATGCAATGGTAGGGACCTCTACAGGGGTTTTAACCACAAGCTTATGCTATGGAAGAAAAGAAGGGAACCCTTATTTACTTCAACCTACTTTCTATTTAAATAGGTGAAGCTGAAGCGGTTAGATCTGCGAGCATAGAAAGTAGGTTGAAGTAAAGAAGGGTTCCCTTCTTTTCTTCCATAGCATAAGCTTGTGGTTAAAACACCTGTAGAGGTCCCTACCATTGCATTTTATACGCATATTATCGAGGTTATAGCCTCAGTAAATATTACTTATGTAATCAATGTGCATTTAATAAATTTATAATTACAACTTTAAATTACTGTAATAGATTTCTAAATATAAAATTTTTCCATTGACTCGTTGTAAATCGAAAGATTTCGCGAGTATTAATGTGTAATAAGAAATGTGGACTTAATCAGTGAAGTATTGAATAGCTTCATGCTTGCAGATCTAACTGCTTCAGCTTCACCTATTTAAATAGAAAGTAGGTTGAAGTAAAGAAGGGTTCCCTTCTTTTTTTCCATAGCGTAAGCTTGTGGTTAAAACACCTGTAGAGGTCCCTACCATTGCATTTTATACGCATATTATCGAGGTTATAGCCTCAGTAAATATTACTTACGTAATCAATGTGCGTTTAATTAATTTATAATTACAACTTTAAATTACTGTAATAGATTTCTAAATATAAAATCTTTCCATTGACTCGATGTAAATCGAAAGATTTCACGAGTATTAATGTGTAATAAGAAATGTGGACTTAATCAGTGAAGTATTGAATATTTTCATGCTCGCAGATCTAACCACTTCAGCTTCACCTATTTAAATAGAAAGTAGGTTGAAGTAAAGAAGGGTTCCCTTCTTTTCTTCCATAACGTAAGCTTGTGGTTAAAACACCTGTAGAGGTCCCTACCATTGCATTTTATATGCATATTATCGAGGTTATAGCCTCAGTAAATATTATTTACGTAATCAATGTGCATTTAATAAATTTATAATTACAACTTTATTATTATTATTATTATTATTATTTTTTTTAAAACAATAAATCAATTTTAAATCTGATATGCTTTAGCATTCAAAAAAATGATTATGCTAAGAAAAGATAAAAAAAAATACATATTTAAAAAAATAACATGTTAAAATTATTACCTGCATATTAATATTTACTATTGATATTATTATTTCTTTTATTAAAAATCTTTTTAAAATAAAATTTCTCTTATCATAGCATCAGATTTTAATTTAAGACAAATGATTTAAAAAAATTGATCCATAAGTTAGTTTTAAAGTTTAAGGCTTTATTAGATGTATTTTGTTGAATTATTCTCCAAATTTTGCATTCTTGAATAGGAAGAAAGAAGTTTATGTGAAAGATTACAGGTAGAAATAATTTTTTAGTGCAGATAAAAAGAAAACATTTCTAAAACTGGAATTTGAAGAGGACTACATAATTTTAGATTTGAAGCCTAAGATTGGGGGTTTATCGATCACCATTAAAAGAACATAATTTTCTTCTTCTTTTGGGTAAAGAGGTTTGAAGAATAGGAGAGGAAGCATAAAATTAAATATAGAGTAGGGTTTGAAAATAAGGAATGTGGATTGCATTTGTATCCCACAATGCATATATAAGAATCAGAAATAAATTAGGCATGCTGTAATAGAGTGTACTGTATGTGAGATTTATCATTTGAAATGTCTAAATAAGATTAGAAAGGATATAATAGATTTGTGGTTATGTAGACAGTATGTAAATGTGATAAAAGAGGTAAAAATGGTGTCTATGTGTAGATAGTTTAAAGAGAAAGTCAGGAGAAATGGAGCAAAATGTAGTTGAGGCAGATAGAACAGAGTATGTTTTAGTGGGGTGGTAAGAAGCACGGATGGAAAAATAAGTAGTACAATGGAGATGGTTAGTCAAAGAATAATTAAGGTAGAGAAACAGGTGAAGGATGTAGAAGTAAAATTAAAATTGTTAGAGATGAAGTGTGAGCAGATAAAGGAATATTGAGTAGGAATGATAAGGAAGAAATAGATAATGAAGTCCAGAAGGTGGTAGAGAATGTTATGAATGAAATAGGGAAAATAAACTATGAAACAGTATTGATAGGACATTTGCTAATTAGAGAATGTGGAGATATAATTGCAAGAGAAAATAGAAACAAGTATGTAAGAATATGTCTGCCTGGAACTAGAATTAGGGATGTTACAGATAAAATAAAGAAACAAGGGTGTAGAGATGTGGATGTTATGGTAGAGACAAATAATTTGTCAGAGCCATCAGAGAGAGTAATGGATGAGTACATAGAATTGATTAGTAATTTGAATAAGATTAAAGAAAGAGTAGGAATAGTTGGATTATTACCAAGATTTGAAAACAGATATATGTTAGAGAGGGCATGTTCTATAAATGAGAGATTGAAAAAATTGTGTGAGAGAAATGATGTTATGTTTGTGGATGTGTGGGATTTTTTTGTTAGTAAAAAGGAGTTATATAGTAAAGATGGATTGCACTTAGCAAAACAAGGAAGGAAAGTTTTAGGGAGTTTAATTTATAAAGAATTTTTTAAGTGGCAGTGTTATCAGAAAGAAGAAGAATGGACAAGATGAAAAAAATAAACAAAGGGTAACTGATTTATATATAAATGTAGATGTGGGTAAGGACAGGGTCTATCAAATAAATTGTAAGTAAGTTATTTAAAAATGTAATGGAGAAGAAAGTCAAAATAATTTATAAAAGAGTAGTTAGGAAAGAAGAAATTACTAAAATTGGATATTTGAATATGCAAGATGGTAGGAGACCAGAAAAGTCACTGGAATTAAATAAAGAAGTTAAAAATGAAGAGCATGAGGTATTAGCAGTAGTGGAAACACATCTAAGAGAAGAAGAAAAACCTATATTGGAGAACTTGGTATGGCAGGATATAGACAGAAAAAAAAAGGGGGTAGTGGTATAGGAGTTATGTCAAAAAAATATTTAAATACTGTAACGGTATATAAAATTCTGTTACATTATTTTAAAATGAAAATAAAAAGATCGTAAATAAAAATTGATTTATTAAAAAAAAAAAAAAACTTAACTTAAAAACTGAAAATTAAAAGTTGTTTAACATATATATATCGCACAGATGGGAAACTTTAAAAACTATTTTAAAAATAAAAGTATTTGAAAATATTTTTTTTTGAAAAAGTAAAGATTTGATATTTTTGAAAATAGAAATAGTGTTGATTTCTATAATCTTAGAAAATGGAAATGATTGTTTTATTAATTAAATTATTGCTCTAAAGCACACTAGCCCTTGGGGCACTTGAATAATTAAATGGTCAGATAAGAGAATAAAAAGAAATTAAATGATCAATGCAAGCACGAAATGACAGCACGTCTTGCTTGCTGAATCTGAAGATTTGATGATAAGAGGCTAATAAAAATATAAAAGCCAAATGATTATTATAATTGGGATCTTAGAGATGACTATGAATATACCGTTATACCTAGCTATATTGCAGATTTTCACATTGTAGAAATCTGCAATAAATTTAATTTTCCAGACAACCAGCTGTGAACTCTGGATGACAGTTCCTGACCAAATGCATGGCAAGTAGCGGTTTCATTTCAAAGAAGGACAAACAATCTATAATCATGAAGATGGACCTCTAAATCTGCTCAATCCGTAAAGTATGAACTCTTGTGTTTATCTAATAGGAACTTTTCCTAAATTTGCAATTAATAGCTGAAAATAAGAACTATTATCTGGCCTAAAGAATTCAAAATCAATTATTAGTAATTTTTTTTTATGCATCTGTTTAAGCAATCGTTTCCATTTCTTTTTTTTTTTTGTGTGTGTTAAGTGTTAATTAAAATGTATCAAATTAAAGTTGGGTATAGATAGCTGCATGGATAAAAATTAATAACTATGTTTAAATTCGTTTATGTTTATTTTAAGGGGCTAATTTCAGGCTATTTGTTTTGTAATTAGGACAATGCTTGTGGAGGGATATATGGGTGTTTATATCAATGTAATGTGAAGCATGTTTAGCATACAGGGCAATGTGCCCAACTGATTGCATGGCCCAAAGAGGCAGTCATATCGTTGCAATGGTCGCAGACTTATTTTCTGCGCCATTGACCCGTTCTAGCTCTATGGACAGGGATTTATAAGTCAGCAGAAAAGACCACCCTCCCCCATACGTAGCACTCTTTAATTAATTTATATACATGATTTCTTCACCAGACGGATGCCCATTCCTGTACTGGATGAGGATCATCTCCTTCAAATAATATCATGCTATCAGATGCACATTCCTGTCGGCATGATTTTATGCTAGCATCTTCATATTGCATTGGTTGTGACTATATATCTGGAAGCAGGCGTTGGTTTGGCTACAAATTTTTAGTCTGAGATTGAATGAGTGTCTTGATAAGTTTTTTTTTTAAGTGAGAAATCTATGCAGCCTATCTATACTCAACATGCTCAAGTAAAATATTATTAAAATGCCCATATGTGTGGTCTATTTAAAATAGTAATTTAAATTTAAAAATTAATGTTAAAATCTAAATATAAATTTTATTCCTCAATTTTAAATGTGCATTAGTAAAATCTGTTGTGTTATTAGTACTGGCAGTGATCTAGTTTATTTTTTTTATTCTTTACTAAAAAAAAATTTTTTTAATAAATATAGTTTAAAACCTCTGCTACTCCATGAACTAATGGCAAGGGCAAACGGTCAATAAAATAAAAGTTGGATTTTTAACAGCGCGTATCTGCCTATTCTATAAATTTTCTAGGTTCAAATGTCCTAGTGGCGCCCTGTACGGTAGATACGGTAAGACTGGAAACCTCATGACCCACACTGTGACCGTTATAATACTGTTAAATGTCAAGAGCATTTGTGGTTTGAGATAAGATTAGGAAGACAAGAATGGATGGTAGCTATAATATATATAGCCACTGGAAATAGCCAAACTACAATGTAGTGGAACAATAGCATGTATGAATGCCTAGTTAAAGATGAACAGAGTTTCAAAAAAAGGGGGAAGAGAATAATGGTTATAGAGTATACGAATGGTCGTATTTAAGAAATTGACGATGTAGATAACAAGAATTTACAGCTTTTGAAGAATTTTTGTCAGAAAGTGAATTTGAACAATGGGAATTTATCAAATATTTATGAGGGACAATATACTTGGTCTAAAAATAATATATTTCATACAATATATTATATATTAGTAGAGAAAGAGGGAATAAATAAAGTACAAAAAATTAAAGTGCTTGATAATGAAGAGAGAATATTAATAGTGATCATAATTTATTTCTTTATAATAGAAATGGTTACTAATGTGATGGAAAATAGTAATAAAAGTAGAAAGGATAGTGAAAGATGGAGAATGAATGGCAAGAATAAGTTAGAAGAATATAAAATAAAAATTGAAGAAACCATGGAAGAGTTGTTTGGGAATGAATATAAGGACTGGTGTAGTGAAGTAGAAAAAATGGTAAATAGGGGTTGAGGTGAGAATATTTAGAAGAGTAAAAGTAATAGAAAAGAGAGAGTAAAAGTGTAAGAGGGAGGAAAAACATGCAGAGAATATAAGTGTGCTATCATTTAAAGAAAAAGAAATTTAAATGGGAAAAGTTTAAAGAAAAAGAAATTGGCCAAAATAGATCATTATAGAGAGAGAATGAAATTAAATAGTAAATTGTTGGAGGATATTAATAAACGTGGTAGAGATGGGAGTAAAAAATTTTGGAAATATATTAAAAGAAAAAATGTAGGAGAAAGAGAAATAGTATTACTAGATGATGAGGGAATAGAGTGTAACTCTAGAGATGAATTAGAGACAATCTTAAATAAGTATGTAATGGATATAGAAAAGATGTTAGATGTGAAGGACAGAGTGATAACAAACATAAAAGCATATAGTAATGGAAATATTAGGTTTACAGAAAATAAACTGAATGAGGCAGGGAAGAAATTGAAAAGTGGAAAGGCAAGAGGTTTAGATGGATGGACAGCAGAGATGGTAATGAATTTAGGACATAGGGAAAAATTAAACCTATTATCATGTTTTAATAAGATGGCATAAAAGAAGAGAGATTTTCCAGATAGTTGGAGTAATGCAAGAGTAAAGTTACTATTTAAAGGAAAGTGTAAGGATAATAGAAAGTTATGTAATTATAGACCAATAGCGGTAACATCAGTGTTATATAAAGTTTTTGCATATATGGTGGCTGGAAGGGTCACAAAATGGATGGAAGAAAATAATATAGTGGGAGAAATGCAAGGAGGTTTTCGATCAGATAGGCATATAGGAGATAGTTTATTTGTAGTTACACAACTTATGGATATGAGTAGAAATACAGATAGACAGTTATATATGGTTTTATAGTTATAGAGAAAGCATATGATAAAGTAAATAGATTGTGGGTAAGTTCAGTAAATTTGGGAATGGATGAAGCTTTAGTGAATCTTATTAAGAGATTGCATGAAAATAAGGAATTACTATACTTATCAATTAGGGAGTATAGAATCAGTTAAAGTTAAAAATGGGGTCGGACTAAGGCAAGGATGCCCTATATCACCTATTTTGTTGTATTTGAAAGAAATAGAGTCATAGAAGGATTAGGAAAAGATATAGAGTTACCATTAATAGGTGGCAAGGGAGTATATACATTATCAGGTCTTTTATTTGCAAATGATGTCTTCTTGTGCACAGAAAGAAGGGAAGATATGGAAATTATACTGAGGACATGCACAAGGGGAGGAAAAGAGATGGGGATTAATTTAATGAAAAAAAATCAAAAGTAATGATGATTAATATTGGGGGAAAAAAGGACATAAGAATTTTTATTGGAGGATATAAAGTTAAATGTGATGAATAGATATAACTATTTAGGAATCATCTTAAGTAGATCAGAGAAATTGCTTGGATGAGTGGGAGAAAATATTGATAAATGAAGCAAAAAAAAAAAAAAGGGAATAATAAAGAATTAACAGTGTTTTCATATAATAAATATGATATAACTAGAATTGTGTGGCAGGGAGTGATAATAGCAAGGTTAACATATGGTAATGTTGCATAGGTGTTAGTAAAAGGGTGCTAGATTACTTAAAAAAAGTATAAAGAGAAGTAGGAAGACATGTATTAGATGCAGATGTGTGGATGGCAAAGGAGGCAATTCAAAGTGAAATGGCATGATCAAGTTTTTATATGAGAGATGCAAAAACAAAATGAAAAATGTTCGGGAGATTGCAGTTTATGGATAATAAGAGAATAGTCAAAATAGTATTTAATTGGGTTATGAGTAAAGGGCAGGCAACAAGATGGATGAGAAAGGTAGTACAGTATGCAGAAGATTTGGATAAAGAATTTATGTCAGTATACTTATACAAAAGGTGGGATGATTGTGTTAGGAGAATTGTTGAGTGTTATAGTGGCAAGGAATGGGATAGAAGAATAAATGCATTAATAAAGAATAGGGAGTTGGAGGAACTAGTATGGAGAGTAAAAAGAGTTTAAATATATATAGAAGTAAACAGAATATTGGGTGGGAGTTAATTTGGATAATAGCAAGGAAAATAGTTTACTGTTTAAGGCTCGAACAGGATCTTTAGCAACAAGGGAATATACACATAAATGGAAAAATATGGATGATTTAGTCTGCAAGTTATATAAGAAAGGCATAGAAAATATTAGGCATCTGATAATTGAATGTAAATGTCTGCAAGCAGAAAAGGTACAAATAATGAAGTTATGGGAGAATAAATATAAACAAAGTAATTATATAGAAAGTGAATTTTAGGTTTTTATGCTGGGTTTAGAAAAAGATAAGGGAGGTTTAGATATAAAGACCATGTAGTTGACAAAAGATTATGTTATGGAAACGGGAGAGCAGAATAGAGAAGAATATGGGAATAACTGAGAGCAGGGAGTAAAGTGCTAACAGGTTTCTCTGGGCATGGTAGCTGAGAGATTCTTGACTCCGAAAAAGAAGTCACAATCCATCTCATCTTAATATGATTAATCTTGTGTTGTTGAATAGGTAACATTTTAAACTTTTATGTTGAGAATAATGATAGAAATAGTGAGCAAATTCTGTAAATAAAAGCGTAACTTTTATTTATTTTTTAACCTATAATACTGGATTTATACGATATCTGTATTTTTAATTTACTACTTCTAAAAGTATTCAAAAATCACGGTCGATTACTTGAAAGGCTAAAATAGTGAAATTAAGCTAAATAGTGAAAAGTTTAGTTAAGCTTGCGTGGCGAAACTGATTTCTAAAAAAAATTTCTTAATACAAAAGCGATCCAATAAACAAACAGTTCAAAAGTAACCATTTACATGAATGAACAGTTATGGTTTTTAATATTTAACCGCTAATGACATTTTATATCTAGAAAATGTACAATTTTTTTAAAAATTAATTCAAATCTATTTTGCTGTTAAAATATTGCTAGGAAATACATATTTCATTTTACATCAATGTTTTAACTTCATATTCTTTTTTTTTTGACTTTCTTTTTCTGAAGCCTTACTTTTAAATAAACGATGTACAGGGTATATATAAAGTTAGCAATAGCCAATAGAAACATTGCCTACTAGGTACATAGGGTAATATTAATAGCCAATAGGAATGGATAAATTTGTATATTTAAAATGGCGGTTTCGCTTAACTGTCGTTAATTTTTGAAAAAAAAAAATGAATAAAGGTAAGGCAATTTTTTTTACTTAATAATGGCTGATAATTTGTAAAGACTCAACATAAATTTTAATTTTCATTGATTGTGTTTGATTGTGCCTATTGAATAATTTTTTTTAAACTTTTGACATTTTTAAAAATTGTATTTAAGCTCGTCTGTAAAGTGCCAAATTTGAAATGTATTTTACAAATATACATGTTTATATATATAAAGTTTTTCTTTTTTTATATATATTTTATTTATGAAAAAGTAATAATGTTGAATTATTAATCTGCAAAGAAGAGTTAAAAAAACTTTTGTAGGTTTAAGTGTCTTATTTCCTTGTAGTTTTGTAAGCGTAAATATATACAGTACTATAGTTTTTGTAGAAATTTATAAAAAAAAAAAAAAAGGTATAAATAATTTTATTTATACTGTATATACTATTAATCTGTAAGTATAATTTAGTTGAGCAAAATGATATATTGCCGATATGCTTAGATTTTGTGAAATGATGCAATGACTGCATTTAATCTTTTGTATATGTTTGTCTTTGAATCTTATACGTTAATTCCTCCTTACATCTGTAAATTGATTTGCTCAGTTTGACTTTAGAGAAGATTCAGTCACGCATTAGGTTACTTCAACAAGCTTGCGGGGATTTGGACTCTGGAAGTATGAAATAGTAAATTAGAGACATAATGCAGGCTATCTAAATTACGATTTATTATATGTCTGTATGACAATTATGTATGTAAATAAATAAACTTTTTGTGAAGTATATATTTATTTGTCATATATATATGTATGGATATTAATTCTATAAATATTGTTTATATTCGTTGAATTGTGATATTAACCATCAATAATGTTTAGTTTAAGTGTATCCATTTTTAATTTGCATACTTCCTTATTAATTGTCTTTATCCAGTCACATTTAAGTATTTAAAAGTAACGCATAGACTGGACACAGAGTGGCACAGTTGCAGGCTTGTTGATTCAAATCAGTAATATAATAATTATAGTAAATTGAACCAGATGGTAAATCGTGCCAAAATGGTTTCACTACAGCAAAATATTGCAGAATTTGACATTGATAATGTCGTCAAGTGACTGCTATACACTGTTTGTATGAGACATTTTATTATAATTTGCAATACAGAATAGCATGAGAAAAGTAATTATATTTTAATGTTTAACAGTTCAGGAAAGTGGTCAAAACTACAGATAGATTATGTGAACCTACAAACTCACAAGAATTATGGTATTTAGATAGAATTTTGAATAACTGTTTTTTCCTATGATTGTGAAAGCATGTAATGTGGCTTCATTTTCGTAACAAGCATCAGGCGGAAGAGAAGGAAAATTAAAAAGTTTAATATATGCGTTAAGATTTTTGCAAAAGATTGTACCTATGGATAATTCTTTGATTAAACTTTTCTTGAATAGTTTATTTAGAATATGTGATAATAAGCTTAAATAGCTGTCTGCTGGTGAAATAATAATATAATGTTTGAAACAGTATTAGAACAATCACGAGAATTTCAATTATTCATAGCAAATGAAATTTACAACATAATTAAATTTTTATTCTTGTATATTATGTATGAAATTTGTGAGGTATTTTTTTAACTTTAGAATTAGGTTCACTCTAAAATCTATGCAGCTTGTAGTTTTTTTATTTTAAATAAAATTTTTATATGCTTTACAATTTGGGGAATATTAATTTAAATAGAGAGGATTTTAGTTTTTTTTATATTATTATATCTACAGTTAGCTGTATCTAGGTCATTCACAAATCTATTGATGAAGTGGTTGTTAACTATATTAAATGTTTGTAGTCCATTCATTGGTAGTTTCTATTTTTCATTAAAAATCACATTTGTTTATTATAGATTCTGGAATTTTTAAATATATCTTTTAAACCAAAAATTTGAATATTTCTAACTGAAACACAGTTAGCACTCTAGTATCAATATAACTGCATTTAATTCAGATTTATTTTTATCCAAATTAAATATCGCATTTCTGTAATTACAGTAATGTCAGTTGTAGACATTGTTGACTGTCATGCACTATAATGTATTTTTTTGTAATTGTGGTAAATACTTATTACAGTATAACCTGAGCAACATTTATTTTAACTGTTTTATTTTTTTTATCAAAATTACATATAGTTTTCACATGCTTTTTAAAATATGGAGAAACACCTTGGTAATATATGCTTCAAATTTTTACTATGTTTTATTAAACTAATATTTTAGATTAATACTAGTCTTATGAAAAACATTGCTTCTAAATTGGCCAAATTGTTGGCAGTTCTTATATAGATGGGGAATTGTCTCCTCTTTCCTTCTATACAAGTCACAAAAGTTATTCAAAGCAAATTGAATTGAGTCAACAAAGAATACTTTATAGGAACAGAAATTGTTAAAGAAGTTTTAAGTAAACCTGGAGACTACTTATACTATGAACTGTCCTAAGGATTTATGTTTGTTGACAATCTCTAATTATATATATATTTTTTTGTTTTATTTTTTTAATATGAGAAAAACTAACTTTTTTAAAATCTTTAAATTTATGTCATGCAAAGTCACAATGTAAATTAGTTATCACTTAAAAATGATCTGTTTCTGAATAGGACATGAATCAAAAGATTGAGAACAGTAATTATTTGTTTTAAATGTGTGCATTTTAATATTGCAATAAAAATATTGACCTTAATAAAGATGGTTAAAAACTTAAGATACATTTGGTTTGTATCTCCATAATTTTTAGTAATCATACAGTATGCAGTAATAAGAATTGACAAAATTCTAGATAAAATTTTTTTGCTACTTAATTTTGTTCACTATTGCATTTCAATAAGTTCAATAATTGGCTATAATAGACCAGTGATCCATTTGGAGTAACTTTAAAAATTTTCATCCAATCCACTTTTAATGTTGATTTATTTTAATTTTTATAAAATTTAGGAGCATATTAGAAAACTCAGGGGTTATCTGGTAAGGCAGTTGCACACTATATAAAGCTGTGATATAGCAGAATGTATTTCTGATTTACTTTCTAGCTGAAAATTGAAATAAATTGAGATACTGCCAAATCTCACTGTGCTGGTTACAACACCTATCCGACAGCCAATCAGATGACATGATAGCTGCTCAAACGACAATCAAACCCAAACACAGTTATCATGTCATCTGATTGGCTGTCGGATAGGTGTTGTAATGAGTGCAGTGAGATTTAGCAGTATCTCAATTTATTTCAATTTTCAACTATCTGCACTTCGCAAATTAAAATATTATTTCTAGCTGAAATTGATTTAAATATATGAATTGCGTTATGGATATTATAAATATGCGATTTTTTTCGCATTCGTTAGTGAAGCTATAATTATACTTAAAATAATGTGTAATCGGTCTGCTTAGCACTTTCGAGATTTAATGTTGGAATCTCATACTCATAGCTTTGTGAATGAATACTGTTGTTATTTATTGTACACATATGCAAATGAGTTTGTTTAGAGAGAGCAAAGCATGCCTCTCTTCTGTTAATGGCACTGGGATCATTTGCAATGTAAAAAGCCTCTTTAACTTTTCTTTTGGCATCACTCTTCTCTGTACAAACTATTTGGATAGAACTAGGTTCAAATACATGGCCTGTAGCTGCTTGATGGTCCCAGAATACAGATGTTCCTTCATTTTTATTTTTAACCCTGTCATATACATACCTGTGTTGGTAAATTCTTGTATTAAGGTTAGCCCGAGTCTCACTGTAGTAAGATGCCTGGCAGCCTTTATATTATTGATGAAAATCAAAGAAAATATTAACAAAAGATGTTTTCTAACTTACATTAACTTAAATGTGGAATGTGCAAATCAATAATAGCATATGTTTTTAATTAATGTTATAGATTTCCTCCAGACAGGATGTGAGTAGAAATCTTTATAACAAAACTTTTTTACTTATTTTGGATATGAAAGAGGAAAATAATCTCAAATAGTTCTTCAGAATATTAGATCTATTAACCAAATAATTCTTTACTGCAGTCAGTTAATATTTGTGCTTTGTAATTAATTGTAATCAGGAGACTTGGTAATTTTAGCTGACCAAATTGAATGTATTCATGAAAGTCTGTCTTCTCAATTACATTCATAGGATATCTTTCACAATTTTTTTTTTACTTTAAATAGCATTATGTAAAGGTGATAATTTTTGAACAACTAGATTATTTAAATTTTTTTAGAATGATTCTAGCAAATATTTTGTAATTCCGACCTTCTAACAGGATATGAAAAAAATAATTTTTTTGAAATATTGATTCATGAAATATTTTTCTAAGCAAAACACTTTCTAGGCCAGTATATTTTCTCTGTCCATAATTGATTGTAGCAACTCGTAAAGAGTGAAATTATTGCATAGATCTAATTTTTTATAGTACTGTACTTATATATCTGCTTGAATAGAATCAGTTCATATTTCATTAAATGTCTTTTTTCTGAATGTATTCTTTAGGTCTGGATCAGTTTTACTTTTTTATTGCAATATATCATTGTTGTACATCATTGAATATTTTAACAAAACTAATTAATCAGAACAGATACTATTGTACCATCTTTATTTATAATAGAAGATATATTACTATTATCAAGTGTTATATCTGGGGAAATTGTGTTTTAGATATCAACTATTTTTATCCAATGATGTAATTACTTTTTGAATTTTGCATGTAATTTGATCCTGCTTATAATTGAAACATTGGAGGAAAATTGAAATATAAAAAATAGTTCATAAAATAAGAAAACCAAAAAGTGTGAAAGAATTTGTTGTTTTTGTAATTTTAATGTTAATGGACTATATTTATAAAGAACATAGGGAAATGATTATTATTGATTTTATTATATGAAATAATTACTGGATATTAAAGAATAATATTTATATATAGGTACTATGATTTAATTAATTAAATCCTGCTATATGTTTTCATCTATGCAATGCACCAATATCTAAAAATTAATCCAGGAAATATTGGAAGTTATCTTGATAAAAATGTTTGTCATTTTACTAATATAGAGAAAAATAATTAATGGATTGAACAGATTATTTAATTAATTAAGACAGGTTCAGTAATCCTCTATCATGTTTACTTCTATTTACTCTCTTCTCATGTCTGACCCTGAAAGATGTAAAATTGTAGACTAAGGACTTATCCAGGCAGTTCTGATCTAGATTATTAGCTAGTCTGTACCGATGTGGCAACATTATTATATTTGTAAGAAAATAGTGTAAATTGGTATTTATCAGTATATTATAATTGACAAGTTCATATGTATAATGATTCTGAAAATATCATTATATTTAGTAAATTGTGTTATCAGTAATCAAGGTATAGTTAAGTCTGTCCATTTTTAATTTGCATATTGCTACATTAATCATTTAATCATCTTTGCCAATCATATTCAGATTTGTAAAAATAATACCTAGACCGAACATTGCAGTGGTGTAGTTATAGTCTTATTGATTCGAACCCATAAACTGCATAGTTTTGTAATAGCATAGTTGTACAACAACAATAAATTAGTAAAAATAGTGTCACTAGAGCAGAAAAGTATTGCTGAGTTGACATTAAAAATGTTACTAAATGGCTGCTGTATTTATATAAATGTTTTATAATAATGTGATAGATAACAGGCAAAAGGAACTTTTATATTTAGCAGGCAGGAAAATAGTCAAAATTGTAAATAGATTATGTGAAATCATAACTCTAGAACTATTGTCATATGATTAAGTAGTAGAAAAATTGAAAAATTATTTTAACCTGCAGCCATTAAGGCATGTAGCAGAGCAGCATTTCCACAACAAACATTAAGCATGAGGAGAGAAAATTAAAAAGCTTGAATTGAAATTAGGATTATTGCAAAAGATTATATATGTGGAGATTTCTTTGATGATGATTGGCTCAGATCTGACATAAATGCAAGCCATAGAAAAGATGAATGTTATGAAACTGTTAGAACAAGCATAATTATTTCAAAAAAACACTAACAGAAATTTATAAAATGGAAAATTGCATAAAATGACCACAAGAATTTTAAAAATACTCATGCTATTGCTGTGACAAATTATACCTCTTAATACCAGAAAGGAAGATTATAAATAAAAGCAACAATCATATGGGGGAAAAAAAATGTATATATAAAATTAAAAGTTCAGTTACTAAAGGGCCAGAGCAATTTATGCTAATAGTACAGATTTGTGGAAAATTGATAAAAATGGAAATAGTGGATTTAGGGGTATCTTCATTTATAGCAAATGATCAGAAATTCTTATTTTTCAGAGGCAAATTTTATAAGGTATTAGATTTAAGAGCAATTGGTGAACAAATCAATGCTTTTATAAAAATAGATAAAATAAAAAAATAAACATCCTGCCCTGTATATTGTTAATCCTAAAATCATTGGTAGAAAATGAGTAAGATTTTAGAAATAAAAATGTTCATTAAAAACATATTCGTACCTTAATAGATAAAATAAAAAAATAAACATCCTGCCCTGTATATTGTTAATCCTAAAATCATTGGTAGAAAATGAGTAAGATTTTAGAAATAAAAATGTTCATTAAAAACATATTCGTATCTTAAATGAATAGCAAAAATTCCTGATTTTAACAGCAGAAAAAAATTTGTCGAATACAAAAGATATACTAATTTTGGGTTCTAAGAAAGGAAAAAGATCATAACCAGTTAAAATTTGAGATTAAAGTCTCTTTGTGAAGTGTGAAAATGTACCAAATGTCTATTAATGGCAGAGTTACTACTAAAGAATAATCTTGGGCAAAGAATGGCAAAGAATTTATATACACCATGGATGACTCTATGATGTCACATTTTTCTAATTTTAATTGATACTCCAGGTCATCAGAATATTGCCTACTGAAAAACCCTGGATTGGATGAAATTATCACAAAATTAGAATAGATCTTTCTTTGCACATCATGGATTAGCTGAGACTATTATGTCTAATAATGGAATTGGTTTTATTGTACAAAAATAAATTATTCCAAAGATAGAGGAATCAGATGTCTAATATCTAAACAAAAGCAAAACTCTCCATACAGTAGTGCCACCCTGTGCTAACCAGAGTAATCAATAGATGCCAGAAGGCTTGTGCATAAAATCCTTATCTAGTGCCTACTAATCCAATATCCCCAGACTAGTTTCTGGCTTGTGGCCATCATCAGTGAGGAGCCTTGGATCTGAGAGCACTGCACCTAGATCTTAGGATCTAATGCAACCTTCCAGCAGCCACCTTTTAACTCTACTTTAATACAAAACTATGAGAATGAAATTGAAAACACAAAAATATTTTCAATCTAAGCTCAATAGCTTATATAGTCATATGGGTCTGAACTCAATTCAGCACCCATAGATTTTGGTGTCTTTGGCTCTTAAACAACCATAGCCACCGGTATCCTATTAGGCAGGATTGATGTTAAACCACTAAACATCACATGATCACCATCTCATACTAGCACATAATTGTTGTAAACAAAAGCAACTCTCCATACAGTAGTGCCACCCTGTGCTAACCAGAGTAATCAATAGATGCCAGAAGGCTTGTGCATAAAATCCCTATCTAGTGCCTACTCATCCAATATCCCCATACTAATTTCTGGCTTGTGGCCATCATCAGTGAGGATCCTTGGATCTGAGAGCACTGCACCTAGATCTTAGGATCTAATGCAACCCTCCAGCAGCCACCTTTTAACTCTACTTTACTACAAAACTATGAGAATGAAATTGGAAACACAAAAATATTTTCAATCTAAGCTCAATAGCTTATATAACCATATGGGTCTGAACTGAATTCAGCACCCATAGATTTTGGTGCAGTGCTCTCAGATCCAAGGCTCTCACTGATGATGGCCACAAGCCAGAAACTATTCTGGGGATATTGGATGAGAAGGTACTAGATAGAGATTTTATGCACAAGCCTTCTGGCATCTATTGATTACTCTGGTTAGCACAGGGTGGCACTACTGTATGGAGAATTTTGCTTTTGTTTACAACAATTATGTGTTAGTGTGAGATGGTGATCATGTGAAGTTTAGTCGTTTAACACCAATCCTGCCTAATAGGATACTGGTGGCTATGGTTGTTTAAGAGCCAAAGACACCAAAATCTATGCGTTCTGAATTGAGTTCAGACCCATATGACCATAGAAGCCATTGAGCTTAGATTGAAAATATTTTTGTGTTTTCAATTTCATTCTCATAGTTTTTTAGTAAAGTAGAGTTAAAAGGTGGCTGCTGGAGCGTTGCATTAGATCCTAAGATCTAGGTGCAGTGCTCTCAGATCCAAGGCTTCTCACTGATGATGGCCACAAGCCAGAAACTAGTCTGGGGATATTGGATGAGTAGGCACTAGATAGGGATTTTATGCACAAGCCTTCTGGCATCTATTGATTACTCTGGTTAGCACAGGGTGATACTACTGTATGGAGAGTTTTGCTTTTGTTTACAACAATTATGTGCTAGTATGAGATGGTGATCATGTGATGTGTATGTCTAATATCTCTCTATCATTCCAAGTAGAACAATCTTGCTAGAAATACTTTTCAGTGACTTAACAAATTTTAAAGAAACTGGAGACTACAAATATTTATCATTAGTTGACATCTAGAACTTTTACAGGCAAGTTGTTTGCTGAATTTTAATGGACAAAAACTTAAAAATAAACCAACCCTATTACTTCATAAGTAAAAAGTCTAACTGGTTCTACTGAATTCAATGGAAAATTTTTTTATTAGAGCAAAAGTTTTGGATTAGAGTTTTTCTGAATAAACTGATTAAAGAGAGTAATTTTAAAAAGATTATCAAATAAATAGTGATCATGAGATTGGGGAATGGTGTCGAATTTTAAAGATACACAATCCGTCTTCATTATAAGGAGTCTGATTACTTAGAGTTTAAGCTACTGACAGATTGAACTAAAATAGACACTAACAAGTTAGCAGCTGGGTGAAGATAAGAAAAAACCTCTAATCCAAAAGTCTTCAACCTAATTGGAACCTCTACAATTTGAATCAAAAGAAACATTATAAATGCTAATTAGTGATCAGTTGGAAGTAGTGGAAGGTTGAAAAATTCTGTTATGTACCATGATTAAATCTTGCTATATGTTGTTTTTATTAAAGTAATACACATGCATCTTTAAATTAATCCAGGAAACGCTGGAGATTATTTTAATTAATAAAAATTTGTCATCTTTGTAATTAAGTGAATAATAATGGATTGATCAGAATATTTAATTAAGCCTGATAATAAAAATATGTTTTTCACTTATACTAATATAGAGAAAAATAATGCAAGTTGAACAGTATTCAATTGATCCAAGACAGACCTAATAATTCTCAATTGAAATTATTCTTTTATATTCCCTCATTTGGTGTATTCTGAAGAATTTCAAAATGTAAGAGCAATGATTAGATTGTATGATGAGACTAAGATTAGCATTCATAAGGGCCTACAGCAAAGTGATTCCAGATCTCCAAAACACTTTACAGTAGTTTTATAAGAAGTATTTTGTGAATTAAGTTAAGGAATAAAATATATGGAGATTATTTAAGTTTAGATTTTACAGATAATGTGATTATTTTTGCAAATAATGCTGCACAGCTGCACTAAGTGTCACAAAAACAGATTATTAATACAGATGGAAATATAATAAATGAAATTAATCATAGAATTAAAGTTAGTTTGAGTGGTTTTAATATTTTTGTGTTTTTTTATTTTCTCTTTGATTTTATTAATAAATATAATTAATAATTATTTTTCATATGATTAGTTTTCTCTTCTTACAGTTTTGATTATCCAGCAGTGTTCACCAGAGCTACAAAAGTATTTTAAATAAACACAACTACACAAAAGCAATTTATTATACTATAATTATACCTAAAAACATATAATTCATATTTTAATTATAATTGTACAAAATATTACATATACTTTTATAATTATATTAAATCTTAATTTTTTTTTTTACTTAATAACTATAATATATTATTGTGTCTTATAATCTTTTATATTTAAGTTATATTTAATGACATATAGGCATAATTTTCAATTGCTAAATTAATACAGCACTATGATTCTGACAGTGATCTGCCGAAAGCATTCTTAGTGCATTATAAAAGTCTTGAATTTTAACTTTTACCTTTTCCTAATACTGTATTCAATCACAAGTTTATAAGAATTAATTAAAATCTTTAAATTTAATATAGATTTATATACTTAAGACATATTTCTTAATTTTTTTATATTAATATATATTTTATATCACATATCTTCTATTAGTTTCTCTTCCAACTGTCAAAAGTTTCTATTCTATATTATAATTCTCTCTGATTATTTTTTATAACTAATATTTTCTTTTATTTATTTATTATTATTAATTTATATTCTTATTTTATATTGTATTAATAAATTTTTTATATGTAAATCTTTATTTAAATGTTAAGCTATAAAGTTAGTATAATAATTGTTTCTATGTAGTCATGTATATCTAAAATATTTTTGTAGTTCTGATAAAGGCTGATCGACAGTCAAAACTGTAAGAAAATAAAACTAATCGTAGAAGCAATATGTTGCATTTAATAAAATATAAATGAAAGGAGTTATTAATTATATTAAATGCTTTTGGTAACAATAATATTAAAAAGAAATATGACCAAGTATTTGAAAAGAAAGGTTATTAATAAATGCATTTTACCAGTTTTCACTTATGGATCTGAGACTTGAATACTTAACTAAAAACAAAATAGTTGGATGAAAGAATAATAGTTATTGACATCATTGAAAGAATTATGAGATGAAATGGGAATGGGTTTAATATATTGCTAGGAGAGATGATAATAGATGGACATTCAAAGTCTTAATCTGGATTCCAAAAATGTAAGAGTTAGCAAGAGACCACACATAATATGGATAGATGGAATAAGAAAGTTTGTTGGTGTTTTGCGGAGAGACTGAGCAGAGAAATTGAATTAAACATGAGACTTTCATCCTATAGTATGCTTATAATGGTTGAAAATAACAATGAAATACAAGGTTATAAAAACAAATAAATCAGCTGAATATAATTAATTTTAATAACCATTATAACACAATTTTCTTTATAATTCTTTTTTTCTTCTTAACCTGTATCACAAAAAAAAATATATATATATATATTGTTACAGATTAAGAATAAAAATGAGATTTGAAAAGAAAATAGTGTTATTGTTTTTTATTGTGTTTAATAGACTGTATCAAGTTAAAAAAAGAAGTAAGGGATGATAATAGATTTTAGAATATTTTAATAAGCTATTAAATAATTAATATTGTCATCTATGATGTTGATTTGAAATTGAATAATTAAATTATGTAATACAGACAGACAAAAATTATTAATATAGTTATACATTCATTTAAGTGTTCATTTATTTTTATAAGCACATGCAATTTTGATAACTCATTCTCAAATTTTCTATGTTATTTAATACTGTATTTTGTAATAGAAAATAGAAATTGTTTTAAATTGGTTGCTATTTATTACAGATTTTAAAACACTGCTATATTTTTTAAATATTTGTTTTCATTATAGTGATGTCTGTATCTTTACAGTTATAATCCACCAATCATTTTTAAGCCTTCTTGTCAGTTGTTGAACTTTTGTCTTCAAGTCTTTATATTTATTATGGAGTTCCACATTTAATCTATTATTCTGCCAGACAGAAAATGCCATGTCTCCTTTTAATTAAATCCTTAATAATAAGATCATTATCAGAAACGAGTTCTGTTTCATCTTTTTAGTAAACCTAAGAATAGATTTATTTGTATCCATAGTACTCTCTTTAAAAGAATTCCATTCTTCAGTAATATGACAGTCCTAAAATACAAATTAGCAATTTTAGTGTTTAATACAGGGGTCCCCAACCCTTTTGCACTTAAGAGCATATTCTATAATACCTGCCAGATGGTGGGCACCATTTATTTTTTCAATGTAAATTTATAGTTGGATATTGTTAATAATACACATAATGTGCAAAAAAATATTTATTTGATTACAATATAATACAATAATTTATAAGAAATTTTAAAAATTAAATTTATTTGAATCAGATAAATAATTTTTTATCGTGTTCGGATAGCAGCGGGCACACGTAAAATGGTCTGCGGGCATAGGGTTGGGGACCCCTGGTTTAATAGCTGTTGAAATTTAGTACCTATAATAGATTCTTTTAAAGAATGAACATCCATTTTCTTGTGAATATGATTGGAAAAATATCTATTTTTTAATGCAAATATTTTTAATCTTGGAGCAGACTAATGTATGATCTTTCCAAGTGTAATGTGAACACTTGTATTCTGATTCTTAACTATAATATATAATCTATTAAATATCATTGTTTTGAAAGAGTGGATGCAATTATGCTCTTTATAGCAGTTTTTCTGTCTAACAAAGTTTTAGTGATAGCCAACCCATGTTTTATGCAAAATTCAATAATAACAAACCATTTGAATTTATAGCAGCAGTTACTATTATTGCCCGCAATTTTTGGCCAAAGTCTACTATTTGTACCAAAATATGCATTAAAGTCTCCAAGAAAAAAAAAAAGATCTTTTAATGGCATTGATGTAATAATGTTATTCAACAGGGAATATACAAATTAAAAAGCGTATAATAATTTTTGGAATCGGTATAGCTTCTCTTTCAAGTGTTGCATACGCTTTTTAATTTGTATATTAAATTATCGAGGGAGAAGTTTAAAGTCTATTATTCAACATGGAATGAAAGTTTTCATTCTCTGTATTTTTTGAATTTAAGATTTGAACATAGGCATTAATAAATGAGCATTATTCCCATTGTGCAAAGCAAGTTTTATTACCGTTAACCTTTCATTGATATAGTGAGGAATTCTAATAATAGGTACTAAATTAGATTTTGCAGCAAATCTAACATTACACATTCTTCTTTCACTGACTGACCTTACTTTCCAAAAATCTTATATTTATTCATCTATTTTTAATAAACTTCCTTTATATATTGATCTTAAATCTTGACAATTCCTTAAGCACTAATGCAGTCATCTTTCTGGACTTGAAGAGTTTGTATCAAATAAACTTCACACATTCCATGTACTATATTAAAAAAAAAAAGATTTATAATACTTAACTTTAATACAATCACTTCCTCTTGCTCTACTACTACTTCTGATATTATTATTACTATTCTTATTTTTATTACTTCCAAAATGAGTAATGTGCCAGACTCAACTCTAGTCAGACTGTGTGACAGATCATTTTTAGACCACATTTTCTATGCTCTTTTACTTCTGGGGTATGCAGGGAATCCCTAAATAGGATTTTTAAACATACAATATTTGCCAGCCAAAACTTCTACTTCATTGAAATCAAGTTACAAATTGACTCATAAGTGATTGTACTACCTCAAGTAAAGATCACAATTAAGGATTGCCAACCTACTAAGCCTAACCCTGTCATTGCTTTCATAATTCTCAAGAGTTTTTGAACTAAAAAAAAAAGAAAAAAAAAGAGGGAATTGGAATCAAAATTGCAATGCTTATAGTGAAAAGATGGAAGTGTTGCAAAATATACGATCCCATTATCACGGCTATTATAAAATATCTGATGGCATGAGATGCTCATTATGACTGGGCCTACAATGTTTTAAGTGAATGAAGAAGAAACAGAGGGAGACAACATATTGCATTGGAAATAGTAACCACTCTTTGATAAACTAACTTTCTATTCCATAAGGCTGCAGCAGCTCTTGATCAGGCACTATTTATTTCTTAATTACAATTGGCCTTCATATCTAAAGGTCGTTCCATTATCTGCCACCTGTATAGCCCACCCAGGTCTTCAGTACAGTTCTCTACTAAATATTATTGTTTAAAGTTATTACTACTGCATTTATTATATATAGTCTACTTTGTTAAATATAGCATTTAATCATGCATACACAATTAAAAATTGACACACTTATTGTTTTTTAATAAAATAATTTAATATTAATTTGTTCTCAATCTTATTATGCACACAAATGAATATTGTAAATTAATCATTTACAAATAAAATCAGTTTTGCATTGGGCAAATACTTAGTTTTTTTATCTCTTAGAAACAACAACAACAAAAAAAAAATGAAGATGAGTGTTCCAATGATTATACAATTTGAGCCATGAAACAAATATATCACAAGTTAGTTCGGTACTGGTTGATTAGACACATGCCACTTGATGGTGTGATTTATGCGCTAAAACACATAAAAACGCTGTTTATAAGAAAAAAGAAAGAAAATCCCAAAAAAATACGGCCTGGGAACATTCATCTTTTATAGTTTTTGCGTAGCTACAACGCCATCAAGCAGCATGTGTGTCTAATCAATCAGTACCGTTAGTTCTTCTGTGTGTTTTTTTAGTATCTTGCAATGCTGTATTTAAACCTTCTTTATATAATGAACTATTTTTTTTTAAAGAGTCATTACCTTGATCACAATCAAACTGCTTTACTTATCTAATACAATACAAATGCGCTGTTATATTTATAGATTCAGTTTCATCTTATCCAGGAAACTGAAGAATATATTGATTAATTTTATGATCTTATCATATTTTCAAAATATCACAGATTTTTAAATGGAAAAATTCTAATGCCTTTATGGTATGTTGATTCATATCTCATTTGCATATATTAAATTTGGAAATATAATAGTATGATGTACAACTATAGTTATAGTAATTATATTTTGGAATCTATGTTATAGTCTCTCAGTAGCCAAGGTTGCATGTCAAAATATTTAAACAAATTCATACTCTCAAGCTAAAAGTTGCTAAAACTTTTTTTTGAGGAAATCACTAAATCTAATGAGGAAATCACTAAATCTAATTATTTATAGATTACATTCAAAACATTTTATAATTTATTATGAATAATATTAGTCTTCAACAAATTAAATCTAAGAGTCAAAAACATGAAGGCTTTGTTTTTGTTTTTAGTTGATTGAAATTCAAATCTGTATTTCTTTTTTGATGTGCACTATGTGAAGCTGCCTACTATTATTAAAATGATAAATCAAAATTTTGATTGTTATCCCATAACCTTGTTTAACATCAGCTTTCATTTCAAATATCTTTACTGTTTGTCCATCTTTAATGTTTTTTCTTATACCATCATATAGCACCTCTATGATAGGAATAAACTTTTATGGATAATAAACCATTTTTAAATAGTTCTTTCTATATAAACTTTATCAATTAATTGAATGAAATACCTTGATCATTTGCTTGTAATAAAAACCATGTCACTAGTGTTTTTTGATTCTCTAAAAACAAACTGAATATTTGCTAATTCTTAATCTATTATTGGAAATAATCTGTTACAGCAAAATTTTTTCAAAATATTTTTGCTATAGTAGATGACATTTCATGATAATTTATTTTTTATTTTTATAGGTTTGAAGCTAAAGTATCATCACCATATTTTGAAACATCTCCAGATGTCATCATTTTTAATATAACACTTGTTTGTAGTTTTAATCCAACAATTATTTTTAATTTTTTTTATCAGTCATTGAACTTATGCCTTTAAATCTTCTATTTATTCAGTTTGTTCTGCCAAACAGAAAATATCTATTTCCTTTTAATTTTTACTAATAGTTCAATCTCTGACAATCAGTATTTATTTTTTTTGGAAACTTAAGAACAGATTCATTCATAATCATAACACAGTCTTTAAGAGGAATTCATGCCTTAATAATATGACAAGCTTGAAAATCCAAATTGACAATTTTAGTGTGTAATAGCTAATGAAGAATGAACATCACATTTCCTAATAATATGTTTAAAATATAGGACTTATTTTAAAATGGACCTGTCATTTTTATATTGAAATATACTAATTTATGATCTATTTCCTAATTGTGATTTAATCCACAACACATTTATTTTGAATAGGGATATATATTTTAAAATAAACAATTAGAATTTATTGAACCAATACCGTTTTTTTTCAACAATTTTGGCCACAGTTTATTATTTCTGCAACAAAAGTATTAAATTTCCAAAAAGTAAAATTGAATCTGTTGTTGATATTGATGTGCACATATTGAACCAAAAAGAAGCAAAAGTTTTTTTGAATTTTCTGAATCTAATATTGGAGCATGAATGAGCATTGATAAAGTATGAACTGATAGTTGGGCAAAAATCAATTTTTAATATTATTTTTCATTTACATATCTTGGAATTCCATGAATAGAAGCTACAAGTCAACTTGATAATCTTTTTATTTGATGAATCCTCTTCTGAAGAAAAACCAAAAAACTTATAGCCATCTGTCAGTTAAATTAAATTTCTTTTATTTAGAAAATGCCACTCATTGAAAATGAGCTATATCAATTGTAAACAATGACAACTATTTAGTTATGTTTTTCTAATTCTGCTTCTGAAAGCCTATACAACAAAATTAATTAGGAATAAATTAGTGCAATATAACTATATTGAATTGAATTAATAAACTGAAAAATCCCCAGTTCAAATTCCTCTAATTAAGAGATTATGTTTATACTTCGCTTTAAATAAAATGATTGGTGAGTTGTGCACTAGTAAGCACCTAAAGAGAAGTTTGAACTTTATTAGAGTTGATGTGTTAATATAAGCGCTTTTGAAAGTTTGTGCTTTCATATGCATAGCTGGGATAAAATTGTGATGTAGTGGGATAGTGTATTGTGATTATATATGCGGTAATAGAAATTTAAATATGACTGAAATTGTTGAATGTTAGTGTTATAAAGTCCATTTTTTGGAGAGGGGAAGGATGAGTCTTTCAATTCATAACTGGGGGGGGGGGTTAGTTATAAAATATTCTCTAATTTTTCACCATGAATTGTCTCTCTCTATATACTGAGTAGTTGGCTGGGGTTGGTGTGAATACATGTCCAGTTAATTTTTGGTGGTCAAAAAATACTGAATTTCATTCTGGTTTGGTGGTTGCTTTCTAATAGGTGTGTTGGTGTTGAGATAAACAAATGGCTAGTGATGCACGAGATTCATATAAGTTGAATTACATTCTCTTGCATCACCAGCCACTCATTTATCTCAACATCAATATACCTACAAGAAAGCAACCACTAAACAAAAGGGCAGTTCAGTATTTTTCGACCATCAAAAATTAACTTGACATGGATCCACAACAACTATTCAGTATACATAGAGAGACAAACGCACAGTGAAAAAAATTGAAAAGCATATTTTATTAGTAATAGATTAGTAAAATATATTTATATTGAATTAACTATCTTTTTCTTAATTGATTAGATATCTATTTTAATATAAAATTTCACCAATCTTTATTTAAGATTGATTTTTCTAAAGGATATTAATACATAAGGATTCTTCTAGGCTTTCATCTTTACTGGTGATTAGTTTTTTCATATCAGATTGTATTCTTCAAGAGAAAAATATTTTTTTCACAATTTTAAATCTGTATGAAGCTGTGATTTATCATCCAGTTTAAACAAATTAACTTTTATTACAGATATCATTTTAATGTGCATGATAAATATAAATATTTTATAATTTAATTTTTATATGATCTTTTACCTGATCACTTACATCTAATAAAAATTCTTTCTACATAACAAATAAATAAGTGATCATAAACAATCAAGTATTGAAGTACATTAATATCTAGAAAATTTCTTGCTTTTTCTAGATGTTTCTCATTCTTGTTTCCTTTAGGTATAAGGGCATTATTATAAAAAAAAAAATTTGTAGATAACTTAATCATTGTAGTTCCCTCCATTACAAGACAATATCTGAAATATTCTCTCCACCAGTCTACTCAGATATGGTAAGATTTTTTTGATATGGTAAACAATGGTGATCAAATTTAAAAAGAGACATAACATGCAAACTTGGATTTCAACTTGTGGAAGACCAGTGTTTAATGGTCATGAGTTTATAATATAAGAAAAATCTTTATACATTGTTATTTCGAAATTCAAATATTAGTCGCTACATTTGTGTGTTATTAGAATTAGAAAAGATAAACATTTTCTATTATAATTTAAAGGAAAATAGCAACTTTCATGCAAATAACATATGTATAACTTTATTTTTATTTTATGCATTGTATTTAAGAGCCTATTATGTATCATCTATATATTCATTTATATTTTTATATATCAAATCCAAAAAATTAGAAACTCAAATATATTCATGTAAATATTTTAGAAGCTGTTTTAAAGTAAATATAGTTTTCTAAGTTTAATTGTCATTTTTATGTTTATTGACATTTATTATATTACTGTGTTTTTATTCCAGTAGTTTGTAGAATTTATCTGTGAAAATAATATAGATTTTCTAGTCATCTTATTTTATTTTTAAAGAGAGCTTGTATAACAAAAAACAAAAGGTCTAATATTTAAAATAGAAACTCAAAGTATGAAAAATATACATTAGTTATAAGGCAAAGTCAATGAACGAAAGAAGAAGAGAACATAATATACTATAATATGACATGATAGAAAATTTACAAAATTTGTGTATTTTATAAACTGTGAAAATAATATAAAATCAATAATATATAAATTTAATAAAATTATGAAAAAAGTATGAATTATTTATGCATAAAAGCATATACAATTTTTTTTTTTTTTAATATCATGAAAAATTCTGTACCTTTATGTGGTAGATAGTTATTAGAATAAACATGGTTATTATAAATTGAATGCATATTTTTTATTTTATTTAATTATTCTATTTGTTACAGGAATTGATTATATATTGTATTTAAGATTGTATTTTATATATTAGAAATATCTAAGTACTAAAGTAATGGTCAAAAAATGTGTTATTTATAATTATTTTATGTATGGCTTACATTTTTGTTATTGTTAATCAAAAATTAATATATATTATATGGATTTATTTTTTATTGTACTTTATTAATTGTTAATATTATTGATTTATGTAATGATTGTATTATATATTGTTATATAAATGTTAATTCTAAATTTTATCAAGACATTACTCAGTGAAGTGCTAACTACACTGTATTTCACTATATGACTTCAATTCTATGCTATCCGAAGAAAAATCTAAACAATAAAAATGTGAATTAAAAAAAAATCCATTAAAATTTGCAAATTTTATGATATTCAAGCAGCTATTTTTCTTTCTCTGAGTGCCGTATATGATTATATAAAATAAAAAAATTTCCTCGATTTATGTTGAAAGCATATATATTTTATTCTTTCCTTATTATCCTTTCTGAATTTGATGAGCAATATTTCACATAATAAATTATTTTCTAAAAATAATGTTAAAAGTTGTACAAAATTTTAGAACCTATTTAAAGATAATAACTGACTTAAAAAGTCTATTATGTTTCTATAAGAGAAAAAAGTTATTGAAAAAAAGAATATTATCCTAGAGTGTATTTTATAGCAACTAAACTCAGACCTTATTCAATATGGTAGTTAGTTTTTTTTTCTTATTCAATATTATTGCTTCAGTGAATGCATAAGTGGACACCCAATCAGTAAAGTATATGTAAATATGTCCCCCTCAATTTATTATTAATAATTATATTATTTTTTAAAATTTTGTTTATACTGTAATCTCTATATATGCATACTATACATATAAAAAAGCATCAGCATATGTGTTGAAAACATGCAGTTCAATAAATACATATTCTGATATACTGTATATTTGTATATGAGGGGATCGACAAAGTAGTTCACAGCTCCACTGTATATGTAAAAAGGAATTATATTTCTGAAGAGTATTATAGAAAAAAAAAATGGCAGAAAGCTGTAGTTCATCTGGTTTGATAAAAATATTAAATTACCTGAATTTAAATAATTTATTATTTAGTATATATAAAAACAATAAAGGAATTAGAGTTAAGGTTAAGAGTGGAGGTTATTGATAAACTGGTATCTTTCTGGACGAGTCTTTTTTTTAAGCTTCTATTTTACAAAATTGAAATTATGAAACTCAGCTGTGCTCCTCATATAAGGACAAAATGATATTGCTTATCACTGAAGTAATGCATATTTGCAATTTTTAAATCAATAGTAAATTAAGGGGGCTAATACTATATCAAAATTCAAAAATTTCTCTTCATTTTATAATTAGAAGCATATTTAATTAGATGAGACTCTGAGAAACTGAAATTTGATTATATAAAAGTTATACCTTTATCTATCCCATTAATAATTGATAACTTGTAAAAGTCTGCCTGTTGATGCAGCAGTGTTATAAAGCATGAACAACTTTAAAGCATTGTTGCTTTTATAAGATAACTTTAAAGTTGAAAGATTTCTAAATTTTTTTAATAATGACAAATGTTTGTGCTTTTATCCTTTTCTTGTTATCTTTATGGTAGTACAAATTGCAGTATTTTGATAATATCTCTCTTCAATAATTTTTATCTTTATTTAAATTTTATTCTTAGTTCTTTTATTTTTTATGTTTTTTAGTAGTGTTGGTGGCTCCTGTTTTTTTTTTTTAAAATCCATTATTTATTTATTTATTTCTTAATATTCATTTTCATGTTTTTAGTCTGAATTCATAGTTCAGTTTTATCTTTATTACTAAATCCTATCCATTATAGGTTGATTCTCTCTTTTTTTTTAATGAAATTATGTATTAAATAGCCAATTATAATATTTAAACAATGAGGTAAAATACAAATGAAATCCACTATTAATAGAATATTGTATTAGTTGCCATTATTAACTTATTTTGCAAAGAATTCAATTGAATTTTATTACTTAATTTAAAAATTCACACATATATTGAACATTTTTAAGATTTCGAATAATATCGCTATCATTAAACTTACATTATTATGCTATACTCTCTATTGATGATATAACATTTTACATGGTAACACAGTAATTATCACTATATTTAAACCTTTCGTGAATAATATATATATATATGTATTGTTAAATTCTTTATCTGATATTAGATTGGGTTAATTAGACAACATAATACTATAAAAAAACAGGTCACCTTATCCATTAGGCGCAGGGCCTAGACGACAAACTTTTTTATAGGAATGGGAAAAGAAAAAAAAAGATATTTTATATTTTTATTCACAAAAATCAAGCAGAAAATTTTAAAAGTAAGAAATAGATTTATTAAACAACAATTCTTGAAAGCATTAATCATATTTGACAGGTGAGTAGTTATTAAAGTGTTTCCCTCAGTAGTATTGTCTTCTTCACTGTTCCTCTATGAGGGATTGTTAGATTGTTTTATTTATTAATGCATTTATTATTTGAAAATTTTATAATTTGATCAAGGTTGTTTTACTATTTCACTTTCTATAGAGAATACTGATAAAAGATGATTAAGATAATCCAGATTTCAAATAATTTTTTATATGATTTAATGTTGAAAATGTTTGGTTAACTTCTTCATTGACCCCAGAATTGATAAATAAATTAGATATTTATAATTAGAAAAATTAATGTATTCAATTTAAGCTGACGATAATTCTAATACTATTTTGCACCCCAGAAAAAATATTGGAAATGAGAAAAATTTGTGTACAAAAGAATCTTCTAAATCTTGATTATATATGCGGCCTAGAGTCTTTGCTTTGTAAACAGTTTCATTTTGTGACATTGATTTATCAATAAGAAAATAAAATTTATCATAAAAGAGAATTATAGGCATCTTTTATTAAATTATTTTTTAATCTATCTATAATTAGATAGAACATATGAATTCAAAATTTGTCTGCGATATTCTGATTTGTGGTTTAGCCATTTCATTGTGAAATAGTTTTTATTTTTATTATCTTATGAAAATTTTCAAATTCAAAAATTTGGTTTCGAGTATTTCTTAAATAAAATAAAATATTAGCAGAGATTTATAACAGTGTATGGTTGAATTCCAGGCTTTTGTAAAACCATATTTATAATTTTGAGAATTTGAAGAATGTCCAGATAATATACATTAAAGTTGTTTCAAAATATTCAAATTTTGCTTATATGTTTAGCATTTTGTGATTATTTTTCATAATTGTCTGTACTCATTTATGCTACATGTGTGTGGTCATGTATTATATCAGTTGTATGAGATATTGTGGATAGTTGGTGGGTGCTTGAAAGTCTGAGTTCAAATCCGCTACATTTTCATTAATGCTATCTAAATTGTATCATAAATATTATTTTTAATAGCATCATATCTAGATAGCTATCTAGTTTTAATCAATATCTGTAAGGTTTTATTTTTTAATATTTCATATATTTTTTTAGCGTTATCCATTTCTTTGGTGGTGCTATAAAGAATGAATAAATTTTCTGCAAAATTACAAAATAGTTTAAAATTGTAGTATATTTTACAACTGTTATGGCAATTAAATGTAAGCTATGTGCAGCACAATGATTTACATTGCTAAATTATTAATTTATTGAATTTTTTTTGGAATATTATTGTATAATTCATTATGCTGCTTATATTTTTATTGATTTCAATTTTGTCTTTTATGTTTTTGCCATTTGTTTTAGAATTTTACATAAAATATCAAATAGATATTTTCTATTATATTTTTAAAAATTGTTCATTTTTAAGATCATAGCATAATATTAATTGATCAATGTAACTGATATCCATGTAACTGATATCTGGCATTGAATTATTATTGATTTTAGCGTATTTTGCATTTTTTACTTTCAACATAATTTGATCCATCATTTAAGATATTAGTATGTTTATAAATTCATCATATTATTGTTAGTATCCATTTTCAGCCATTATTGATTCATTGCAAGATGAGAGTATCTTAATTTAATCCAATTTTTTCAATTCATAGCCGTCTCCGATTTACACCAATAAACTTTATTTCATCCATTAATTTCACAGAATCTT
Organism: Epiperipatus broadwayi; assembly: GCA_028023455.1. Classification (NCBI taxonomy): domain Eukaryota; kingdom Metazoa; phylum Onychophora; class Udeonychophora; order Euonychophora; family Peripatidae; genus Epiperipatus; species Epiperipatus broadwayi. The sequence continues at coordinate 479,708 of JAQFVV010000374.1, read as the reverse complement.
TTTCTAGGACTTATAATATCTTGGGATCCAATTTAAGACTTCTACTGTCAATTTATTATCTTTTCTAAGAGTATGTCCAACCAAGTTCCATTTTCAGTCTTTACTTCTTTCAATGATATCTGTAATATTTGTTTATTCTTTTGTCATGTATTTTGTTACTTCTAGTATACATCTCTCCACACTTTATTGTGTAGTCTTTAGACTCTGTATTATTCTTCAGTTAAGTTTCCAAGTTTCAGATTCATAAATAGGAACTGGTAAAACATTTATTTTAAAAAATCTTTCTTTTCAAACACAGGCATATACATATTTTTTAATATTGTTTTATCTACCAAAAGCACTCAATCGAAGTTTGATTTTATGATTAATTTCATCCATTATGTTTCCATCTATATTAATAATCTGACCAATGTATTTGTGATTGTTAACTTCTAATTTATCATTATCAAACTTATTTTCTTTTGAGAAAATCCATTGAACATTACTTTAATCTTTTTAGCATTTATCTTTAGTTCTATTTTCTCAGTTTCATCTGATAATTCTTGCAACATTTTCTAAATCCGATAAACATTATTTGCAAAAACAATCATACTATCAGCAAAATCTAGATGATTTAAATAATGTCCCTTGGTTTTCCATTTTAATCCACAGAATATTTCTCTAAAATTGCTTTTGGAAACCCATTTCGATGTTAATCTTAGTGTCAGTTTGTAATCTAATCATTGCTGTTGCATTTTGATAAATATTCTTCAGAATATGACAATATTATGGGTCTATGTTGATTATCTAAAGCTTTAATCACTATAGAAATTCTTATATAATCAAATGCTTTTTATAATCTATAAATCCAAAGCATAATGCCAGTTCAAATTTATTAGTCCTTTCTGTAACTTTCTCAGTATTTGGATGTTGTTCACTATGTTAAAAACCATTTTAAAATCCAGGCTATTTTTTTCCTCGATTAAAATTCAATGCTGTTAGACGAGTTGGAATTAATTTGGTAAAATTTTTATTTAGAACTGATAAAAGACTGATAAGTTTGTTATATCTAATGTCAGTATTATTACTGCATTCTTCTGAGAATTTGGTATATCTTTTATCATTTAGATATTTGGTACACAACTTTGCCAACAATTTTTCTATTTCTACACCTGTTTCTTTTAAGATATTGATTATAATTCCATCATTTCCTGGAGTTTTTTGTTCTTCATAGATTTATTTGCAAGTCTCATCTCTTCATTTAAAATACTCGGTAATTAAGATGATTGTAGAGGACACTTTGTTTTCTTGTTTTTTATTACTAAATAATTCTTTATAGAACTTCCATACATTTTATAATGTCATTTCTATTTAGTAATAGTTGCATCTTTTCTTATTGCAAAAATAAATTTTCTACAAATATTAAGATATTGGTTTACACTTTTATTTTTTTCTTTAGCTTATTTTGTTAATTCACAATTATATTTTCTTATATCATTATTAATTCTTTTTCATACCATTTTGCAAAACTTTAGGTATTCAATTTTTAAGGGATTGTTTTTATATATTTTTATATTCTTTTTTTATTTATATGTTGTCTTGTCTCAGAAAATTTACTAGTAAATTGCTTTTTTATATTAGCTATCTTTATTGCAATTCTTAATAGCTTATCAGTTATCTTCCTATAATCTGAACCATCTTCAAAATCTATTAATATTTTATAACAATTTGCAAGTTCTTATTTAAATTCATTGGAATGTTTCTAAAGATTATGAATATTGACTGTGAATTCTTTTTTCTTAATAAGTTTTGTCTCTAGTTTTACATTAACACATATCTTACAACTCATTGATGAACATTTTCTATGTTGAATTTACTGAGAACATTACAATCTTGAAATACTTATTTTCTGTTAGTCAAAATATAATTCTCTACTGTATCTTTATTTAGTTGCTTTCATGTCCATTTCCATTTAGCATTTTTCTCAAAGAAAGAAATCGGTTTTTCTTATTGTGAACTCCACAAGTCTGCGTCTTCTCTCATTTCTATCACTATAACCAAATTTACTCTATAGCACTCATCCTTTAATCATTTATTAAACAGCAGTCTCCCATGATCATTTTAAAATGTTATTTGGTCCATTTAAAAATCTTTTGTATATTTCTATAAAAATCTACTTTTTGTTAGTATATAAAGTTGAATCCATTTAGTATCTTCCATTAAATTAAAAACTAATATTGCTATTCTGATATACTATTAATCTCTACAATATGCTTCCATCACATGTATTTGATGATATATGAGAAACATTGTTTTATAATGGTTTCTGTATTTTCTAAAATATCTAAAAAAGGGAACAAAAATAAATTAATGCATCCAAAGAAATTGTTATTCACAGAACAATTATATTTATAATAACTTGATAAGTTATCTATTTTTCAAATAGAAATAAGATTTTATTCTAGTCTGTATGCATTTTTTTTTCAACACTATTATCTATTGTATATCATTTAATTTATAGTGAATTTGATATGGCTTCAATATCTTCTTTCTATTTTTTATATGATGTAAGTTTGGCAATAGCATTATTTTATTTATTGCAACCATTTGTAAATTAAATTGAATTTGTATTTTTGCTGAATAACTTGCATAGATAATAAAATATTTTACCAATATTAGCTGAATAAATCATTTTCTGGTATTGATTCTTATTATTTCTTAAAGAAAAATTACTAAAACACATCAGCTTATCTTCAAATTGAAAATTTAATTCAGTATATAGGGAAAGAATATTATCTTCTTAGTAAGTTATTAGATCATTGTTATGATCCAATTAGTTGAATCATGTCTATATTTTATTTTAAAATGAAGAATCTATTTGTATTATTGCTTTTGGTGCCAATTTATAAATATCTTTTTGTCTGGCATTGATTCTTCTTGTTGTTACTGTGTTCTAGACATCCAATGTTGATTTTTAAGAAACTGATAGAATTATCATTTTCTGGTATTAATCCAGTATTTATTTATGGAATTATAACCTTTTTTTTTTTTTTTTTTTTGCTGTTTATCAATTTTTTTTTGCTAAGATTAGGTAATGAAAATATAGAATTTTCATTATGTTTAATAACACTGAAACATTGATTCCTTCAATTTTTTCATTTTCATCCTTTTCCATTTATCCTAATTGTGAATATGTTTATAGATATCAAGTTTTTTAAAGCAATTCTTATTGCTGCATAAATTCTATAAAACTATTGTTTGAATTAATGTGAAATTAAATTATTATTAATAAATTTGTGACATTATGTAAAATACTGACAGATATTCTGAGTGATTCTAATTTAATGGTAAGTAAAATCCTGCAAATAGAGTTCTTTATTTTCAAAATTTTGTGGTTTTCAAATTAATTTTCCATTTTTTTGTTTATAAAAAAAGTAAAGTTTGAAAATTTCAATATTTAATATTATTGTATTTAATATTAATTTGATATGATTAACAGCTAAATCTGGTGTTGAATCAAATGTAAATGCATGTATAGTGATGTAGATACATGAATGTTGGATATAAATTTAAAATCATTATTATGCTATTAAAATTTGGAGATAGACAAATTAAAACAAAATATTAAGATCATAGTATAATTAGTTTACAATAGCAGAAACACATTAATCTGATAAAAAGCTAATTTTTATTGTAGTACAATGAATTATTAAACTATTGATCTACAATGTGCCAATATAAACTTAAAAATATCGGTAGCTGTTATACAGTGCATGTAAATATTCAGTAATTAATTTCTTGAAAATGAGAAATAAGTTGAAAAAGTAAAATCTATAGGCAGATTTGTTTGAGAAGGAAAAGCTTTATTTACATGATTTTTATTTGTCATTTGGTTTAATTCAAGCTGTGTATTTATTAAAGAGTCTGCTATTTAAGTACAAGTATATTGTCTATACTGAACTTAATGTGATTAGAAGGCATTTGAATTCTATTTTTAAGCTCCCTACAGCTATCCACTCTATTTTTTACAACCGATACGCATGATCACATACATGTGAAAAAGATAAATGATCTCCAATGTACATATTCCATGCTGAACCAGCATTCATCAGTTGATCCAAATCATCTCCCATATATATATAATTTTGTGTATATTATGATAGCAAATTTTCAAACTTTAATGTCCATTAAAGTTTGAAAATTTGTTATCTTAATATAAATTGAGCACTGTATATGTTTGGGAGATGATGATTTGGATCAACTGATGAGTGCTGGTTCAACATGGAATATGTATAGTGGAGATCATTTATCTTTTTCACATACATGTAGTCATGTGTATCGGTTGTATAAGATAATAGATAGCTGTAGGAAGCTTGAGAGTCTGAGTTCAAATCCCTTCTAATAAAGATTCTGTGGTAACTAAAAACAAATTGTCTTTGCGTGAATGACATATTATTATTTAAAATAAATTATTGTACTAACTATATTACTATTCTATCGAGTTTGGTAACAATAATGTGATTGACTTTTGATTCTTGTCTAAGGAGATTATTTTGATTATAACCACAGAATATAATGAATACCAAATCTCTTAATGCTCATACTGAAGCTCACTTCGAATGTATATCAAATATTACTTAGATTGATAAGACAATTTTTAGGATAATACCTTTGTTTCTTGTAATATATCGAGGTGAAACAGTTGAATACAAGAATGTCTAGGGTCCACAAAATCTTTAAAGTGATTTGTAATCAAATGATAATGTTTGATAATGGTTTGTTAATCTTTTAACATAATTTATCCTATCACCTCAATTTTATAGCTGCATCATAAACTTTAATGAACCCATGCATAAAAATCTTTTTTATGAAAAAAAACAAAAATCCTATATTTACCGATATTTAAAAATATAAACATGATATAGATTAAATGGGGAAAAAAATATTTACTATTATTTAAGACATATTTTTTTAGAAAATGTTTTATACTTCGAGTTTTTGCTGAATATAAAAATTATAATTGAGAAATGTAAGTTGTGTATTCATTTTTTTAATTTTTTCATTAAAATATATATATATAGAAAAGTTTGAAAATTCTAATCACAGATTTTAATGAGTAAAAGCGTCAATTAAGTCATCCACATTAGTAAAATATTACATTCAGGAAGAAATATATATATTTTTATTTTATTTTATTTTTTGCATTAATTCATTTAATATTTAATGTGGCAATACTATTTTTACATTAAGTTCAGAAGTGGAGAACCTCAGGCGTATAGGCTAAGACCATTTCTTGAAGGCCCCCCAGACATTTTCACAAACATATAAAATGAACCTGCATAAAATTTATTTAAATATTCATGTAAGTCCCAGCGCAAATATATGTGCAAATATTGAATTAAGAGTTAAGTAAAATAAAATATTTATTTTTTCAACTTCATCTTTTTCTCACTCCTATCTTTATAATAATTCTATTTCATTCTCTCAAAGGGGCTATATTCCAACAAATCTATATTGTGTGATCTATCTGACTATGAATTAATCTATGATTCTGAGAGCATTTTGTTTTTTGCTAGTGAATAAAATGGAACAAATATTTGAGAAAATGGATGATAAATTGGAGAGCAGAACGGAAGAGTCTAAAGTGGATAATTTAAAAGAAATATCAGTAGACAATATTGAAGTTCAGACATCCATGAAACTAAACACAGATGTAGACGAGACCTTATCATATAAGTTGATAGAGAAGACTAAAGTTGACATTGTTAGACTTTATAAAGTAAATGTAAAGTGAGTAGTAAAAACAACAGTCAAGAATCTAAAGGGAAACATTGGAAAAAGCAATAAGTAAATGTTTAATATAATGTAATACAAAAATGTGATATAAAAGGGAATGTTGGTGTGGATAAGACCAATCATATTAAGAATAATTGCCAGAGTACATTATTGAAGTTTTTTATGAAATGTTGTCAGTAGTAGAATATAATGAGAAAAATGAAGTGAATATGCTAAGACGCAAATAAAGAAGAGATGGATATTTATGATATAAATTAACATAGAATAAAGGTAGAACCCATGGATAATGATAGTGAGGATATTGAGACCATGGGAGATAATAAAATATCTTTGTTGTCGATTATTATTTGGTTGGAGACACAAATGATGAAAGATTTGATAAGCAAAGGATTAAAATTGTATAAATTATGGTGAAGATGGATTTTTTAAAAAGTTATACTATTGACGTAAGTGATAATGAAAATGTTATTGACAATTATGCAAATAGGTACAAAAGTAAAGAGGCAACAAATTTAGGAAATGAATTCTGTTGCCTGTTGAATATAAATATTAATAGTGAAGCAGAAAATAGTAAAAAAATTAACATTATAAGCAAGCAAAGTTTATTAAGAATTAGGCAAATTTTGAAAGAAACGGTTAAGTTTTTCAGCACTCATAAAAAAGGATATAGTATTATAAAGATTATGGAGGAAATAAAAGAGAATCTGAAAAATTCTAATAAAAGAATAAACCTCAAAAGGTTAGTTTATGAAAGAGTAGATAGATGTGTGCAACAGAACATGCAATATCCAAAGGCAATATATAAACGGGTAAATAAACATGGTAGAGGAAAGCCAGTGAAAACTTTTGTTACTTGTTTAAAATAGATGAATGAACTGTATAGAAAACTGAATAAAGCAAGGTCTCCATAGTTCTTAAGATATATATAAGATTAGAGGGGACTTTGTTGGGATATTATTCCAGCAAGGCCTGAGAAAATGATGTGAGGAATATGGAAATGACCGAAATAAAAGTGATGGAATATAGACAAATGTTAAATATATATATATATTTATTTGTATTTACATGGGTGGGGGTGGGGCAGGGAATTATTTGTTAATTACTATTTTGTTTATTTCATTTTTTTTTTTTTGACTGTAACTGTGAATATAAATTGATATTTATCAATATTGTTTTAAATTGATTATTTTTAATTTGATATAAACTGATATAATCATTTCACATGATTATAATCATTTATTATTTGATAGTCAGAGATAAGAGGGTATAGTACAGCATAGATATTTATTCTTTGGAGACAATCTAGACAAAGCAAGGAAAGGATAAAGCTATTTCATTATAATATTAAAAAACACATTTTAAGAAACAAACAATGACATTAACAAATAGGCATATATTATGATGGAACGGAGCAGGGCAAATTCCTAATGTCCACTCCATACGTTCTTGTCGTTGCAGCTGTTATTACTATGTGATTATTCATATAGTATACGAACATGGATGGGCTGCTCACCAACACGCATTAGCCAGCGTGGTGAGTTTATTGGCTTTTTACCTCTGAGTTTAAGATCAAGAAACACCATGGTCTTTCTTCTCAGTGCCTGATAAGGCAGAATGAATGTTTGTGTAAATGATAAATATTTTTCCAATACATATATACAATTATGACAGACAAAAATAAAGCATGGCCCTTATTCCCAGGAGGCTGTAAAGTCACCAACCAAGGCAGCGGTTGGTGGCCGAAGGCGGAGGGTGCTAAGAATCCCCTGATTGTGGACCCAGGTTGCCATTTGATGACGACTTTTTATTTAGGTACTTACAACTGCAGATCACTTTCAAGTGAAGGAAGATTGCAAGAATTAGAAGAAGAATTGTCTTATATTAAATGGGACATTATTGGACTTTGTGAAGTTAGAAGAAAAGGTGAAGAAACAATTGATTTAAAAAGTGGACATATACTCTATTATAAAGGCACACATATTGGAAATACAAGTGGAGTAGGATTCATTATAAATAAAAAGTGGAAGAACAATATTGTGGAGATTGATGGTGTATCGGACAGAGTTGCAAGATTAGTTATACAACTTAATAGCAGATACCAAATGCAGATAATTCAGGTTTATGCCCCAACAAGTTCTCATAGTGATGAAGTAGTAGAAGATTTTTATATGGATGTACAAAAGGCTTTTGATCAGAGTAAACAACATTTTAAAATTGTTATGGGAGACTTTAATGCTAGAATTGGTAGACAAATAAAAGATGAAATTGCTGTAGGTAATTTTGGTTATGGTAATAGAAATGAGAGAGGACATAGACTTGTGGAGTTTGCAGAAAAAGAAAAACTTTATATTATGAATTCATTTTTTGAGAAAAATGTTAAAAGAAAATGGACATGGAAGCATCCAAATGAAGGTACAGCAGAATTGGATTATATTTTGACTAACAGGAAATACATATTTCAAGATTGTAATGTTCTTAATAAATTTAACACAGGAAGTGATCATCGATTAGTAAGGTGTAAGTTACGTGTTAATGTAAAACTAGAGAGACAAAAATTATTGAGAAAAACAATATTTACAGTTGATATTCCTAATCTTCAGAAACATTCTAATGAATTTAAATTAGAACTTACAAATAGGTTTCAAGTGTTAGGAGATTTTGAACATGATTCAGATTTGAATGAAATTAATATGAAAATAACTGATACACTTTTAAAAACTGCAACAAAGATAGCTGGTAGAAAAAAGCAGCAATTGACTAATAAAATTTCTACTGAGACTAGAGAATTTATGAAGAAAAGAAGGAATATGAAGATATACAAAAATGATGTATTAAAAAGAATTGAATATCTCGAATTTTGTAAAATGGTACGGAAAAGAGTTGAAAATGATATAAGAAAGTATAACTGTGAAATAGCAAGGAAAGCTGTAGAAGAAAATAAAAGTCTCAAGAATGTTAAACAACATTTTGGTATTGGTAGGAAATTTATATCTGCAATAAGAAAAAAAGATGGAATTATTACTAAAAAGAGAGATGACATCATGAAATTGGTAGAAGATTTTTATCAAGAATTATATAGTAATAAAGAACAAGTACCTCCTATATCTATTACATCTTCCGAATTGCCCAGAATTTTAAATGAAGAAGTGAGACATGCAATTAAATGTATGAAGAAAGGAAAGGCTCCAGGAAATGATGGAATTATAATTGATATATTAAAAGAAGGAGGTGAAGAAATAGAAACAATTTTAGCAAAGTTATATACCAAATGTCTAAATGATAAAGATGTACCGGAAGATTGGAAGAATGCAGTAATAATATTAATATTTAAAAAAGGTGATAAAGAAGATATTAGAAATTACAGACCTATCAGCCTTTTATCAGTTTTATATAAAATTTTTACCAAGATAATTACAACTCGTCTACAGAGAACTTTGGATTTCCACCAACCAAGAGAACAAGCTGGATTTAAAAGTGGTTTTAGTACAATAGATCATATCCAGGTATTGAGAGAAGTCATAGAAAGGACAAATGAATATGAGTTGTCATTATGTTTTGGATTTGTAGATTATGAAAAGGCATTCGATTCTATACACATTTCTTCAGTGATTAAAGCATTGGATCATCAAGGTATAGATCCAGGATATTGTCATATTTTAAAGAATATTTATAAAAATGCAACAGCAACAATTAGATTACATAATGATACTGGAAAAATCAACATTGAGAAGGGTGTAAGGCAGGGTGACTCCATATCTCCAAAACTTTTTACAGCAGTGCTGCAAGAAGTATTTTGTGGATTAAAATGTGAAACTAAAGGAATGAAAGTAAATGGAGAGTATTTAAGTCATTTAGATTTTGCAGATGATGTAGTTGTTTTTGCAAATAATGCTTCAGAGCTGCAGGAAATGTTGCAGGAGTTAGCAGATGAAAGTAGAAAAGTAGGACTAAAGATAAATGGTTAAAAAGACTAAAGTAATGTTTAATCGATTTGCTCAAAATATGAAAATAAAGATTGATTATAAAGAATTAGAAGAAGTTAACAGTTACAAATACCTAGGTCAGATTATTAATACAGATGGAAACATAATGGAGGAAATTAATCATAGAATTAAACTTGGTTGGAGTGCTTTTGGTAGAAATAACTTGATACTAAAAGGAAATATGCCTATGTGTTTGAAAAGAATGGTTTTTAACAAATGTGTTTTACCAGTTCTTACTTATGGATCTGAGACTTGGACACTTAATAGAAGAGCAATACAGAGACTTCAGACCACTCAAAGGAGTATGGAGAGATGTATGTTGGGAGTAACAAGAAGAGATCGAAAACGCAATGTATGGGTAAGACAACAAACAGGTGTTACTGATCTTATTGAAAAAATTAAAAGATTGAAATGGAGTTGGGCTGGACATATTGCTAGAAGAAATGATAATAGATGGACAATTGAAATTTTAAACTGGATTCCAAGAGATTGTAAAAGACCCAGAAAGAGACCACATGTGAGATGGATGGATGAAATAAGAAAATGTGCAGGGGTGTTGTGGAAAAGAGAAGCTAAAGATCGGAGAAGATGGATTAAACTTGGAGAGACCTTCATCCTGCAGTGGATTGATAATGGTTGATGATGATGATGATGATGATATCTGTATAAGCATGTATGTGTATAATATGTTATTTATACATTAATAGTAAGAAAAATATTTATAAATCAGGTGAGGGTTTTTTTTTTAAAAAAATATTGTATAATTTTAAATTTAATTATTAAAAAGGTAATACATTTTACCAGAAAAGGCGCACTTTTAGAACTCTTATTCATGCTGAGCATGCTTTCAATTGTTTAGGTATCATAATCACAGCTTTTAATTTTAGTGTTGAATAAAAGATTTTTTTTTTTTTTAAGTGTCATAGCATCGGCCGGGACGCGAACCCGCAACCCGGGCAACTGCCTGCAATTGCAAGGCAGTCGCGTTGACCTCTCGACCACCAATTGATGAATGCCTTTTCTGGTTTAAATGTCTTAACATTTATTTAAAATTACAATTAGACAAAAAAGAGAAAACAATTACAAAAAGGTAATAATCATAATATTATGATTAATATTTTGAAACTTATAAAGCACTTAACAAAAGATTTGTTCGTTCCCATTCATACATTAACTTACTATTATGATTGATTTTATTTTAAAAGAAAATAATTAAAAAAAAAAATGCATCTGAAAGGAATTTTCTTATCTCTACAATTTAAAGGGATAAAAAAAAAAGAGATTATCAGCAAGTTTCTAAAATGCTATAACTAAAATGTCTAATGTAAGTTTAGCTTCAATAACATGCTGAAATTAACATGACTTCCCTAAATATGTGAACCAACGTAATATGTAAAATTTTCACAATTTCTTAGGAACAAAATGTCAAGGATGATTGTCTCATTGTCTCCAGCAATTTGACAAATAGAATAAAGCATTACATACGTACAGACGAGATTATCATCAATATTAAATATTATAAATTAATTAAAATAAAACGAAGAATAAGGGATTTGCAGTCAATAACTAGGATATAAATATCAGAGCACTGAAATAAACAATAAATTGCATTTATGATTGTAAGCTTATCTGAATTTGAATTAAAACTAGAAGATATATTAACATTTACATTTGTGTTTAAATTAGACCTGTAAACTGTATGTATAAACTTTAATATAAACTTGAAATTTTTGAAAGACCTTTTTAAATATATCATTGATTATTTCATGTATTTTAAGTGTTTTATAGATAATGCATATTTCTAATAATAATTGGATAATTTTAAATACTTAAGATTTAAATATTGATAATAATAAAAGCTTCACATATTTACTTCTCAAATAAATGATTTATCAGAATTTAAAATATGTAGACAATTTTGAATAATATTTATACAGTGTAAGTTTTATTATAGAAATGTTCATTATTGGACAATCTCTAGTCTTATGAATGACTAATAAAAATTATTAATATACTTGTGATTTGTATCAAAGTTGTGAAGGCAGCACATTTGACCCTTATTAATCAAACTTGTCATTTGCTATGTACCTACCTACCTACCTATCTATTTACTTATCTTCCTCCCTTTTCTTTCCCCTCCCATTCCTCTCCCCTCCCTCTCATCCTTTCCCCCTCCTCCCCTTTCCCCTTTTCATCCTCTCTCTCATCCTTCCCCTCTCCCCTCCCTCCCCTCCTACCCGCTCCCCCTCCTACCTGCTCCCCCTCCTACCTGCTCCCCCTCCTACCCGCCCCCTTTCTGCCTGCTCCCCCTCCTACCTGCTCCCCCTCCTACCCGCCCCCTTCCTGCCTGCTCCCTTTCCTTTCCCCTCACTTCCCCCTCTCCCCTTCTCTCTCCCTCTCTCTTCTCTCTTCCTGCTCTCTTCCTTCCTTTTTTCTTCCCTATCTCATGTCTCCCCCTCCCTCTCTCCCTCTCCTTTTCCCTCTTTCTCTCCTCTCCCCTTTCTCTCTCCCCTTCCTCTCTGCTCTCCCCTCTATCCCCCTCTTTCCCTCCCTTCTCCCTCTCTCCCCTCCCCTTCTCCCTCTCTCCCCCTCTGCCTGCCCGTCCGTGAGATTGTTGGATAGTGAGAATGATCTAAATTTAAATAATTAACTGTTGTTTATTTATGAAAATGTTGAGCTTGGGTTGTGCATATATTTGATATATTTTTATATATAGTCAATATTAGTAATAAGGGTGAAAATATTAAAATTATCTTGTTTGAAATAATGATTTTATCAATAATCATGTGTATATTATTGTATCTCAAATATATAAATGCTGATATGGCATTCATGCTTAACTATATTAAAATAATATTGCTCGCAAATATGTATTTGTGCTTTTATAATATGCAAGACCATTATTTATTTATATTTTATACATTGTCATGGAAATCCTGGCGTATGATGTTTAGTTCACTGCATATGTATGTATTGATATACTGATATTTTAAGGAAATGTATATTTATGCATACACTTGAATCTCAGACAGACTTATTAAGAGATACATATCATTATGACTTTCTGATGATAAGAATCCCAATCATGTCTGCCTGATTATATTTTAAATGTGATTTATGACAATGTATTTTACACATGGTTTATCTTTTGTCTCTTTATAGAGAATTGAATATATAATATAATAAGTTATAATATTACTTAATTTCTACTTAGAGATCTTATTCTTATTCAGATTTCTAAGTACTAAGTGATATCATGCCTTTTGTGTTTATGTGACACATTGAAATAATAATAGAATTTAAATAATATTAAGCAATATTATCAGTATAGAGATAGGATTACACATAACAATGAAATTTATATAAACTAGATGTGAAGTCTTTATGATAAAATAGTTAATATTTCATAGAATTATATTTGAACAATTATAAAAATTTGATATTCTGTTTTATGGTGTATTGTGAGCACTCCTCTAATTTATCATTTAATTTATTAGTAACTTTGGCAATACCAACGGGAAGTATTAGATGAACCATTATTTTCAAAAGTGGAGTTATTGAATAGGTATATTGTTTTATTTATGTGTTTACACATTTTATCTGTTGTCTGATTAATTTTTAAGAGAGGTATATATACTCAGAGATGGATTCACTTTATTTCATTACAATTTGCATAAATACTAGTGTATGAATTTAAAAAATATATTATGACCAACTATTTCAATATGCTCATTATTTGTAATACATAATTATTTTAACAGGATACTGTATATGAAACATTTATATCTATGATAAAATAACAAGTATTGTTTTATTAATTTTTGATTTATCTTGACTATGAGGTTTTTTTTTGTGATATGCCTTTGCTGTGAAATTCTTACAATTCTTTTTCAGTTACAGAAAACTTAAATGTTTTTTATTTAAGCTGTCTTATTATGTATCTGTATATTAAAAAAAGCAATATAATGCCAATGCTTCAGAGCTTCAGAAAAAGTTGCAAGAGTTCTCAGATGAACATCAGAAAATAGGACTAAAGACAAATGCTAAATCATGTTCAGTGGATTTTTTCAGAAAAAGATTGATAGTGATAAGTTAACAATTATAAAATCTTGACCAGATTACCAATATAGAGATAAATATAATGGATAAAATTAATCATAGAATTAAATTTGAATAGTTTACTTTTGGTAGAAATAATATTATTAAAAAAAAAGAAATATACGTATGTTTGAAAAGGAAGGTTTTTTTAAATAAATATGTTTTATCTGTTTTTACTTATGACTCTGATTCTTGGAAATTCAATAGAAGAGCAATACTGAGACTTCAGATCACTCAACAAAGGATGGAGAGAGATATGTTAGGAATAAGGTGAAGGAATCAAATGAAATATGTAGGTGACAGAACAAACAATTATTACTGCCATTGTTGAAAGAATTAAGAGATTGAAGTGATACTGGGCTGAACATTTTGTTAGAAAAGATAATAATAGGTTGACAGTTGAAGTCGTACACAGGATCCCAAGAGATTGTAAAAAAAATCTAGAAAGAGACCACATGTGAGATAAATACATGAAATAATGAAGTTTGATGTGAAGAAGAGATGATGTGGATCAGAGAAGCTACATTAAACTCGGAGATCTTCATCATGCAGTGGATCAATAATAATTGATTTTGGTGATGATAGTTAAAAGCTTACTAATTTTACAATTAACTAATATGTAAAAAAAGACACAGATGAAGCTTCTAAGTTGATATGAATCATTAGTAAGAATATATGAGTAAATGAATAGGAACAATAATTTACTCAATTTATTCTCGAGCTTAGAATTAAAATTATTATAATAGAATAGACAAGTGGTTAGGAGCAATAATTTACTCCATGTTTAGTAAAGTCAAGTGTAAGCTTGATTTACACTAAGAAACATATGAATCATTTTGCTCACACTTAGCATGTGCTTGGAGCTGTTATCTTCATTTTATTCTAGAGAAATTATTTACAAGCTTGAATAAATAATGAACATAAGATGATGATGCAAATATTTCCACAATCCCAGACTAGTATTTGATTTTTGGCTGTGAGGACTTTGGGTTTGAAACTAGAACTAATATACTTGTACATTTTCCTATTTTTAACTTGTTTATATTAGCATATTGAGAAAACCCTAGTGTTTTGAACCGAATCAATTTTGTTTTTGCAATATATGAATCTGTTATTAGACCAATTGTATATATTTTAGAGATCTCAATTTACCTAACTATAGACTCTTATTTATTCTTTGTGTAGGAAGGTATATGAAACCAAAATGTCACATGATCTTTTTTGCTTGCACTTATTGCTCTGAGTAGTTTTTTTGGCCCAAAGTCATATGTTGCAAGTTTGAAATATCAATATGGATATTATTGTAGTGCTCTTATAATCATATCTGCAGAATTTCTAATTTATGTGTTTTACTAATGAGAAGTTTGGTTCAAAGCTTGAACTAAAGCATTTGTACATTGATTATTCAAGTTCACAATAGAGAACTGTGTAGAGTAAAGAGAACTACTTCTGAAAGTAAGTACACGTAATCAATAGATGTCAGATAGTCGTTTTATGTTCACATTCCCAGACTAGTTACAGTTTATTGGCTATCTTCAGTGAGGAATAGGATTTACACGCATATAGAGCTAAGATCATAATTTTTGTTTATATTTAAATTTAATAATCAAAAATTAAATGTTAAATTTTCAAACCAAAGAAACTTGCTTACATAGTTATTTAAATAAATCAATATAATATATCTTTATATAACAGCAATAATATGTATAATAATAATCATACACAAAAAAGCTCTTTTCAGCAAATATTAATTTTTACCCTTTTCAATGTGCTTTACCTAATTTACAATTAAAACACATTGAAAAGGGCAAAAATTAATATTTGCCAAGAAGAGGTTTTTTTTGTGTATGATTATTATTATACATATTATTGCTGTTATATAAAGATATATATCATTGATTTATTTAAATATATGTAAAAGTAGCATAATGGATTAAACTTTGTTCTATTTTTTGATGATTATATTTTATTATATAGCCTATTAGTAGGCCAATAATTTTATACTTTAGTAACCTTAGTTTTTATGCTAACATTTATTTTCATCCTTTGGCAAGGATAGTGTATAACAAATCATCACATGATTTTCTTTGCTTAACTTTCAACATATGATATTAAAACTCAATAATTCACTATTTATTCCAGAGCCTCCTAATGTAAACATGAATAATCATTGGATACTAGAAGGTTGTGTTATATTCCACATCCCTATTTCTGAAATTGTCTAACAGAAATCCTTAATTTACTGGTTTTTGTCAGAATTTCATAATTATATAAGCAAGCTGACTTGGATTCATAACTTTAGGATATTTGAACCTCTGATTACTATGTATATTTTGAAGGATTCTTCAATGAAATTTAATTTTTATTATTTGTATGAAGACTAATATATTTGTTTAAAATATTGAAGTTTTTTACGGTAAATTATTTGGTTGAAGATAGTATGATAAAGTAGAAGGATTATTTTCTTTGAAAATGTAACAAATAACCCAATGCTGTTATCATGGACTACTACTTTTGGTGGTTCATGGCCCAGAAATATTTTTTTGAGCTTGGTGATTGTTTCCTCAGTAGTATTTTGAAAAAGTTTATATTCAGATCATTAAGAATATGAATCAATTGCTATTAAAAATGTCTTTCCATTATTTAGTCTAGTGTAGTTCGGTTGTACTCTTTACAAGACCTAATAGCTTGAGGCCACAAATTCTATTATTTAAGGCAATTTTGACAATTATCATCCTTCTTGCAGTGTAATTTTAAATTTTTTTATCCAATGTTAATCAAGATTCAAAAACTTTTGCCCGTATAATTTTTGGATGGGCTTCAAGTGTCAAATGCAGGATTTTAGTTCTTTCATTAAAAAGAATAATGATTTAGTCATCTAAGAGAATACACATTGCCATAGTCACATTGTTAAAGCATATCACGGAATGTCGTCAGGATATTTTAGATTAATTGGTAGATCAGGTTTAGCCAATCCATTTTAGGAAAAACTGATAGCATATATTTTTTTAAAATTCAGGCACCTTTTCATTAAAAATGACTGAATGGTATGTGCAATATATATCAACTATTTTTTAGTGAAATTCATCTAGAATTCTTGATAATGCATCAGTATGGGATATTAACTCTTCTTCACTCTTTTATGAACAGTTTTTTCTCTGTGAATGATGGCTACATGACATTGGATTGCATCATTCTTCAGTTTTAGTTTATCTAGTGATTTCAAAATAGTGTCTAATTTACATTCATATTTTGGGAACTTCACATGAAGTTTTTTTTTTTGTAAATGTTTTAGAAGTATTATAAATAAAATGGATAATAATAATAGATGAATAAAAAATATTGAAAAGAAAAAAAGAATTTAGGATAATTTTAATTTCTGAGTAGAATTCAAGAATAAAATGTATATCATACTTTGTATATACTATTATTAATTTATAATTGCTAACTGTTGAATATATGTATTCATAATTTTGTAATTTAATTTAATATTTTGCATTTTCAAATATTAATTTCAAGTGTTAGGAATTGTTTAATTTTATTTTTTATTAATTTTTTATTATTATTTTGGCCTAATATGATGTTTATTTTGTTCTTTACTATGTACATTTGTAATATCGTATACCAATTGTTTAATCTGATATTTCATGTATAGATTTCCATTTATATATAGGATTGGCATTTCCAACTTTGGTGTAAATTTGCTGATTACGAGAGAGACTGAATCCATTGTCTACTTCTACTGCTCTTGTTTTTCTTTTGCATAATGTTGAATTCATATGTTTAAGAAAAGATAGAGTATTTTTTTTAATGACAAACTAGCTATATGATGTTTTATTTCCATATTGCATTAATTTTCTTAAACTGTCTGCAATTTGCTATCACATGTCCTAATTTCAGATAATAAAAACAAGTTATGTTGGCAGGAGAGAAGTTTTGTGAATTGTGAATGGCTTAAGTTTTTTGTAAATGCAAGTAACTATTGCTGTTTCATAAGCATGACATTCTTTTTGCATTCTCATAAATATGGTTCAAGTTAGTCAAATCTGAAAACTAATTTTAATAATAACATATATATACACAATACTTATTTGTAACTACAGTACTCCCATTTACCCAATTGCAAAATTATTTATTTTTATCTATTTAGAAAGATTAATAATTATTATTTAAATTTTTGTCAAGATTTTATGCTGGTTCTCACATAAACCACTTAATTTTTAGTAATTATTTAGACACCTATTTTTTGCTAGTAAATGATGTGCTTAACTTTAATAAAATGCCAATTTTTCTAATAAAATTTTGCTTCCAGCAGTAATAAGTTGAACTTGTGATTTTAATAATTAACTAAATATTCTATGTCACAACTTTTGACTGATAGAAGTTTTTTTTTTTAAAAAGTATCTGTGGCATAAGATTGATTTTTGCTTATCACTTGATGTTTGATTAACTAACCCAAATTATTGTTTTAATCCTATATATAGACTTTTTAAAAAAAAACTTTCTAGGTTTATATTGCAGACTGAATGTATTAGTTGCTGTGTATATTTAACAGGAGATGCTTATTGATGTTGCTCTAGTGAAATTAATTTTTTTTCTCCAGTATTTATATAAAGAAATTGCAAAAGTAGAAACTTAATTTTTGGTTAGAAATATGATTTCATTCTTGTTACTGTTTTTTCAAGATTTAATACAGTTTGATTTTATCTGTGATTTATGTAATTTTTTTTTCCATAGAAGTCAAATAAAATCAATCTGTTTCAATATTAAGTAACAGATAGTTTAATAGATGTTTTCGTAATTTGAAATCCATTACCTTCATAAATAGTCTAAAGGCTTACCAAAAGAATAACAGTCAGATTATCTGTAGCATTTCCTAGACTATTTGTATTATTAAAATTGTGAGCTTAATAAAACATTAAACCACAGATATTAGAATAAAAATATTTTAAATTAATAATAGTGTTTACTACAAGATAAGTTTTAGATTGAAGCTTTTATATTCTGTAGACCAATTGCAAATTCAAATTAATATGGAAAATTAATTCATAACTGATGATGAACTGATAAACTCTTGAATCTGGTGGGAGTCCTGAATATAAAAGTTTCAAAGAGCAATCAATTAAAGGGAAAAGAAACCAGCTGAGACAATAGAAGGTAATATCTTCTGTAGTTTTGGCATCCAAAATTGCTAAAAACAGACTAAAATAGACATTCCAGGAGCATTTAGCTTATATTTTCTTAGCCATTATTATCTGTCTCTCTCTTGTTTACTCCTTAGAATATTTTTATTTTCTGGTCTACCATCAGATTGGATTCTAGAATTTCAATTCGTTATCATTGTGGATTAACTTTTCATTTATGTATGAGTGGCTTTTGGAGTGTATAAGCATATTTAGAAAACAATCAATCTAAAAATTTATTGTTTGGTAAATACTAGTGTTAGTAAAGACACAATTGATATATCATTTCCTTAGAAAACATTGTTTAAATTGAACATAGTTATAATAAATATATATATATGTGCTCATTAGAACCTTTTTTTAAAATTTTAATTAACTAACATATAGCAAAATTAATGTCCTATGACCAACAATAGATCACATGATCATAGCTCATTAGCAAATCTTTTTCTTTATTTTTATGTGTCCAGTGTAAGCTTTAATAATCAATAGATACCAGGTAGTAGTGCTTAATAATTATCCTATCCAGTATTATGTTATATAAATACCTTCAGACTAGTTTCCAAGTATGACTTTCATCAGTGTGAAGCTTTTTGGATTTTTTTTTAATCATGCACTTGCATCTTTTGGATGTAATGCACCTTTTTTTCTAGCAGCTATCGTTTACTTTTTGTTTTAGCACCAAACTACCAGTCTAAACTAAAAAAAATTTTTTTTCCCCAATCAAAATTTATTTGCTTGCATAATTATGTAGATCTACAATCAGTTCAGTTTCTATATATTATGGAGACTATAGTTTTTTTTTTAAAATAACATATAGATACTTATTCTTTTACCAAAATTGGTACAAAAACAATAATTTATCATATGACCAAATTGGTACAAAAACAATAATTTATCATGACCAAAATATATCACATTATCGATTAATATAAACTTAATTTTGTAGCAAATTTATCCAATTTCTATACTTTTGTGCCATTCTTCTGGCATCTATTATGATTAAACTGTCATGGATAAAAGTAAGGAAAAGTGAAATATTTGCTATTGAATTAGCAATATATAAACTAAAATCATATGATGTAACATTGGTTATATAATATAATATCGATTTTGCACTAATTCTGGCCAAAGAATAAAGGTGCCCATGATTACAAAAAAACTAAGATCATTATAATGTATAGAAACTGAACTGATTTTATATTGATATAACTATGCAAGCAAATAAGTTTTGATTTAAAAAATTGCTGCTAGAGGAAAGATGCATTAGATCCAAAAGATCATAGAGCATGATTAAAAAAAATAAATTGACAAAAGCCATAAGGTTGAAACTAGCCCAGGGATATTTGAGTAAGATATCACTGGATTAGGTACTTATTATGCACTATCATGTGGCATCTATTGACTATTAAAACTTACACGGAATGGCTTAAAAGAGAGATAATAGAGAAATTTGCTAATCAATATAGCAAAGTTATTAGGTTAAATCAGAATTTCTTAAACTGTGGACCATGACCCCAAGTGGGGTCACGAAGCAAAAAGTTGGAGTTGTGAAAATTTAATTCAGATACATGAATTTAAAGAAATATTAGTTGCAATCCTTCATTATCTTTAATTTAATATATTACGTTTTCTGTATAGTGCAATTATAAAATCGTAATGATAGCCAAGTTGAGCTGTAAATTATATTTAACTATTGAAAATAACACTAAATGCATCATAATAGTGGTGTCACATTGCAATTTCAGCATATAAGTTATTTCAGAATCAAAATATATGCTGCAGTGGCGAGAATAAGGTTGGCGCCACTGTGATTATATAATGCATTTCCGGTCAAGTTATTTGTTTTGGTTTCATTTCAACAAGTGTCCACATCGCAAGAACAATACAATATTGTATTTTACTGTTTTACTCGACTAAGGTTAGTATTTATTTGAATAAATATTATGAAAGATGTTATTTTTTATATATAAAAATGCTTGTATACTTTTTTTTTCTCACTTTTTTATTCAAAATTTATCATCCTATTAGTTATTATAAAAATTTATTTTTTATTTGAAACTTATTGTCATTTATTTATTAACAAGTAAAAACATATTCCTATTTTTTAAACTTAACAGGTAATTTATAATTGATTTATTGATATTTTTTAAATATTAAAAAATAAAACATACGGGGATATTAAAAAATAGAACATACGGGAGTAAATATGCTTCGTATAATTAAACAAAAAACACGGCTGCCACTTGGTGTCTCTGCTAACTAATAAGTACTGTTATTTTATTTATATTTTAGGATAAAAATACTTTTTACCCATGGATAAATGGTTGAACTTGAGTACCAAAGGTAATGATGCAGATGGCAATGCTACAAAGTCTCTTCAAGCAGGATCTCATAATCAGAAAGAGGCATCTAAGATGCGAAAAAGAAAATATGATGAGACATTTCTCCAATTTGGCTTTACTTTCAACAACTGTGATGGTAATGAACAACCTCTTTGTTTAATTTGCAATAATGTTTTGTCTATGGAGAGTATGAAACCATCAAAATTAAAAAGGCATTTTGAATCCAAGCATCCTTCATATGTCAATAAACCAAAAGAATATTTCGAATGACTGTTAAAAACTTCAAATAAAGAAAAACAATATTTTGAGAAATTTATAACTGTTAATGAAAAATATTTACTCGCATCATATGAAGTTTCATATCTGATTGCTAAAAATAAAAAGCCATACACCATTGGAGAAGATCTTATATTACCTGCTGCTATTAAAATGGTAGAAATACTTCACGGAAGTAAATATGGTGATGAAATTCGGAAAATTCCTTTGTCAAATGACACTGTCACTAATAGAATTTCTGAAATTAGCAATGACCAATTTGAGCAACTTATTACTAGACTTAAAGAAAGCCCAATATTTACAATTCAGTTGGATGAAACAACTGATATTTCAAAAATAGCTCAATTATTAGTATATGTCAGATACATTTATAAAGAAAACATTGAGGAAGAATTGTTATTTTGTTGTTCTTTGGAAGAACATACAAGAGGGGAAGACATATATAATAAAGTAGACAAATTTTTTAAAACTGAAGGTTTAGAATGGAAAAATTGCTTTGGAGTATGCACAGATGGTGCAAAAGCAATGACTGGTGAAAATATTGGTTTTAAATCATTTGTTAAAGCTTCTGGTAATAATCATGTAACTTTTACACACTGCCTGATCCATTGAGAGGCCCTTGCAGCAAAAAAATTAGCAACGGAATTGAACGATGTGCTTCAGGATGCTGTCAAAATTATAAACTTTATTAAAAGCCATGCCCTTAACAGCCATTTATTTTCAAATCTTTGTAAAGACATGGACTCTGAATACAAAAATTTATTATTACATGCAGAAGTAAGATGGATGTCAAGAGGGCGAAGTTTAAGAAGATTATTGTTATTAAAAGAAGAAATTATTGTATTTTTAACCGAACAAAAATCTGATCTTGCTGCTCTTTTTCAAAATGACTTATGGCTATCAAAGCTGTGCTATTTGTCTGATATTTTTGAGAAGCTAAATGATCTTAACTTGTCTCTTCAAAGAAAAAATAGCAATATTTTTACTTTGAATGATAAAATTGAAGGTTTTATTAAAAAGATCAACATTTGGAAGAATAGGGTGGAAAATGATTCATTGGAAATGTTTTTGACTATCGACAATTTTATAATTGAAAAAAATAATTGTAAAACTTTAATTGCAAAAATTATTATAGATCACTTAAAAACCCTAGAAACACAGTTTTGCAAATACTTTATATCGAATTTAGATTTCAAAAAGTTATCTTGGATTCAAAGACCATTTTTGATTGACATTAATGAGATTAATCACCTGCCATATAAAGCCCAAGAGGAATTTGCTGAGCTATCGAGTGACTCAAACTTAAAACTTGACTTTCCACAAAAATCCTTGACTGAATTCTGGATCGGAGCTAGGACTGAATTTCCCACAATTTCTGAAATGGCATTAAATGTTCTTCTGCCATTCAGCACCACATACTTATGTGAAATGACTTTTTCAGCTTTAATGTATATTAAATCCAAATATCGTTCAATGCTGAAAAACATTGAAGATGCTTTATGTCCAGCAGTATCAAATATTTCACCAAGATTTAATTTGTTATGCAGCAAAAAACGAGCAGATCTGTCTCATTAGAACATGATTTTCTTTCATTAATTTTTGTATACTTAAAACAAATCCTAAAACTACTTATTTTCATATGTATATTGTTTACCAAAGAAATAGATTATTTATGAAAATATTTATTTCTATATCTATTTTATATTTAATATCTGGGGTCGCGAAAAAATCTCGATGATAAAAAGGGGTCATGAATGAAAAAAGTTTAAGAAGCGCTGGGTTAAATAATAAAAATGAAATAATGGGAGTGGCAAGATATATGAATGCAAATTTCGGAGTATTCTGAGGTTTGTCTATAGCCAGAAATTAGTCTACAGCTGTGGATCTGATCTATCCATTTGGTATTTCTTAGTTATTAAAATTATAGATGGCTTAAGTATGGTAAATAGAATGAATTAGGTTTCTAATTGCCATGTTGAAAATTTATGCAGATAAAGTCTTGTGATGCATTATTTATAAAAGACAGGCGACTGTGTGCAGATGAATGATGAAATCTCCATAAATATTTTAAATATATATTACAGAGTTGCTTATATTACTAAAAATAAATAAGTTGATTGTAAGTAAAACATAATATTTAAAATTTTATTAACCACTAAGGAGACTTTAATTTTAATGTAATCTTTTTTAAATACATTGCTTTTTTTGCAGATTTGAAGATAGTTCCGTTAATAGATAAAGGTCAGATTGGAAGGTAAGAATTATTATTTTTTAAAATTTTATTAAATTATATATATTTATATACATTCATATTTACACATTTTAGAAAATCTGACTTATGTATCTCATGAGATACAATAATTATATATTAATATAAGCATAGCTCATTTGATTGCAAAGCATAATATATCATATAGCAATCTTTACCTTAAAGCCTTCTGTGAGTAACCAAATATTGTCAATGTTATTTTGACACAGCTTGGATTGATGCAGTGGTAGAATGGCAGATTCTGGAGCTCAAGGTCCATAAATTGCAGCGCAGTTCTATCATTTCTATTGCTTGAAACATTTTATGATTATTTTTATTTATTAAATTAATAAATCATCAAAAGAATAAGATTTTTACTATTAGAGTATTATAAAGAATGCCATAGTATGTGGCTCTGGGAAAGATGATATTAATTTAGTTTTATGGCTATGTATTCAATATTATTATAATTTCTTCGATTCAATTTTTCATACAAGCAAATTCCATTCAGGCAGAAATTAACTAAAGTTTCCAAAGTTGGAAATGGAAAATATGTAAAACAATTGTAGCAAAATAAAGTAGAAGAATTCAACACTTTTTGATTGTCAATATTTTTTTCATGTTCATGGAAATTACATTTTATAGGAATTAAATAAATTTATTGATAGATGTAGAAGACAATTTTAATAATGAACATATAGCATGGAGTAGATTGTGGAACAGGTTATGAATTATTTATGTTCTCACTTCAATTGAAACTAAAAAAGAACCATATCTTTAAAAAATATATCTAATATAATTCATTAACAAATGATTTAATATAAACATCCATAAAAATCAAAACAGTAGGATGACAAAATACATTAGTGATCTCAAAAAAAAAAAAAAAAAGAAACTAAAATTCAGTGTCTGGAACTGCATCTTTCTGTGGACATGTGCTAAAGAGTTGACTTCTAGATCTTGATTAATCTTTATGAATTAGAAAAGAGCATTCTGGAGTGCTGAGTGTATGATTATACGATGAGTGTTTAGATTTATTTTAAGTAATAGCTGTTGAGAGCAGCAATATATAAATGTTTTATATATAATGCATGTGATTGTTATTTATGGCTTACTTACATATAATCAAGGACTACTAATGGAATCCAGATAGTAGATAATGAAATTATCATCAGATATGGGGTTCATTGAAAATAGCCAATAAATAATGGCTGATTTAGAAGTGCCTCCTACTTCCTTGTAGGATGAAATGTTGATTTGTCAAACTTTTTTCGCTTACTTTCTTTTAGTGATTTAACTTAATATAGGTTCCTATTGTCATGACTATCACGTCATTAGTTATCTCCTTACAGTAATTATGACAGTAAGATTGTTTGTATAACTGCATTTTTCAAACATATTTGTATGAAATTTAATAATCATTCTTTAGTAGCCTTATTTGTATTAAATTTCAGCAGCTATTAAATACTGAAATATCAATTTGCATTTTTGAAATTGTTATAGTACTGAGACATGGATTTTTTTTAAGGGATGGTTTGTGGATATATGTAAATCTATTTTAGGGTTCATTAAGAAGAATCTTGCCAATTCTCTATTAATGATTATATTTTTAATGATTAAAAGACAATGTATTATTTTCTGCTTTGAAGGATAGTGAATTGAATGTGGAACTTGATAACATTTAAAGACAGAAGTTCAAAAAAATGACAAGTCTAAAAATTGACTGATGGATCAAAATTACAAAATCATACAATTATTTATTGATTGTAGTCTCTAAATATTTTTTGATATACTGAAAGTAGCCTTTGGATGTGAAAAATATTATCCTATTAAATCTTTTGATGGCAGTGTATTATATGGTAATAATATTTTGAATAAATAGATGGAATATTTTGATTGTTTTTTGAATAATAACACAAAAATTGTGATATTGACTTTTAATTATATATCCATTCTTGTCTACTCATTTAAATTTGAACAAAGATATCCAGCCTAATGAAATTTAAACATATCTTAATAAATGAAAAGTCGCAATTCCTGATGAGATGGATAAATTTAAAAAATATGATAGTAAATAGAATTTTTTAAAATATGGATCTATGAAGTTGTGATACATGATATTAAGGATGCTTGTATTATTTTAATTATCCAAAACAAGAAGATTAAAAAATCTATAGTAATCATCTTGAAATATCATCATTATTATTATCTAGTCCAGTAAAAATATTTTTGTTGAATAAATTACTTCTAATTTTAGATAAATAGTTATCAGAGGGTCTTTATGGTTTAAGAGAATCAAGAAGCACTATAGATAATGATTTTTATCGGCAGGGAAATAAAATAAGACTTAGAAGTAAAGATATGATTTATATCTTGATTTGGTTAATGTATTTGACTCAATCAATATTAATAGCAATATATGAAATTTGCAGATTATCTACTGAAGTTTATTAATATGAAACCATGAGTCTAATCAGTCTGTGCTTGAAATTTGATGGCTGTAATGTTATTGAATCTATTATAGGTTCATTTTCATTAGATTAAGCATACAAAGTATGAAAATTGGCTTTCTAAAAAAAGAATTTTATGGTAAATTTGAACATGGTTTTTATGAGAGAAACAGAACCTATTTGTGTTGCAAAAATTATTTTAAAGTTACTGTAATATAATATTGATTGCTTTCATTGGGAAGATATACTGAGAATAGAAAGCAATAAAAAACTACAATTAGCAAGATACTAAGGATCTTTGAAAAATTGAATTTGTTGCAAAAGAGTAGAATTGCAAGATGTATTCTAAAGGGACTTCGCATGACATATATGAACATGTTTGTAAATGTAGAATTAATCTTTAACTTTTTATTTTTTAATTTTTTTTTCTGGAATTAGAATGATATTCTTATTTACAAATGGCTGTTAATAATATTGATGACATATATGTGTATAAAGATATATTTATTTCATTAAAATGTTTGATGTATATTCATATAATGACCAATGATTTAGTAACCATTCTGTTAATATCATTTTATGATTAATAATTTTAATAAGTCATTCATCTCGACACATACTGTATGAATTCATAAATCTGAGGAATACTCTCACTTTCTAAACCCAAGATAGAGTCTTTAAAAAGTTAAGAATGGATTCACCATATCTTTTTTATATAAATTCATATATCTAGGTCAATCTAAAATGTTTAGAAATGAAAGTATGAAGATCTTAATCACTTTTAATTTTATTCACTATATGTTAATAAATGATGTTTGCGAAATTTTTATAATTTACTGCATGCCAATATTAGATGTAATATTATATATATATATAACATTATTTATTTATCTAGCACTATGTTTTATTTGTAATAGTCATAAGGGAATCACCCCTCATGAATTTATAAAGCTGAGGAATAATTAGTTATATATATTTAATATTACATCTAATACTGACATGCAGTAAATTGTAAAAATTTCACAAACGTCATTTATTAATCTATAGAGAATGAAATTAAAAGCGATTGATTAAGATCTTCATACTTTCATTTTTAAATACTTTAGATTGACCTATATATATATATATGAATTTAGGTAAAAAAGATAAGGTGGATTCATTCTTATCTTTTTAAAGACTCTGTGTTATGTGTGGAGACTGAGAGTATTTTTCAGTTTTACAAATTCATACAGCACGTGTTGGGATGATTCCCTTATAACTATTAAAAATAATTCAAAATAATTCAAGGCACTAGATAAATAAATAATTAGTTATATGATTAATAATTTTGTAAATAATATTTTAGAAACAAATTTTTTGTTTATATATACATTTTATAAATTATGATGGAAGAATTCTTTATTTTAAATATTAATAAAAATAATTTTAATCTTTTAATGAGAATAATTATATTTGTTTATTAGGCGTACTGGCATTAATATTAAGGCAGGCCATACTATCAGAAAATTAGATGATGGTTTTGAAGATTTTGATGATTACTGGTCGGATTCAGGTATATATTTTTAATTACTAAAAATTACTGATTAATATAATTCATTATATTTCATTTATTATTGTTTAGTAAAGATATATATTAATAACAATAAAACAAAGTCAATAGTTGTGCATTTATGTATATCTGTATAAAGATAGATTCAGAAATACCTTGACTGATATAGTTAATATTTAGCTTTTAAAAATTAAATGTTCAATATTTGAAACTTTATTGTGTAAAGTGATAATTTAGTAAGTATTAATATAATGCATTTTATTACAAATAAATAATTTATTTTAAATAAAAGACAAATCTAATTAAAATTGAATTATTGATTTGAATTGTTAAGATTAAATTATTATATGTTTTATTGTTCAAGAAAAAAAAACAAAAACAAATTTGTTTAATTTTTAGCTTTAAAGCCAATTTTATAGGTCAAAAAATCTCTCATGATTTATTTGTAATTATGTTAAAAGCTTTGTTGCCATATGGTTAAAAAGGTATGATTACGACTGAAACATTATTTTTTATTAATCAAAATTCTTTTATAATAGCGATTCTGATAGAGATTAGTATTTTTTCCCAGTCAGATTTACATTTTGATATAGGATGCTTGTTATTTGCTTTTAACGATCTGAAAAGTGACATTAGCTATCAAATTGTTGAATAACATTAAGAATAATGTTATTGTGAAGTACAATAAAATGGTATTTAATTTTATAAATTAACCTATAATTTTCTATATTCATATCTATATTTTCCATAAACAATTCTTATATTTATCTACAATCATATTTTTGCAAAAACAAATAAAAAATGTATCTTAAATGAATTAAAATTTTTCAAAATTGAAAACTTTATTTAAGCAACATGACAAAAAACTTCAAGTGAATTTTAGTTTAATTATTTATATTTATTTTAGTGGCTAGTTTTTTAAAAACAAGAATCATTTTTTAAACAAAATATTTATGACAAATTCACATTATTTTAGATCGATTGCATGATTTAATGGATTGTTATTTTTATCAGTGGAAAAAACAAAAAAAAAATTAATTACTGTTTAGTTCTGATTTATAAACATTACAATATTATAATTTATTTATTTACTAAACAGTCCATTACTTGGATATCTGGCCAGATTGAAATTTTTTAAAATTGTTTTTTTTTTATATTTATTTCTTAGTTAGCATTCAAATTTTTTGATGATGGTAAAAACAAAGAGAAAGATCTATCAGGCTACTGAAACTACTGAAATACCACTTTGATTTTATGATTAGGATGCAAAAAAAAAAATTATTGGATTGCTCCATATGTTGTGATTAATATCATAAAAATATTAATCACTGAACTTTCAATCTATTATTTATGCACATATCATTTCTCTGCATCCATTATCTGCTTTCTTTTGTTCCCAGAATTAATACCATAGAAATACTCGTGTCTTCATTGTTCCATTGTTTTTCAAAATGCCATTTTATCACATCTATTATTGACAAATCACAATCTTGATGCACTATTGCCTTTTTCTTTAATTTGAAATGATAAATAAATGCTTTTATTACACACCCATTCACAAAAATATTGCAAATAGTTTTTTCACTATTGAATAATGCTCTGATAATTAAATTTTTATAAATTCTAATTATATGTATTAAATTAAAATATATAATATGCTTAGTAAAAATGACTGGTTCTTTTTCTAACTGCCTGTTGCACTAACTCTGAATCAACACATGTTATATAGTGACATAGCTTTAGCTATTCACAAAAATTTTAAGGCATTAATTGTTTCATAACTTTGTAGAAAACCCATGATGATTCAATGTGATAACATTAAATTTTCTTTCAAATTGGACAAAGGTGCTATTGAAACATTTGAAATGATTCAAATTATTTATGGCAGTAAAGCCATGAGTGCCAGAATATTTTCAAGTGGTTTGAAGGATTTCATGATACAGGGACCGTATGGAAAATGATCCATAGCCAGGCATATCAAAAATATTGGAAATGAAGAAAACATGCAAAAAGCTTCCAAAATTCTTGGAACTGATTGCTGTGTGACTTTCAGACTTATTGAGAAACTCATTCGAATTTCCAAAACTACTACCCATTGCATTTTTATGGAAAATTTGAAAAAGCTATAGTTGTGCATATACTTTATACCATACTAGTTGACATTTGACCAAAAAGATGTTAGTGTAGAGCAGGGGTCCCCAACCCTATGCCCGCAGGCACCGTGGCGCCCACTGACCATTTTACATGTGCCCACCGCTATCCGAACACGATAAAAAATTATTTATCTGATACAAATAAATTTAATTTTTAAAATTTCTTATAAATTATTGTATTATATTGTAATCAAATTGTAGGGCATACTATACTTTTACAGCATAAAAATATAAACGTTAATTATATGTTAAAATTTTATTTTTGAAATAAATATTTTTTTGTACACTATGTGTATTATTAACAATATCCAACTATAAATTTACATTGAAAAAATAAATGGTGCTCGCCACCTGATTGAAAAAATAAATGGTGCCCGCCACCTGGTTGGTATTATAGAATGTGCTCTTAAGTGCAAAAAGGTTGGGGACCCCTGGTGTAGAGTACAGCAGAATTCGCAACTATGAATCTGAAATTATTGTCAAATATTATAATAGATGATAAGACATGATGTTTTCAATACCAGCCATCAAATAACCATCAGAGTGCAAAAATGGATTTTGCCAAAGAAAGAAAATCAAAATAATTGCAAATACTCAAATCAAAACATTGATCGTTGTTTTTTTTTTTTTTTTGATTTTAAAGGCATTATTTTTCATGAATATATTTCTGACGATGAAACAATAAACACTGTTTGTTTGAGTGTTTGAATTGTCTGTGGGCCATAATTTGTGCAAGTGACCTGAATATTATGAACAAGGCTTTTAGTCATTGTTGTATAATAGTAAACTGACTATCAGTGCCAATTTTGTGACCAATTTTTTAGCCTAAAAAAGGAATCATTGTGCTTTAGCATCTGCCCTATTCTCCTGATTTAACTCTTGCTGATTTTTAGCTATTTCCATAATTAAAATTGGTCATGATAGGAGCACATCATGGTTTATTTCAAGACTTATAGAAACTTCCTACAAAATTTCTGCCAACAATTCTTGCAGAAGGATTTCAAAGATTGCTTCAGTTGTATAATCATTTCCAGCAGTATATTGATTCACAAGGATATTATTTTGAATAATCAATAAAAATAAAAGACAATAATGCTTTACATTTTATTTTATGTCCCTTTTTTTTATAATAACACACTGGATATATGCGGTAGAATCATATAATTTTTTAAAAAGATTTTTAGAATTTTTTTTATGTCTAGGAAGTTTGTTCAGAATCCAAGCAAAAATAATTATTGATCAGTCCAAAATGCAAAATCAACACATTTTTTAAATAGAAATGGGATTCTAGCGTTGGTAGAGCAAAAGAAGTATCAATGATGATACTAATTAATATGGAGAAAAAAAATGAGAAAGCTAAGCAGATAATATTGCAATGATTATTTACATTTAGGATTCATATATATTGATGACAAAGAATGTTATGTTTTCTGCATTATATGTGGGAGAAAATGGTACCAACTAAATTGAAATGCTATTTTACAACTAAACATTCCAATTTTGTTAAAGAATAAAAATGACATTTAAACATTATTGGAGAATCAAATTAAACAAAGAAAAAAATTAAAAATTATTAACATATCTGATAAAGCACAAATAGTTTCATATAAAGTAGCAGAATTAATTGCATTAATTTTAAAATCACATACTATAAAAGAGTTGCCACTATGTTATGAAATTGTAAAAATTGTGTTTGGAGAAGATGCAAAATAATAAAATTTTAAGAATTTCTTTTTCAGGTGACACTTTCAAAAAAAAAAAAAAAGAATTAAAGATATGTCTAACAATATTAAAAGAATAGTTGCTGAAAAACTTTGTAATCAGTATTTTGCTTTGCAAAATTTATAAGTCAACTGATATAATTGGTAATGCTCATGTTTTAAGATTCGTTCATTTTATTAAAATGAAATTATCCAAATTTTATGCTGCTGAGAAGTTACCAAGACATGATATATTTGAATCAATTATGTCATATTTAGAAAATTTAAAAATATCTTGAGAGATATGTGTTAGGATTTGCACAGATAGTGCTCCGTCAATGATAGGCTGTATTAAAGTATTTGTTACTCTTGCAAAGAAGAGAATGCATTGTTTTTTTTACACATGAAAATTTTAGTTTCTAAAACTCTGTCCACCAATATTGAAATCTGTATTTGATCAAGTTAAGAGATGAAAGAAAGTCTTTTTAAAATTCTTTGTTTATTTATGGAAACTCAGCATCAATCTTTACTTTTACATACTAATATAAGATGGTTATCCAGAAATAAAGTACTACATGTTTTACAATTCAAGAATGAATTATTGAACTTTTTTCAAAATGAAAGAATAGATACCATCGTAAAATATCTTAATAATTATATTTGGTGCTTAAAACTACCATATTTGGCTAATATTTTTAGTGTTTTAATTCATGTCAAAACTAGTATGCAAGGAAAAAGTGAAATTATTTTTATATCAACAGATAAATTATCAGTGCTTCATAAAAAATATGCCTTTGGAAAAATCGATCTCAGAAAAAAATGCAGTAGTTATGTATTCCTCACTTAAGAATAAAAATGTTGGCAAAATTATCTCTGTTTTATAAAGGAACATATAATGTTACTAAAGGAAATTATTAACTACTATTTTCCAATGCTAAACATTGAATATTACAACTGGATGTGGAATCCATTTTGTATTAATAATACAAATCATGTTTTTTTTTCCAAAAGATGAAAAGAACTAGTTACATTGGCCTCAGACCACACTCTAAAAATGAAATTCTCAGAAATGAATATACTAGAATTTTGGATTTTGATTCTGGAAAAACACCTCACTTTTTCTCAAAAAGCTCTTAAAATTTTGTTACAATTTTGAACATCATCTTTTTGTGAATTAGATTTAATGGTACTGATTAATATAAAAATCAGAAAGAAGGAAACGATTACAAATTTAGAAGAAGAAATCAGGATATCCATATCTTACATTAGACCCGATATTGATTATGTTGTCCAAAACATCAAGCACAAATTTGTTATTAAAATTTATTAAAATTGCACACCCAGATATATTTGCTGCTACACGGTCACTATTAAAAATCTGAAACATACCATAACCTCAAAAAACCAAATAATGACTTTTGCTGTAACAAGAATAATTATTAATTTTTTTTTTGTTTATATATCTCTTTTTCAACAATTTTTTAAACACCACATCTGTGTATTGAATAGTCCAAAGGATATGTTTTAATTTAATCAAAAAGTATTTTAAACTGATGAACTAAACCCTCAGACAATGAAAATACAACATAGGCAAATACACAGTTTACAAGTTTACATTTATCAGGTACCTGCTTAACAATTTATTTGAACTGTAACAATAATATCTAGCTGTTTTCCAAAGCTATGTAGTTTTAAATGATGTATGTTCATCAATGTAATTTTGATGAACACTAAAGTTTTGATTTGGAACACATAGATGAGTAAAGAGCAAGAAATCATTACAAATAATAATAAATGTAAATATTTCTACACTGTAAAATTTTTCTATTTACTCTTATCTCCTTTAATTGTACTGTAATCATCTATGTTAAAATGTACCAGTAACTAATAATTTGTAAACCTATTTGAACAATGCTGTAAGGTTTTCTAATTGATAACACATTTGTTAGACTGGTCATGCCCTTGTAACACTGGCAAAACTATTGTAAAATTCATGTAATCTATTTATTGTACAATAAAGTATATTATTGAAACAAAATTTATTTAAAAAAATAGTATTTTAGAATCAGTTTATTTTTGTATAATTATTATATATATATTGAACCGGGTGGGAGAAGGATGGAATAAAAAAAAATATATAGAATAATCTTTTTATTCTTTAATGAAAAAAAAAAAAACAAAATTGTAAAACAAGTTGTTGACTTCTTTTATATATAAAATATGACAAATTATTTATTATGAATTCGATCTCCTCCAGCTGCGATTTAGTATTGCATCACACCGGCCCCTCAGGCAGAGAAGCACAATACCAAAGGCATCTGTAGCCAGGCTGAAGTTACACAAAATATAACTTGCGACCACCTTTCCAGGCCACAGAGCTTCTCCTGCTGAATTCAACCCCTGTCATTCAAGGCACTTTATTTGTTTTGAAGTAAACTTCAAGTGCCAGCTAACTACAAGAAGTAGTTAACATTCCCTGAATGATGACTACTAATTCAGCACCTGATAAATCCCAACCAGCTCAGTCATGAAATCACCAAAAATAAAATTAACTGACTATTGGAAACCCATTTAAGAGAATTGTTTACTAGTGGTATAACCATAAAGAACTATTCAAAACTAATTAGCAGACGATACTTTATTCTGATATGTTTAAATAAATTTGTTATTAAAATTTATAGGTTAGTTTATCTCATCTTTAATAATAATATAATTGCCATACTTATTATATGCACACGTAATCTCAATAAAATATACAATAATAGTGTATCATTTCTATACACATATATTCTTAATAAACACTTTTAATATAATTAATACACATCTAAATGCATATGCATACTCGAGCTATACATATTAATTATTCCAGGAAAGCTTTTGCGCAATATTTGGCAAATACACTGAGAAGTGGATATCCATGCACATACTATAGTTCATTTTTATGCTGAATATCAAGGACACTACTATTATTGTTGTTCATAAAGTTAATATTAGTCTATGAATGGGAATAAGAATTTATATTACCTAGGATTTTGAAAGTCTCTCCGAGATGGGTGGCTTCTTGCTTTCTCCTGCTGCATGTAGTTTACCAACCAGTTGGATTTTGGTTCTTTGATAGTTTTGGTCGTGGCTTCTTATTGCTTATGTTCAGACAGACAGATATTCTTGGCAGTCCAGATTTTCAAAGAGGCATAACTTCTAATAGGCGGATTGCTGATGTTTTTGCAGACCGAGGCTGGAGTATGGCCACAAGCTCCGATGACTGCTTAGCATGGCATGATCTTAACAATGATGAGTTGAAAAAAATAACAGTCTGCAGTAAAAGAAGTAAATAAACTCTGATTGAATAGATTTTTGGTCTTATTTATATGATGCTGCCTTGCTGTGATCTGTTAATTATTTGCCATTGTCTCTTAATCCGCATGCTTGCTTAGATCAATCTATCTTTGGGTAAGATAGTTTTTAATTATTCCCATTGTTTGTATTTGTAGCAGTTTATAAATATTAATTCCCATTCTTTACTTATTGGACAAGCAATCTTTGAGTGAATTATAAGCTTTCCTTATTTATTTAAATTTAACCTTCATTTTTTTTTTGTCTTTTTTTAACATGCACACATTTTATTTCTTTATGTATTTTAAAATCAGCACACGCATCCCTCACGCTTAAATAAATGGAAAGAGGTTTTTAGTTTTTAAGATTTCTTTTTTTTTTTAAGTAGGTCTAATTTTTTCCAAGTTAACCCCCCCCGCTAACTGCATTTTCTTTCAATACAACTCGTTAACTTTCTAAATACCACTTTTCTTAACTTATTCAAAATTATATTTTTCCTCTTTTTATAGTTTAATTTTTGCTAAGTTAATTTTTCTACCCCCTCTAATTACTCTTTAATTCGTAAAACTTTATGAATGACACAGCGTTTTGTCTTTTGGCAAACTGTTTTCTTTTAAAAAAAAAACTCTTCAAACTTCTACGTTAAACTTTCTCTTTATTAAACTTTTAATTATATCTTTAAAGAAACTTTTTCTTTTTTTTTAAATCTTTAAGCTGCTTATAAATTATCTTTATCTTAATTTTTAAAAAAAATAAAATTACAGACATGTAAAGCTGTTCATTAGTGGTACAATATATATATATGTGTGTGTGTGTGTAACAATTACATAGTAATAATCCATACATTGTGAATATTCATATAATATACACACATGGATGGAACTGCTTACTAAAACGCATTAGCCAGTTTATTGACTTTTATTTCTAAGTTTAATA
This sequence comes from Epiperipatus broadwayi, assembly GCA_028023455.1. Taxonomy (NCBI): domain Eukaryota; kingdom Metazoa; phylum Onychophora; class Udeonychophora; order Euonychophora; family Peripatidae; genus Epiperipatus; species Epiperipatus broadwayi. The sequence goes on along the minus strand of JAQFVV010000374.1, from coordinate 443,679 downwards.
GCAAGAAACATCATGGTCTTTCTTCTAAGTTGCCTGAAAGTTCTTAACTGAAATATCTGTTGAGTTTTCTTGAAGACAGAATGAATGAGTGTATGAAGGTTTTTTTTCTTTCTAATAGATATTTATAATCATGACAGATAAAACTAAATCATGGCCCTTATTCCCAGGAGGTTGTAAAATCACCAGCCAAGGCATCCGTTGACCAAAGGCAGAGAATGCTAATAATCTTCTATTTGCAGTCCCAGGCTTCCATTTGATGATGATTTTTTATTTAGGCACTTACAATTTCATATTACTTTCAAGTTAAGGAAGATTGTAAGAATTGGAAGGACTGTTTTATATTAAATTGGATATTACTGGACTTTGTGATGTTAGAAGAAAAAGTGAAGAGACGATTTAAAAAATGGACATGTACTGTTCTACAAAAGCACAAATATTGGGAGTACAAATGAAGTAGAATTTATTATAAATAAAAAATGGAAAAGAACATTGTGGAGATTGATGGTGTATCAGACAGAATGTAAGGAGACTTTAATGCTAGAATTAGTAAACAATTGGAAGTTGAAAGTACTTAAGGTAAATTTGGTTATGATGATAGAAATGATATAGGACATAGACTTGTGGAGTTTGCAGAGAAAAGAAAACTTTGTATTATGAAATTCTTTTTTTGAGATAAATGCTAAATGAAATGAATACAGAAGCATCCACACCGAAAATATATATTTCAAGATTATAATGTTCTTAATAAATTCAACACAGGAAGCGATTATAGATCAGTGAGATATAGGATATATGTTAATGCAAAACTATTGAGACAAAAATTAAAAAATAACAGTTTTCATAGTTGATATTCCTAATCTTCAGAAATATTTCAATAAATTTAAATTAGAATTTGCAAATTGTTTTTAAATATTAACAAAATTTAAATGTGATTCAGATTTGAATGAAATCAATGGGAAGATAAATGATACACTTTTAAAAACTGCAACAAAGGTAGCTGGTACAAAAAAACAAGAATTGACCAGCAAAATTTTTACTGAGATGATAATTTATGAAGAAAAACAGGAATATGAAAGTATGTGAAAATGATGCATTAAGAAGGATTGAAATATCTAGAATTTTGTAAAATTGTGCGAAAGTGAGTGATAAAGATATAGGAAAGTATAATTATGTATTAGTAAGGAAAGCTATAGAAGAGAATAAACATCTCAAGAATATAAAACACCATCTTGGTATTGGGAGGAAACATTTAAACAATAAGGAAAAGAGATGAAGCTATTACTTAAAGAGAGATGACATCATGAAATGTGTAGAAGAGTTCTATCAAGATTTATATAGCAATAAACAACAAGGAAAAATACTTCCTACAACTACTATATCTTCTGAATTATCCTGGATTTTAAGTGAAGTAAGAAATGCTACGAATGGAAAAGCTATAAATAATGATGGAATTATAATCGATTCTTAAAAGAAACAACCGAAGGGATAGAAAAATTGTTGGCAAAGTTGTATACCAAATGTCTAAATGATTAAGATGTACTAGAGGATTGGAAGAATGCAGTTGTAATTCTGATATTTAAAAAAGGTGATAAAGAAGATATTAGAAATTACATCAGTTCTTTATAAATTTTTTTACCAAGATAATTATAATTTGCCTACAGCAATTTTTAGATTTTAATGAATCAAAAGAAGCAGAATTTAAAAGTGTTTTTAGTGTAAGGGATCATATCCAAGTATGGAGAGAAGTTATAGAAAGAACCAATAAATATCAGTTGCCATTATGTTTTGGATTTGTGGATTATGAAAAAGCATTTGATTCTGTAAGCATTTCTTCAATGATTAAAGCATTTGATCATCAAGATATAGATGCATGATATTGTCTTATTCTGAAGAATATTTATAAAAGTGTAACTGCAACAATTAATTTACATGATACTAGGAAGGTTAACATTGAGAAGAGTGTGATGACAGAGTGACTCCATATTTCCAAAACTTGTTTCAGCAGTTTTGCAAGAAGTATTTTGTGGAATAAAATGGGAAGTTAAGGGAATAAAAGTAAATATAAAATTGTTTAAGTCATTAGATTTTGCTGATGATGTAATTGTTTTTGCAAATAATGCTTTAGAGTTTCAGGAAATGTTGCAAGAGGTATCAGATGAAAGTAAAAAAGTAGGACTGTAAATATTAAAAAAACTAATGTATTGTTCAACAGATTCTCTCATAATAAGAAAATAAGGATTGGTAATGATGAGTTAGAAGAAGGTAATAACTACAAATACCTTGGTCAGATTATTACTACAGATGGAAGCTGGATGAAAGTAATTGTAGAATTAACCTTGGTTGGAATGTGTTTGATAGCAATAACTTAATATTAAAAGGAAATATGCCTATGTATTTGAAAAATGTTAAATGTGTTTTACCAGTTCTTATTTATGGATCTAAGACTTGGATACTTAACAGAATAGCAGTATAGAGACTTCAGATAATTCAACAAAGTATGCAGAGGTGTATGTTGGAATAACAAGAAGAGATCAAAAACAATATTTATGAATGAAAAACAATCAGGTGTTACCGACATCTTTGAAAGAATTAAGAGACTGAAGTAGCATTATGCAAAATGTTCCCTCACTTTAAAAAGGTTAAACATAACCAAATTAAATAAATCAATAGTCAAATTGGTGGTGTATATATATATATATTTTCTTGAAGAAGAAAAGTGTTCCTAAAAATGGACAAGGGTTGACCATACTTATGTACAAAATTTAATGTCGTATTAATATCTCATAATAATTAAGTAATGATTAATTAACCAAAAACCAATTATTTCTGTTAATTTTTTTAACCTATAAGTCATATTTTTTGATCTTTAGCTGCATAACAGGGTGTTCTTTCATTGTGTGTATGGAAGATAGAATTATTTTATATATATATACATTTATTAATGATTAATTATCTCTTATTAAAAAAGTCAAAACTCTCTATACGTAATTCCACGCAGTGCAAGCCAGAGTAATCAATGGTTGCCAGAAGGCTTGTGCATAAAATTCCCATCTAGTGCTTACTCATCCACTATCCCCAGACTAGTTTCTGCCTTGTGACCTTTGTCAGTGAGGAGCCTAGGATCCGAGAGCACTGCACCTAGATCTTAAGATCTAATGCAACCCTCTAGCAGCCACCTTTTATCTCTACTTAACTACAAAACTATGAGTCTTAAATTGAAAACACTATAATATTTTCAATCCAAGCTCATTAGCCTATATAGTCATATAGGTCAGAACTCAGTTCAGTACCTATACATTTTGGTGTCTTTGGTTCTTTAATAATCATAGCCACCACTATCCTATTAGGCAGGATTGGTTTTAAGCTAATAAACATCACATGATCACCATTTTTTATGCTTGCTTATAACTGTTAATAAAACAGGGAAAACTCTATACGTATTGCCACTCTGTGCAAGCCAGAGTAATCAATGGATGCCAGAAGGCTTGTGCATAAAATCCCCATCTAATGCCTACTCATCCAATATCCCCAGACTAGTTTCTGGCTTGTGGCCTTTGTCAGTGAGGAGCCTTGGATCTGAGAGCACTGCAACTAGATCTTAAGATCTAATGCAACCCTCCAGCAGCCACCTTTTATCTCTACTTAACTACAAAACTATGAGTCTTAAATTGAAAACACTATAATATTTTCAATCCAAGCTCATTAGCTTATATAGTCATATAGGTCTGAACTTAGTTCAGTACGTATACATTTTGGTGTTTTTGGTTCTTTAATAACCATAACCACCACTATCTTATTGGGCAGGATTAATTTTAAGCCAATAAATATCACATGATCACCATTTCTTATGCTTGCTTATAACTGCTATTAAAACAGGTAAAACTCTCTATACGTATAAAGCCAGAAACTAGTCTGGGAATATTGGATGAGTAGGCATTAGATGGGGATTTTATGCACAAGCCTTCTGACATCCATTGATTACTCTGGCTTGTATTGAGTGGCATTAGAGTTTTGCCTGTTTTTAATAACATTTGTAAACACGCATAAGAAATGGTGATCATACAATGTTTATTGGCTCAAAACCAGTCCTGCTTAATAGGATAGTGGTGCCTATGGTTATTAAAGAACAAAGACAACAAAGGCTAATGAGCTTGGATTGAAAATGTTATAGTGTTTTCAATTTAGGACTCAAAGTTTTGTAATTATGTAGAAATAAAAGGGGGCTGCAGGGTTGCATTAGATCTTAAGATCTAGGTGCAGTGCTCTCAGATCCAAGGTTCCTCACTGACAAAGGTCACAAGCCAGAAACTTGTCTGGGGATATTGGACGAGTAGGCACTAGATGGGGATTTTATCCACAAGCCTTCTAGCATCCTGATTATTCTGGCTTGCACTGAGTGGCAATAGGTATAGTTTTACCTGTTTTAATAACAGTTATAAGCAAGCATAAGAAATGGTGATCATATGATGTTTATTGGATTAATTATCTCTAAATCTTCATTTATTTTTTAATATTATAACCAAATAATACCAATCTTATTTTGTTTTAATACATTGGATTTGTAAAGATTAATTATTTAAGGACAGTACTTCATTATTTTTCTGTTCAAACTTTTATTTTTATCCTTTTTTTAAAAATACAATAAAATATCAATCTAAAAATCTTGCAGTGGATTGATAATAGTTGATGATGATGATCTTGTTTTACTTTAATATGCAAATTTAATTAAACATTTTCTACCATTATTAAAAATAAATATATACTCAGCTTTTGCAGATAATGTACTTATCTCATGATAAACCAATAACCTTCAATTACTGAACAAGTAATTAATCATTTCTCAACTGTATTCAGCATCACATGACTCATTTTGATGGTTCTATCATAAAGTAAATAAAGTGACCTATTGCAAAACTTCGAATTAGATTTCAGCTTTCATTGATAAATCCTGAGCTTGGAAAGTGTCTACTAAAAAAGTATTGCCGTTACATTTCTCAAAATTCATTCATAATGTGTAGATGTTCATCTAGATATATCCTATACCAAAATTAACAAAACTTTTAACAGCGTAATTATGGAACAAATTAACTCATTGTTTATGCTATACCGAAATTAATAAAACTTTTAACAGCGTATAATTATGGAACAAATTAACTCATTGTTAAGCTCTTATAATAAGTAACATTACTTTTATAAGCTGTGGTGATATTACTAATTCAATAATGAAAGGAAGAAACAGTGCACTGGCAAAGACAGTACTATCAGGCTTCTGAATTTTAGGCTATTAAGATCATATATAATTTTCAATGATCATCCAATTTTGACAGGCAATGTCTTCCAAATTATTTATGAGGACTAATAGTTTTAATTTTAACAGTATACAAGCATATAAGCATCAAACATTCATATCTATTTCAACGGATTCTCTTACATTCAGTGTTGCTCTTAATAATTTAAATGCAGTTGACTGCAATATTTTTTCTTAACCTTTTAAACAAAACAATCAAAATTTCAAAAATAATTCCTCAATCTGTGTTTGTTTTATAGACCATGACATTTTAAATTCCAATCATCAATAAAGATATTAAATGTATATATTTTTTAACCTGCAACTTAAATCTGTGGATGACACTCTCACATATCTTGGATTACTGTCCTATCTTCATTAATTTACATCTTGTGTTGTTTTCTTCAATACAGAATCATTTTGCTTATATTGTCATTAGCTTTTGCATTTTGCTCTAAATCTTTTTTTTTTTCTGAGTCTGTATAATATCTTACTTTGCCACACTTATTAAACCTATTATTTTGAAATTTCCTTATGAGTATGACAGTTTTAGTTATTAAAATGATCTTAAAGTTTTAAATACAACTTCAGTTAATATTTATGCCTTAAATATTTTTACTCGACTTTTACACTGAAGAGAGATCATGGATAAATTACCACACACTATGCAAACTGCAAATCTCTGAAATCTTATTAAGTCTACAAAGAATACAATGTTATAGGGATCGTAATCACCAAACACTATGCAAACTGCAATTCTCTGACATCTTATTAAGTCTACAAAGAATACAATGTTATAGGGGTCATACTCTTTAATTTTATGAATCTTATATTTTGTTTGTTATTTCACAAAAATCTGTTTGATGTTTTATTGCTTACACACATTAATTTTAGTAAATTTATTTTTTATCAAAGATAGTAAAACTCGAATGGTTTATAAATTTATTTAGATCGTATATTACAAATAATACATGTATGTGTATATATAAATTGTACTGTAAACTTCCTTTAAATTTGAACTGAATATATATTTTAATATATTTAAAGGAGAGTTTGATTAGCTTTTCCTCAAGTAATTTAAAAATATTTATTGTGAAAGAAACTCTTGATAAACAGATCAAAATCTTTATAAACTGCAGCATACAGTTTTTAGTTAAAATATGAATTTTAGAAATAGAATAATTGTAATAAGAGAAGCACAATACAGAAACAAGTTCAAAACAACAGATCAGAAGAATTCTCTCAGCTAAAGGTATTGTAAAAATGAATGAATAGAAATGAATCATTTTCGAATTATTGTTTGCGCATAACAGCACGCATATTTCTTCACAACAATCTGGGCAAATTCATTTGGCGACGCTATCAACCTTTTTAAAATAACACGTTTGCGAAATAGTAATTGAAAGATCTATAAACCGAAATATAATTTGTATTAGTTTAAAAGTTTATTTGAAAGTATATAAAAATTTTTTTTTACAAACAATCACCTTTTAAAACAACGCAGTGTTGAAAGAAATCTTGGCAGACCGATTTTTAGCAGTTTTGAAAGAAAGATTGCAGTAAAAAAGAAGTCGTAAAAATTACCTTTTTAAAAAAAAAAACATTTTTAGAGAAAAAAAAAGAGATCGATTTTTAAAAAGAAATAATTTAAAAATACATAGATTTATCAGAGAGTGAAATACAATGTAACATTATTACGTCTGAAAGCAGATTTAAATAGTTGTGGTTTCTATATTAATCATACCTTCACATTATACGCTATCGATCTTTTAAGAATGTGCATATAAAACAATACTACCAAGCGAGTATCAATATCACTTATAAACGCAGTTTTTCCATGCGTAGTGTGGAGAAACAGCGCCACGTAGTGGGCTAGATTGCTGGTAGCAGATGTAAGCTAGATGTGTTTACTTATGGCTATCAGCACCACCAAGTGGGCAGTAGTGCTGGCAGCTACTTGGCATAAGATTCCTGCGCATACACATGGTGAACAGCGTTACCTAGCGATGGCACTTGCACCGCTGCTTTTGGCCCCTACTCTGAATATTTCTGTGATTGACACGGAAAACAGCGCCTCTTGTGGCCACATGGGGCACAAGTTGAAAGTACCAGAAATTCTACTGGCGTTTCAGTTAAGTATTATCAGATACCTGAAAAAAAAGATCAAGGTGCTTTTTGATCTTAAGCTCAGAGATAAAAGACCAATAAACTTACCACTTTGGATCATGTGTGTTTGTAAGCAGACACTCTATGGTTTTTTACTGTATGAATAATCACATAATAGTAATAGTTGAAACGAAAAAAATTTATGGAATGAATATTTGAAATTTTGACCTCATCAATTTTTTTAAGACCTCAAAGAGGAATTAAATTTTGTTTCAATTAACAGCAAAATCCTCAAATCATTTTTACTATGTGTTTATGTATACACATGCATTCATATTTGCTTATAAGTATGGGATGCTTTAATTTATAAAATCTTAGATATACATAAAACTAACATTTAATTTATACTTTATATATTCTGTATTTCTATGCATAATCATTAAATTGCTTATCTATAATTTTTATTAAGCTTACATTCTAGTGTTTTTTTATTTTTTATTGTAATGGTAAATCTGTCAGTAATGACAAAAGTAAAATACAAGTACATGACAAAATACTATGAAACTAGAATTATTAATATAGAACTCATACTTATAAATATTCATTTATTTCCTATTGTACGCTCCAATCATACCACACAGGAGAACATGTTCTTAGAGCTATGGAGGGTTATACAGGTTGTGTGTGTAGTATTTATCGCTTTATTTTATTGGCAAGTGTTATATACAAGCTTTATGCAATTTGTGTGTTTTTCATGAAATAATAAAATATTTTTATTTCATTATTATTGTAATGAATGTATGAAATAATAATAAATTTGGAAATAAGAACAATTTATTAATGTGAAAAATAAAATAATAAATCAATTAATAAATAAAATAAGTCATTAGACTTTTCAAGAATTTTTTTTCTTGAGTACTTTTCGCTTCAAAGACTAATAAAAGTTCGAATGCTTTCTTTCTTTACAATTTCATGTTATAACTTTTCATATACAAAAGAATTATCTTTATTTATTTCTAGATAGCTATACACCAAAGAATTCAAGTTTCAATATTATATTTTTATCATTCTTCTATGCATAAGAAAATAATATTTTTTAACAAGTTTGAAAATAGTTTTCGTTTTTTTTTTTCCTTTCAAAGTTCGTAAATGTTCTTTCTTAATTTATCTTGAATATTTAGAAGAAAAGGAGAAGAAACAATTGATTTAAAAAGTGGACATATACTCTATTATAAAGGCACACATATTGGAAATACAAGTGGAGTAGGATTCATTATAAATAAAAAGTGGAAGAACAATATTGTGGAGATTGATGGTGTATCGGACAGAGTGGCAAGATTAATTATACAACTTAATAGCAGATCCCAAATGCAGATAATTCAGGTTTATGCCCCAACAAGTTCTCATAGTGATGAAGTAGTAGAAGATTTTTATATGGATGTACAAAAGGCTTTTGATCAGAGTAAACGACATTTTAAAATTGTTATGGGAGACTTTAATGCTAGAATTGGTAGACAAATGAAAGATGAAATTGCTGTAGGTAATTTTGGTTATGGTAATAGAAATGAGAGAGTACATAGACTTGTGGAGTTTGCAGAAAAAGAAAAACTTTATATTATGAATTCATTTTTTGAGAAAAATGTTAAAAGGAAATGGACATGGAAGCATCTAAATGAAGGTACAGCAGAATTGGATTATATTTTGACTAACAGAAAATACATATTTCAAGATTGTAATGTTCTTAATAAATTTAACACAGGAAGTGGTCATCGATTAGTAAGGTGTAAGTTACGTGTTAATGTAAAACTAGAGAGACAAAAATTATTAAGAAAAACAATATTTACAGTTGATATTCCTAATCTTCAGAAACATTCTAATGAATTTAAATTAGAACTTACAAATAGGTTTCAAGTGTTAGGAGATTTTGAACATGATTCAGATTTGAATGAAATTAATATGAAAATAACTGATACACTTTTAAAAACTGCAACAAACATAGCTGGTAGAAAAAAGCAGCAATTGACTAATAAAATTTCTACTGAGACTAGAGAATTTATGAAGAAAAGAAGGAATATGAAGATATACAAAAATGATGTATTAAAAAGAATTGAATATCTCGAATTTTGTAAAATGGTACGGAAAAGAGTTGAAAATGATATAAGAAAGTATAACTGTGAAATAGCAAGGAAAGCTGTAGAAGAAAATAAAAGTCTCAAAAATGTTAAACAACATTTTGGTATTGGTAGGAAATTTATATCTGCAATAAGAAAAAAAGATGGAATTATTACTAAAAAGAGAGATGACATCATGAAATTGGTAGAAGATTTTTATCAAGAATTATATAGTAATAAAGAACAAGTACCTCCTATATCTATTACATCTTCCGAATTGCCCAGAATTTTAAATGAAGAAGTGAGACATGCAATTAAGTGTATGAAGAAAGGAAAGGCTCCAGGAAATGATGGAATTATAATTGATATATTAAAAGAAGCAGGTGAAGAAATAGAAACAATTTTAGCAAAGTTATATACCAAATGTCTAAATGATAAAGATGTACCGGAAGATTGGAAGAATGCAGTAATAATATTAATATTTAAAAAAGGTGATAAAGAAGATATTAGAAATTACAGACCTATCAGCCTTTTATGAGTTTTATATAAAATTTTTACCAAGATAATTACAACTCGTCTACAGAGAACTTTGGATTTCCACCAACCAAGAGAACAAGCTGGATTTAAAAGTGGTTTTAGTACAATAGATCATATCCAGGTATTGAGAGAAGTCATAGAAAGGACAAACGAATATGAGTTGTCATTATGTTTTGGATTTGTAGATTATGAAAAGGCATTCAATTCTATACACATTTCTTCAGTGATTAAAGCATTGGATCATCAAGGTATAGATCCAGGATATTGTCATATTTTAAAGAATATTTATAAAAATGCAACAGCAACAATTAGATTACATAATGATACTGGAAAAATCAACATTGAGAAAGGTGTAAGACAAGGTGACTCCATATCTCCAAAACTCTTTACAGCAGTGCTGCAAGAAGTATTTTGTGGATTAAAATGGGAAACTAAAGGAGTGAAAGTAAATGGAGAGTATTTAAGTCATTTAGATTTCGCAGATGATGTAGTTGTTTTTGCAAATAATGCTTCAGAGCTGCAGGAAATGTTGCAGGAGTTAGCAGATGAAAGTAGAAAAGTAGGACTAAAGATAAATGTTAAAAAGACTAAAGTAATGTTTAATTGATTTGCTCAAAATATGAAAATAAAGATTGATTATGAAGAATTAGAAGAAGTTAACAGTTACAAATACCTTGGTCAGATTATTAATACAGATGGAAACATAATGGAGGAAATTAATCATAGAATTAAACTTGGTTGGAGTGCTTTTGGTAGAAATAACTTGATACTAAAAGGAAATATGCCTATGTGTTTGAAAAGGATGGTTTTAACAAATGTGTTTTACCAGTTCTTACTTATGGATCTGAGACTTGGACACTTAATAGAAGAGCAATACAGAGACTTCAGACCACTCAAAGGAGTATGGAGAGATGTATTGTTGGGAGTAACAAGAAGAGATCGAAAACGCAATGTATGGGTAAGACAACAAACAGGTATTACTGACCTTATTGAAAAAATTAAAAGATTGAAATGGAGTTGGGCTGGACATATTGCTAGAAGAGATGATAATAGATGGACAATTGAAATTTTAAACTGGATTCCAAGAGATTGTAAAAGACCCAGAAAGAGACCACATGTGAGATGAATGGATGAAATAAGAAAATGTGCAGGGGTGTTGTGGAAAAGAGAAGCTAAAGATCGGAGAAGATGGATTAAACTTGGAGAGACCTTCATCCTGCAGTGGATTGATAATGGTTGATGATGATGATGATGATCCATAAATAACAAAATAATATTAGAGCATGAACAATTTTGGCTTTCAGTATCTTGAAAACTTTTTTTCTCTTCAATATTATTAAATGTGAAGCTTAAAATTAATTGTATAAAGTATTCATATCCTTATTCTTCTTTAACTATCCATTTACTGAATTACATTCACTAATTACTATTAGTGAATGTAATTGAAAAGGAATGTAAATTAAACAATTGCACTATAGTTGTAAACAATGAAATATTTACTTTAGCTTAATACTTCATTTTTTGTATAAACCTTAATACAACGAATCTTATTATCATTTTAAGTGAATAATGAAAAACAATTTCCACTTCTTATGTATAAAAGGATTATTTAATAGCTAATTCATTTTTGCTTTCCTTTTCCTGCCTCGAAGAAGAATGGGAGAATGAGGAAAAAATCTTATGTCATTACAATATTTTTTCAGTTGATTTACCTATCAACACTTTAACTGTATTTTATAAATCTTTTGGGATTATCTCCATAATAACGTGAACGTATTTTATGTTTAATGAAAGCGAAAATTGAATAAATGAATATCTCACATTGTAATTTTGAAAATACAATAATGTAATGTTGGCAGGGTCAATGTAATCACTACACTCTCCAAGAGGAGAGAATGGGACTGTGAAATATTTCCATTTGTCTTTTCCAATCACAATACCATTTAATAATAACTTATTATGAAAGATATTTATTTACATTGTTAAATAATTTTTAAAATAAAAGATATTTCTTTATTTACAAAAAACAATTATATTATTATTTTTCTTTAAAACCATTAATTCTTGAATGAATATCGAGTCATTAGGGAGCAAGCCATTAATTTTTCTTTAATATCAGCTTTCACATCTTCTGAAATAAGCTCTAAGTGGGGATGGGGTTGGTAACTGCTTGTATTTCACTTTGGTTTTTTCCTCATCTTGAATCTTATTAGTTGCTTTTGCCTGTCATGAAATTCCTTCTCTTGTCTGTCTGGTTCTATTCTTTCTATTTGTTTTTTTTTTGGTAGGTGTCTCAATTGCATTTTGAATGGGAGATAAAGATGGTGATTGCTTTTTAGCAACTTTTATATTTGTCTAGCATGGTCTCATTTCGGCTCTTCCATTATTTCCATAATTTCTTTTGTTTCTCTGTTGATTTCTATAAGATCGGTATCTTGGATTATAATCAATCTTCATGCTACCAATGAATGGATTATCTTTCTTAAATGGTGATTGAGCTACTGTAGGAAGTTTGCTTTCTTCATTCTGGATGTGGTAATTCATATCTACAGCATTCAAGAAATCTGCCACCTGTTCGTCTTTTTTGTCAGTATTAATAACCATTTGCTCAATCCTGAAAGGTAAATTGTACCTTATAATCCTGTTGATTTGACTTTCAGTTATCCCACATGCAGATACTGTTCATAATCTGGCAACTTGTCTTCTAAAGGATTGTGTATAGATTTTATGCTCTTTGATCCGAAACTTTTCTTGCATGATCTGATATTTTATTGCTTCCTGTTTTTATTCTGACCAGAAGTTGCTTAGAATTTATCTTTTGAATTCCAGATGAGTAGTCAGTTTGCTTATCAGCCAATTCTACTATTCCTTGGCTGGTCTTATTTAGATTGTTATATACAATGGGTACTTGCTCTTTTTTAATTAGCGGATTCAGCTCAAAATAGCTTTTCAAACTATCTAGATGCTCGATTGATGTCTCTCCTGCCTCCCCACTAAATGTTAAAAATTAATTGATGCTTTTCATATTTTCATCAAATCCATGTTGGTTTCAAACTATTGCATCATTTTGTTTTCTTGGAACTATTTTGTCCAAAGTGTTACTTTGATTTTCTTCTTTGTATTGTTGCGCAGTCTCTTTCAATCTATTATAATCTGCTTTGATGTCATTTACAGTGTCTACCATTTCTTTAAATGAAGAATCCTCCATTTACAGTCTCATTTTTTCATCATCTTTCATCTCCAGCCTCTGTAATCTTTCTCCCTGGCTTAACATTGTTTTTTGTACATTATCTTGATAGATTCTAATGACTTTAGATGTTTTCTATATGAACTCCATCTTCTGGATGTGTTCATCAACTTGCTTTGTCATGTCTTCTTTCAGAGTGATTATACTATTTTTTACTCCCAGTAATGTTTTTTTTTTCATTTCATCTTTGATTTGGACATAAACTTTTTTCACTTTTTGCTTTTTGTCCATTTTATTATTAATTTCTTTTTGATTTTAGTGCATTTTATTATTTATTGCTGACAGCATTTCTTCTTTCATTTGATGATCTCTTCTATCATTATCTTTGATTTGTTCTCTCATTTGTTTATCTCGTCTATCATTATTTTCTTTCATTTGATTATCTCTTCTATTATTATATTCTTTGATTTGTTTCATTACTACTAGAAACATTTCCAATGTGAGTGTAGTGTCTGCTTTTTTTTTTTGCTCTTCTGGCGCTTGCACATCCGAGCACTTCTCTTCTGTCACCATCTCAGTCTCCATTGGTTGTCTGTCTCCAGTGTCAAGTGAATCCATACTTATTTGTTGTTCACTGTTTTTCTTTTTTAACCTTGTTAACATTAGTCTCTATCTAATTCTTTGGCAATTTTCAAATAGTTATTTTTTTCAGAATAAATTATTCTGAACTTTCAATGTTGTTGACACTATCCTTATGAATAGACACCATCGTTCACTAACAGAACAGAATGCCACCACTATGCTAATTATGTAACAGTAACTTTGTAGCGACAAAAGTAAAGTACAAGTATATGATAAAACAGTATGAATCTAGGAATTATTAATCTAAAGCTCATACTTATAAATATTCATTTATCTGACTACCGTACATTCCAGTCATAACACATAGGAGAGCATGTTCTCGGAGCTATGAGGGGGGCTTATTCTACAGATCGTGCATAGTATTTATTGCTTTATTTTACTAGCAAATGTTATATATGTAAGCTGTATGCAATTTGTGTATTTTTCACGAAATAAAATATTTTACTTCATTATTATTGTAGTGAATGTATGAAATAATAATAAATTTGGAAATTAATTAGTCGAAGTTCGAATGCTTTCTTTACAATTTTATGTTATAACTTTTCTTACACTAAAGAATTATCTTTATTTATTTCTTGATAGCTTTTCCAGAAATAATTTTAAATACTTTATTATTATAGAATATGATACAGTTTATATACCAAAGAATTCAAGGTTCATATTATATTTCTATCATCTATGTGTAAGAAAATATATTTTAACAAGTTTGAAAATAGTTTTTATTTTTTAATCTTTCTTTAAAAGTTTATAAATGTAAAGATTGATGTCCAGTTTCCTTAAATAAGCAAAGAATTTTAAAAAGGAATCTTTATAGACCTCAATTCGTAATATAGTTTACCATATCTTAACTTGATCAAATACAAATTTTAACATTGGTGACACTGTTTTAGAAACTAAAGTTTTCATGTGAAAAAACAATGCATAAATATATTTGGGTTTTCTTCTTTGTAAGAGGAATAAATACTTTAATACAGCCTATCATTGATGGAGCACCATCCGTACAAATTCCAACACATCTCCCAAGTTATTTTTAAATTCTCTAAATATGACATAATTAATTCAAATGTATTATGTCTTGATAAGTTCTTGGCAGCATAAAAATTGGATAATATTATTTTAAGGAAATGAACGAATCTTAAAACATGAGCGTTACCACTTATGTCAGTTGATTTATAAATTTTGCAAAGCAAACTACTGATTAGAAAGTTTTTTAGCAACTATTCTTTTAATATTGCTAGACATATCTTTAATTCTTTTTTTTTTTGAAAGTGTCATCTGAAAGAAGAATTTTTAAAATTTTGTTTTTTGCATTTTCTCCAAACACAATTTTTATAATTTCATAACATGCTGGAAACTGTTATAGTATATGGTTTTAATTTTAATGCCATCAATTCCTGCTATTCTATATGAAGCTATTTGTGCTTTATCAGATATGTTAACAATTTTTATTTTTTTTCTCTGTTTAATTTGATTCTCCAATAATCTTTGAAAATCATTTTTATTCTTTGGGCTCAAGATTGGAATGTTTCATTGTAAAATATCATTTCACTTTAGCTTGTATCATTGAACTATTACTCAGTTTTTTTCCACATATAATAGAGAGAACTTGACAATCTTTGTCACCAATAGATATGAATCCGAAATCTAAATAATCATTGCAATATTATCTGCTGAGCCTTTTTATTTTTTTTTTCCATTGAACCTGTGATTCTCTAATTTAAAATCTTGATCTTAACTCCGGCTGCACTTTCACTATTGCAACAGACCAGCCTTTCAAGCAGAGGAGTATAATACCACAGATAGATGAAACACCAACGGTACCTATAACTAAACTGAGCTTATATAACTTGCGCCACATTTCCAGGCTATAGAACTCAGTTGCTAAATTCAAACCCCTGCCATTCAAAGCATTTTTATTTGTTTTGAGGTAAGATCTCAGGCACCAGCTAATCATAAGTTATATAATCAGCATGCCCAGACAACAGGTATCCAATCTAGCGCTTGATAGCTTGTTTTCTCAATTGTGAGAAAGAAAAAAAACCTTTAATACAATTATAATTAATTGTAACTTAATCTCTTCTTGAAGCAGTTATAAGAGAGAGAACCAATCAGGCAATAATTAAGCAAACAAATAATTTATTCACACATATTCATAGTTAAACATATAACACAATTCAAATATAAGCACACGTTTAAAATACAATATACTAACTTAAAATTTATATACACTCGTAATTAAAACACATTATAATGAGTTATTATATGCACACATATATTCATGCAATAATATTATAAAATTTTAGGGAAGCAACATTAAAGATTACTCTGGCTGTAATATCAAAGTTCATTAGAGTCTTTCATTCAAATAAATGTTCAAATCTTTAGATTGGGATAATAAATAATATATTTACCTAGGATTTTTGCGGATAACACATTGCACTTTTCATGAATATAATTCGTTGCTTTCTCCTGCTTTGCTGATCATCAGGTTGGCCTTTCCTTTTGCATCAATGGTTTTGTTTCTTGCTGATTTTCCACATTTCAATGAAGGAGAGATTTTTCATAGTTTTCAGATCATGAGGCAAACATGACTTCTAGATGGAGAGTATCTGATGTTATGAAAGACTGAGATTGAAGGCTCAGTCGCATACTTCAGTTGCTAATGCTGCTGGCTTTTTGCCATCTTCTCTTCTTTAAAAGTTTTTTATAATACAGTAATGCTGAATGATAATGAAAATAGTAATATAATATAGTAATAATGGAATGAATCTCTCAGTCCTCTTATACACTTCTCCCTTATTGTTTTCTAGTCATCATTCTCCAGTCCTACTTAATTAAATATTTTCTTAATTAATTTTCCATTATGTTTTAATCTAAATTCTTGCTTAGATTAATTTAAGGTTTTGATAAGATACAGTCCAGAATTCTTTTTTTTTTGTCTCTTTAATTAATGCAATGGAAGTTATTATTTCTTTTATTTATCATCCAGGCAATCTTTAAGTGGATTTAATTCTAAAAGCTTTCTTTTTACATATTTTTCTTTTTTTTTTTAATTTAAATTTATAAAAGGAGAGAGCTAGTTTTGATTTCTTATAGTTAATTTCCTTCCTTCTCCTTATTCTTTAATATTAAAACTCTTTTACTCCCCCCCCCCTTTTTTTTTTTTAAAATGACAAACTGATGCAACACTTTATTCTTGGTGAGTTGCATTTAAAAGGAACTCTTTAAAACATTTTATAACTTATATTTCTTAATTCAGATCCATAAGTAAGAACTGGTAAAACACATTTATTAAAAAACTTCCTTTTCAAACACATAGACATATTTCCTTTTAGTATCAAGTTATTTCTACCAAAAGCACTCTAACCAAGTTTTAATTCTATGATTAATTTCTTTCATTATGTTTCCATCTGTATTAATAATCTGACCAAGGTATTTGTAGCTGTTAACTACTTCTAACTCATCATAATCAATCTTTATTTTCATATTTTGAGAAAATCCATTGAACATTAATTACTTGAGTCTTTTTAACATTTGTTTTTAGTTTTACTTTCATCTGATAACTCCATTAACATTTCCTGTATCTCTAAAGCATAATTTTCAAAAACAACTACATCATCTGCAAAATCTAAATGACTTAAATAATCTCCATTTATTTTTACACCTTTAGCTTCTCATTTTAATCCACAAAATACTTATTGCATCATTGCCGTAAATAGTTTTGGAGATATGGAGTCACCTTGTTTTACACTCTTTTCAATGTTGACTTTTCTACTATCATTATGTAATCTAATTTTTGCTGTTGCATTTTTATAAATATTCATCAAAATATGACAATATCCTGGATCTATACCTTGATGATCCAATGCTTTAATCATTGAAGAAATGTTTATAGAATCAAATGCCTTTTCATAATGTACAAATCCAATGCACAATGGCAACTCATATTCATTTGTCCTTTCTATAATTTCTCTCAATACCTGGATATCATTAGTGTACTAAAACCACCTTTAAATCCAGCTTGTTCTCTTGGTAGAAATCCAATGTTCTCTGTACACTTAATAGAGGAGCAATACAGAGATTTCAGACCATTCAAAGAAGTATGAAAAGATGCATGTTAGGAGTAACAAGAAGAGATCCAAAATGCAATACACCTTTACACCGCTTAGCGATGGCAATTGGTCCTCCAAAACTCATTGTTAAGCAAGAATATCGTATACAGAATATGTATTTATAATGGAGGTCTATGGGGAAAAAATTGGTCGGTTCCAGTCGACGTAAAATATCCACATTGGTTTCCAAGCTCAAAGATTTTCTTGATTTTTTCATGACAATGATGACTAAATTCGGTATCTAAAAAGAAAAGTTTTATATCACTAGGAAAAAAAATGCATATTTTCACTGTTTAAAAAGTACAGTACAGCAAAAAGAAAGAGAAAGTGAAACTAAATTTGAATTTAAGAGTTTTTATATTCTTCCGCAGAAGTTTTTTATCGTAATGAAAAAAAAATCCATACTGAAGTGCATTTTTTTTAAAATTTGTATTACAGTACATATTACGGTACATTTATGTTTATTACTTATGTGAAATTATTCAAATTAAAAAACAATGTTTAATTATAAATGATTTAATTGAACATAAAGATTTAGTACTGTACTCCAGAGTAACAAAAGGCTTAATGCATATCATAAATCAGTCAACTTTAGAAAAAAAAATCAATTTATTTTAAAAGAAAAAAAATTGACTTTTCTAATTTTTTAAAACATACGCTAAGTTTATCTTTTTTACTGTATATTTTTAGTAATCTAATAGTGCCCTTCCACCCCCCGTTCATGTAGAAAGATTATTTATTAACACTTATTTTAAATGCAATCTTTTTTTTTTTTAAAAAATGTTTTTCTTTTGATTTGAAACCACTTGGGTGTACGTAATTAAGGATCACACACACGCAATTTAATATTAGTATTTAGTGTTTTCCTAAAAGTTTGTGATGATGGTATTTTAGTTGTACTGTTTTCATCATCTAATATAAGAGTTGAATGTCTAGAAAAATTAAACTTTAAATAATCCAAATACTGTTCATTATATTTAAATAAAGTTTAATTTTTCTAAATTATATATATTTTAAGTTTATGCGTTCTATATTCAAAATACTGAATGCAGCACTATCATTGTGTTTTATAAATAAAATATTGTATGTGCTATGCAACTACAGTAATGTACTTTTGCTTTTGGGTAAAATGAATTTAAAATGTCTATTCTCTGATGTCATCAGTGATGCAAAATTCAAGATGGCTGCCAAAATTTTTTTCCCCAGATCGTTATAGTGAATAATCGATTGTAATTCGAAGTAGTGGGTACAAATTGATGACGATCGCTATTGTGAAATATCATTAAGTAGCCAATCGCTAAGCGGGGTAAAGGTATATATGGGTAAGACAACAAACAGGTGTTACTGACATCATTGAAAAAATTAAAAGACAAGTGGAATTGGGCTGGACATATTGCTAGGAGAGATGATAATAGATGGACAATTGAAATCTTAAACTGGATTTCAAGAGATTGTAAAAGAGCTAGAAGGAGACCACATGTGAGATGGATGGATGAAATAAGAAAGTGTGCAGGGGTGATGTGGAGAAGAGAAGCTAAAGTTCAGAGAAGATGGATTGAACTTGGAGAGACCCCATTTTGCAGTGAATTGATAATGGTCGATGATGATGATGATGATGATTTTTAATTAATTAAAACTTAGTTATTTCTTTTAAAATTAATCTGATCATTTATTAATAAATGATTCCACATGTAACACAGAACATGTGTTCTCAAACCACACATTCATCATATTGCTAGAATCATCATTGATACTGCTTATACTTGCAGTTGCTCTACCAGCACTAGAATTCCATTTCTATTTAAAGTCCGAAGCACCCCCAAGAGCCCCTGTTCAGAAGTTTAGAGTTTCAACTGAGTTTGTGCGGGATCGGTAAATCATACACATATAGGTATTAGATCATTCGATTCGTCATTTTATTACAATTAAAATGAGGTATGAATTTTTTTCTACGATGAAATTTGGATTTTTAATGATTTTTTTTTTTTTAGATTTTCTAATCGTAAAATTTCTTTACGGCTGAATTGCATTCTCTTACTGCTTGATATGGATATAAAATTGCCGATGTGTGTTGGTAAGCCTTTTTTTTTAGAAGCTTATTTTCATGGCATTTGGAAGCTGCAATGTCAAAAAGAAAAAGGATTGACATCATTTTTTAACTGCAAGGACAACCTTGGTTTACACATCTAATGCCTTCACCACTGGATTCAAATTTGAAATGGATACTAACGTTTAACCAAGAATCAATGGGTATTCAATTAATTTTATTACTTATTTTTTTATTACTTATATTTTTATATAATTAAATATATGTAGAAAACAATAAATATGCTACAGAATTTTAGACAATACATTTCAATGATATAAAAACATCCAGACTCGATCATATACAAATATTTAATGCAATAGGCAAGATATATTATGATTTTATTTGAGTATACAATTAGTTTTATTACCTATTTTTATTACTTCTTTTTTTACAACTTATTTTTTATATAATTAAATATATTTAGGAAACAATAAATATGCTATAGAATTTTAGACAATAAATTTCAATGATATAAAAACACTCATCCAGACTCGGTTATATACTTATATTTAGTGCAACAGGCAAGATATATTATGATTTTATTTGAGTGTACAATTAGTTTTATTACCTATTTTTCTTACTTATTTTTTTTATATAATTAAATATATGTAGAAAACAATAAATATACTAGAGAATTTTACACAATACATTTCAATGATATAAAAACATATACATCCAGACTCAATCACATACCCTCAGCCATCCACTTTTACACATCATCTTCACACACATATATAGTCAGTGCTCATAATAAATTTGTTTATTTTGATGTTTATTGATTTTATTTAGTTTTTATTCATTTTATATTAGAGAAATTTTTGTTTGATATTTATTATTTGAGTACACTTTATTTACTTGAAAAAAATACATAGTTTAGGTGTTCTCCCTCTTCAATAATATAATAATTGACTATATTTTTAAATATATTACAATTTACTAAAGTTCTCTTTACAAATATCTCATAAGACAGGGGTCCCCAATCCTATGCCTGCGGGCACCATGGTGCCCACAGACCATTTTACGTGTGCCCGTCGCTATCCAAACACGATAAAAAATTATTTATCTGATACAAATAAATTTAGTTTTTAAAATTTCTTATAAACTATTGTATTATATTGTAATCAAATTGTAGGTCATACTATACTTTTACAGCGTAAAAATATAAACGTTAATTATATATTAAAATTTTTGAAATAAATATTTTTTTGTACATTATGTGTATTATTAACAATATCCAACTATAAATTTACATTCAAAAAATAAATGGAGCCTGCCATCTGGTTGAAAAAAATAAATGGTGCCTGCCACCTGGCCGGTATTATAGAATGTGCTCTTACGTGCAAAAAGGTTGGGGACCCCTGTCATAAGATGTTCTCACTGTTACATATTTATTTTAGTACACTTTACTTGAAAAGAATACACATTTTAGGTCACATCCCATTTTTCACTAATATAATATAATACATTACAATTTACTAAAGTTCTCTTTGCATAATATCTTGTAAACTATTGTTATTTTTCCCCCACTAAAAGCCAAACATATTTCTAGCAGATATCCTGCATGGAAGGGCAACCAAATATTTCTAGCAGATACCCTGATATGGAAGAGCAGGATCTGCGTCAACTAGTAAAAATGGAAGTAACCAATCACAGTGTTTTTGTAATTTTTTCATTGAAAAATTACTTCAGATAAGACATATTATATATCATTTTTTTCAGCAATTTATGACAAATGTGATATAGCTGTCTATGAAATTGTCATTTTAATATTTAACTTTCAAAATTTAGAATTTGTGAACCAATGTAAAATTAAAGATGTTTAAAAGTGTTAAAAATCTCTTTTTTCTTAATTTTTTTTTTGAGGTAATGATTATTTTGTCAGCTTTATTACATTCTTTCATATTTGTTCTTTCTAACAATGTATATATATTTATTGTAATAAAATAGAAAATATATTATAAATCATATTACTTGTAATTTTTTTTAAAAATTAAAGATGGTGGCTCTGGGATTTAAGAGTTAAGAAATGTGTTGATTTTACAGTTTGGACTGATCAATAATTATTTTTAATTATTTACAGGGGAGAAAAGTAGAGCTGTATCTAGCAGATGTAGTCATCACAAATTAACGTCTACAAAACAATATTAACATCATAACTAATAATTAAACAAACATGTATAACTAAAAACAATTGGACTTGCTTGAATGCAATAAAATTCAAATGCACTAGGAAAACAAAAGATAACGGATATAACAATTTTAGGAAGAAATGTTATAAACTTACTTTAATTATCACATAACTGTTTTAAGATTGAAGATTTTCGTATTTCAAACTCTTAGCACTTATTTGTCAACAGAGAAAACTAAAAAATATAACAATCATACTCTGATTTAAACCCGGATGATTTCTTAGTATTATGCACATAAACAATGACTTATTTTTGTACTGTATTGTATCATTCATCAACCTTTGTTTATTTTAATAGAATTGTTTTGAATAGAAACTGCCCTTTAAAAACAATAGCAAATTATTTATATTATAAATAATTTTATACATAAGATCCTTTTTTTTTTATCATTATATATATTTTTTAATTAAAGTACTGATAAAATTAAAAATAACTCAAAACAAACACTTCTATTTTTTATCTCTAATATTGTGCCATTCTCAGGCAGAAGCTATCATGAATGAACTTCTGCTCTGATAAAATTTTTTTACCAGTCCTTTAAAAAGAAAAATGTTTTAAAAAACATTTGACTCATATTGCTGTTATGTAGATTTTATTTCCCATTTTCAAATATAATAATAATAAAGATAGCAAGTAAGGTCAGTTTTATTTTTCATCAAGGTTGATGGATTGTTAACCACCTTTTAAAAAACATTGTACTAACCATATGACCATGTTACCTCAGGCATTTTTTCGTAAAGGTGTTTATTTTTTTAATATCTTCTAGTGTTCCACAAAATACTAATTAAGAACCAATGATCTAATTTATGAATGCTTTTCTTAGCTTAAATATTAACAAAATGTCATAAAGAAAATTTGATAGTGATGTGCTCTTCTACAATATATCCACATACAAGCACACATAAACTATTATTTACTCATTTTATTTTTAATACATACATTATTATCTAGTGTCCAAATATTCTAGCTCTCCACTGACATGAGCCATAAGCTCAAAACCAGTTGGTTTGGAGATGAGGGTGTTCTGGATAGAGATTTTAAATATTTTCTCATACCGCACTTATTAATTAAGAGCTTGTTTGAGCTATTGGTATGCTCTCTGTATTGCATTTTCGTAATTACAAGCTTATAAAAGTAATGTCACGTTATATATGACTTGCTTTTTTAATTATTCTATATATATATATACCCACATAAATACATATATATTTCTTTATATCTATCTATATTATATTATCATTTTTATTTAAATTTTATTCATTGAATTGTAATGCAAAACTCATATATTTTTTTTTTTTAATGTCCTTAAAACTATTCCTACACCACAATGTTGAAACATGTTAATAAAAACTGTAAAAAAGATAAATGATCCCCAAAATGCATTTCATGCTTACCAGGTACTTTTGAGTTGACTTAGGTGACAATCTCTTACACATCATCATCATTTCTTCAAATATTTATCATCAACAAATTATTTACTTTAGCTTAGTACTTCATTTTTCATATAAACCTTAATACAAGGAATCTTGTTATCACTTTAAGTCAATAATGAAAAACAATAATTTCCACTTTTTACATATAAAAGGATTATTTAATAGCTAATTCATTTTTGCTTTCTTTTCCTGCTTCGAAGAAGAATGGGAGAATGAGAAAAAAAATTATCTCATTACAATGTTTTTCATTTGATTTACATATCAACACTTTTAACTGCGTTTTATAAATCTTTTGGGATTATCTCTATAATAAACTCAATGTATTTTATTTTTAATGAAAGAGAAAATTGAATAAATGAATATATCACATTCTGTTTTTGAAAATAAATAATGTAATGTTGGCAGAGCCACTATATTCACTGCACTATTGCCATTTGAAAAAGAATAGGTTGAGAGTTCACTATATACTTTTATGATTAGTATTTACTTTTTTTTTTTTATTGTTTCCAAACTTCACTTGTACTTTTTCTTATGATAATCTGCAACTTTTGAATTGTTTCTTTTTGTTCATCTATCAGTTTTAATATTGTTTGTATGATTCAGTCTTTTGTAATATTTACATTTTCTAGTGTAAATTTATTAACTGCTCTGTCAAAAACTTATTAAAATTTTAAATTGATAAATGTATTATTATTTTTTGTCCATAAATTGATTTTCTTTGAATGTACTAACTGATATTGCTTTATTATGTTTTAAACACAGTTCTTTTTCTTCTATTAGAACACTAACTTCTAATGTACTTATTTGTAGGCAGTTTTTTAATATTTATCACATTGGGTTTTACTTTTTAGTGTAAATTGTGACATTTCATATTTCAGTGATGTTCTACATTGGTTGGTAGCCATGTATTTTATTTTCCTTGCATAGCGATTGTGACTTTCATCTAATAATATCATGTCAGCTCCAAATCTGCCACTTCTAGTACTTGAACTTCTTATGAACTCCTGGATAATAAAATATTCAATTATTATTTTTTATTTATAAAAATAAAGCTGATAGATAATTCTGCAATAATTCTTGAGAAACTCACTGTTATTACAAAATTATGTTATGAATGCATTGATTTATTCATGGATGAATTGTTTTTATGACTTTAGAAAACCATTTTTGTTTAAAATACAATAGCATAAAAGAATTTGTATATTGCTTTTATTGATTTTGTCAAGACATTGGGTTCATTTAATGGAGAAGAATAATGATAATGTTTAGAAACAGATGATTATTTAAATTATATAGCTACTATATGATGATATGAGAAGGAGAATTATTATTGGCTTTTGAAAAGAAAACTGGAAAAAACAGGAGTGTGTTTATTAGCTTCACTTCTGTTTTCATTTTTATGACTTCTTTGCATAGCTTTAACAAGCTGACATATTATAATATTTCTTAGTGTGCATGTTTAATTTAAATTGATTTAAAACAAAAATCTTCTTTTTATGATTTCCTAGATTTACTGTTTGTTAATTGTTTTATTTTTGTCAATTAAAACAGTGATCTACAGAATGTTCTTAATTTTGAATATAAACTAAAAAATAAATAAATTATATAATGTTGCAAAAAAGGACAAAAAAAACTTAGATGCTTTATGGCCAGTGATAAAAGAAGGTTCAATAACTTTTTGGTTTGGATGATTATTATCTTGAGAGTTTAGATAAGTTTAAATATCTTTAAGATTTTTTTTGGCTAGCTGAATATTTTTTAAGCAAATTTTGTATTTTTTTGGTTAATTTGTAGAAAATTAACTAATTATTTAATATTGATAACAATTTAAGTAGTAGACAAAGAAAACTGCATTATACCTGAATCTAGTGTCAAAATGCTGGCCAGAAAAAAAAAAAGTCATTGGAATATGATGCATCCTTGTTACATTTTGAAATAGATGACATGTCTACAGATGCTAAGCTTAAGGTTTATTTTTATTTCAAATAAAAAATTGTTAGCGCAGTAATATATAGGCAATAAGTATAAATTCACATATACTGTATATACAATCATCTTAATACAAATTTTTATTTAATAGTTGCACATCATTTTTTTTAAAAAACATTTTATTTTCTTATCAAAATTTATTGATTGAAGTATCTATGAATTATTTTTTCAGGATTCACTGTTGATTTATATATGTATCAGTGTATATGTATCTATATATGTGTCTGACTTTATATGTTTTTATATATATGTGTATATATGTATCTTCATTCTCACATGTGTGTATATATATATTTTAGAAGTATCTCGGGAAATTTTGCATGGCATTCAGAAGTCTCAAGTAATCAAGCAGAATTGCAGAAAAGAAAATGTTCCAGATAAAATTGTTTATAATCAAGATTCATTCAGTACTCATGAAAATATTAATAAAAAATCATCTCAGAATACCTGCCACAGATTAGAAAACTCACTTGGCGAATCTTTTGATTATTCTAATAATCAGAATCTTACAAATAATAAAATTAATCAAAATGAAAGTATAAAACAATATTGTCAAAGTTCTGATAACCATGAAGAAAAAGTCGTCACATTTTCTTTGAAATATATACCTCATATTTCAAATAAAAATAATGATAAAATTATTGAAAATTGTAAGAATTCGAATTTAAACATAAGTAAATCCAATGAAGATACTAAATTACTGAATCATTCATTTACTAACATTAATTTTAACCAAATTATTACTTCAAAAGAATGTACACATAGTAATAGTTTATTACAAATAAATAATAAATCTGTTTTGGAGAAGTCAACTATTACTGACTTAAATACTGATGTAAATTTATCAACACCCAATAGAATCTTTCACATTTTACCAGATTATAAAAATATTGAATGTCCAAATGAAGAATTTACTAGAAAAATATTACAAAGGACTCAAAACACTGATACAAAAGCAAATAAAATGGTTAAAAATATGAAAAGGAAAACAACTGAACTGCATACCAATTCATTAAAATTTTCAAAAAACTCTAAGAAATCTAATAAAATAAGATTATCAAAAAGTATTAATGACTTAGATGATATTGCAACAAGTGTAACCAAAAGTAGTCAAAATGTTATTTCTGGTCTAAAAGTTGACAAAAAACAATTGAAATTAAAGAAGTTAATTGATAAAGACATATCTTCAACGGATTTAAATAGTAGCAATGCAAATATATCATCAAGTAAGAAAATCTTACAGAATTTATCAAATGATAGAAACATTGAATACTCAGATCAAAGAATTACTAGACAAGTATCATTACAGAGGTCTAAAAATACTGAGTCAGAATCAATTAAAAATAATAAAAAATTGAAAAGTAAACTACTTGAAATAAAAGATACCAGTTCATTTGAAACTTCAAAAAAATATCTAAAATCTAATTTAGTGAATTTATTAAAAAATATTGATGATTTTGTTGACAATGAAATAAAAGAAAATCTTGTTCAATCTTCAGTAGTAATCCAAACTAATCAAAATGTGATTTCTAGTAGAGAAGTTGAATGCAAAAAACAATTAAAATCAAAGGAATTAATTGATAACTTTTCTTCAGGGGATTTAAATAATAGTGATTTAAATTTATCATCACCTAACAAAATCTTACCAATTTTACCAAATGATAAAAATGTTGAATACTCTGATCAAAGAATTACTAGACAAATATCATTGCAGATGACTACCAAGACAGATTCAATTAAAAATAGTAAAAAGACTAAAAGTAACCTAACTGAAGTAATCATAAATTCATTTGAAACTTCAAAAAAATCTAACAAATCTAATATAGTGATTTTATCTAAAAATATTAATGGTTTTTTTGATACTGAAATAAAAGAAAATATTCAACTTTCAGGAGTAACCAAAACTAATCAAAATGTGATTTCTAGTATAGAAGTCCAAAGCAAAAAACAATTGATATCAAAGGAGTTAATTAATGAAGACTTGTCTTCAAGGGATTCAAATAGTGATGTAAATTTATCATTACACAAGAAAATTTCACATATTTTACCAAATAGTAGAAATATTGATTGTTCAGATCAAAGAATTACTCTGCAAATGCCACAGAGAATTAAAAATACTGAGTCAAAATCAAACAAAATTAGTAAAATGATAAAAACTAAACCACCTGTAGTGAATATCAATTCATGTGAAACTTTAGAAAATTCAAAGAAATCTAATAAAGTGAATTTATTAAAAAAGGCTAATGATTTTGTTGAGACTGAAATAAAAGAAAATCTTTCTCATTGTTCAGAAGTAATCAAAACTAATCAGAAGAATGCATTTTCCATTACAGAATTTCAAAGTAAAAACCAATCAAAATCAAAAGAATTGTTACAAAAATCTCAACTTCTTATAAATTCATCTAAAACTAAGCCTCCAATAAATGGGAATATTTCATCAACTATAACTAAAAAAAGAGATCAGTCATCACTAAATAGCAAGAAAAAAATTGGAAACATTGAAGCAGTAAAAACAAGTTTTTTCTCATCAGAAAAGGTAATTTATATAAGTCTGTGTGAAACTTGTTAATTTTTAATGTTTTATCTCTACAATATATGTTTAATTTGCATGAAAATAAGCTTTAGAAAAAGTTATGCTATTTCTTAAATGCTTTTATATTAACTTACCTTGTATGTGTTTCTGTTGGTATGTCCACATTTTTGAATTTTTAACAATGAAAAAAAATTGTTGCCATTTAGAACTCACATCCTTAAACTCTATCCAAAAAATTCTTTAGCAAATGAACCAATGAAAATATTAAGTTTGTAGTATAAAAAACACTTGATGGTGAAGCAGTCAACACTAGCCCCACATCGATAGCGTGCGAACATTATCTGCAACGTGTTAAGACACTGTATACACGTTAGTACTGAAGATTCAACAGTGTATCATGGCAGGGTGTCTGTAGTTGTAATGACGATAACTATACCAATACACAGTCCTAAATAGTTAGGGTTAAATCTAGTAGAAATAGTATGAGGTACTACAAATTCTATTTCACAAACATCCCTATTGCCCTTGGGAACTGGCTCAATCTAAGAAATGAGGAGGAAAAAGAACAATTCAACAGAGTTGACGCAAAGTTGCGCACTTTGCGAAAACTTGCAAAACCAAAAAATAAAACGGCAGAAAGACAGTCTGCTTTCAAGTTGTTGAAATTGCCTGCTACAGAAATGGCCTCGGAGGCCTTCCTACAGCAGAAAAAAATTTTACTGACAGAGAACTGTGTTTGTGGTGGGGAAATGATATTAAGGCGCTAATAAGAAATATGAAATGGAATGTCAATTGCATAAATGCCGTTGGTCTTCTATACATAATGATCGGCAGTCCTGGTTTGATCGTTAACTAATATAATTATTAAATATGCAAACCTGAATTATACTAAGCTAAAATATAGTAGCTCAACATATATAAAAGTAAGTTTTCAGGTTGGAAATTTATGTGTGCTAAAAGACAATATAAGATTATATGAAAGCGTTTGTCTCTCTATTGTTATAATATTAGCAATATCCGCCCTGAAGGATGGCACAGCACAATTAATAAAATATCAATAAGCAAAGTAATGAAGGCATATCCGCAGATATTATTAGTTTAACCTTTAATTAGGCAAGATTTTACAATATTTTTAAATAAGATCACATTAAGAGACTTAATAATTATGAATTTATTACGGAGTTTTAATTATTTAGAGTCGACTTTAATTTAACAGTTTGTGCACATTTATAGTATAGCTAGCTTATAAGAATTATTAGAGTGATTTATTACAATTTAGTTAAGAGTTCTGCGGAAGATTTAATTACCGATCATCTTTTTGCTGAAGTGACTTTCATAGCGTAGGCACTAACATTCACTGGCAGGCTGCTTCATTCTTGATAGGCTGCTGTTTTGGACTCCCTCCATCTCCTAGACAAATTGCCGACATCGTAAATTTGGACATAGAGCCTGGCTGTATTTTATTTGTTAAATGATCAGAGTCAGCTTCTTTTGAATTCAAACGGGTTTTTGTAGCAAATCTTTCTCATCCCCTCACAAGCCATTAAGTTGTTTACAATTTTGAGTTTTAAATTGTTAAGTTTTAATAACTAATAAATTTTAGCAAAGACAAAAGAGCCCAGCCGCTGGTTCAATAATTTTGTCTTTGTTTTTCAACTTTATTTTTAAATCATCTTTGAAATTTCGGTTCTCAGTTTACAATTTAATGAGAGGTATTTCTGAGAAACCGATGACCTTGATTCTCATTTTTTTAAAGAGATTTAAATTGTCAATATTCTATTATATGTATAAGACAGTTACCCCTGGATTTAAGATTTATATGCGAATACAAACAAATTTATAAATTTAATAACTTAAAAGAGATAATTTAGAAAAGTTATAATGTTCACAAAATCTATCGCACTATAGTTTCATTCGCATATATACATAGGTGCGTTTCTACTCATACAACGATGTTTACTACTTTAGTTTAATTTTAAAATATAACTACATATACGTCATTATACTCATACAGATTTGATTAATTAATTTTATGCAATATAAATACATGCACATACTCGTTAATAGAGCGCAATATAAATACACACACAAACTCGTTAATAGTGCTTATTACATACTAATATAAAAATGTAAATAAAAAAAAAAAACTGGTGAAAAATCAAATCAAGAATGTTTTAAAAAAGAATGTTTAAAAAAAACCCCAAAAGAAACAAGTTATATGTAATTGTTTGTGAATAAAAAAAATAAAATGTTTTAAAAAAATAAAAAATCAAAATAAATCAAAAAAAAGAGACCGAATGCTTTTTTTTTTTTTTAAAAATGTTATATCTATTTTTAAAAAATGAAAGTAAGCTCTGTAAAAAAATAAAAATAAATCCCCCCCAAAAAAGTCCAAATGTTTTAAAAAAAAAAGCCCAGTAACATTATATCTATTAGCTTTGCACTAGTAACAGCACCATTGAGTGGTGTGGATTATCCGATGTTGTAGTACCAATTTTTTAAATATTTATTGGTAGTTTTTAGTTATGCGTGCTGTTGCCGGTTGGCAATGCTGCAGCACCACCAAGAAGCCTGCAAATGATAAATTTCTATCCAAAAATGGCTGAAATCGAGGGAAAATTACAATTAGAACATCTAAGGCAAGACACCCACCAAGAAGCTGCAAGTGATAAATTTCTATCCAAAAATGGCTGAAATCGAGGGAAAATTACAATTAAAACATCTAAGGCAAGACATCAAAAGTAAGTAAAAGTCATGGGAAAAAATTGATTCGCCTAAGGCAAGACATCACTTTTTAATAATTTTTCCTGTAACTGTAATCAATGATTATTTTAAACTTTCTATTTTAAATTTTCTATAATCTATGGCCATGTCTATTTTCCATTCTGATTATTTTATTCGAATTCATATGTTATGATATGCCATAATTTCAAAGCAGAGAATAATTAATGTAATAAATTTTTAGGAAAACAATTATTAGCTCTCCTGATATAAATAGCTGCTTTGAAATTATTCTAAGAGACAACAACAGATCACTATGCGCTCGTTATTATCTATATTTAATTACTTAACATGTATTAGTCTGTATTTAAGGTTTGTGAATTATTATATCTGTTAGTTAGATAACACACAGGCACATTTGCAATTAGTCTTTTATTTTTTAAATATTGATGACCACTTTTTCATTTTAATTCTTAATGCGGGAGGAGGGAGGATATGTCAGTTAGATATCAATTTTTGTTCTTGCATTTTACTTATTTTTTATCAAATTCTTGATGCATAGCATCTTGTTTTTTTTTTTTTAATTTGCATTTTGCACTGCTTTGGAATCTGATTGCAGATGCATATTTGCAAATGTTGAAAGCTAAGTATTGATGAAATTCTGTTTTGTAATTCCCGCTATTAATGAAGCCCTACCTGCCATTTTTTTGACATTTACCATTGAACTTTTTTCTGTATTGTAATTCAAATTTCATAGCATTTTCTTGTGTGTTTTTTTTTTTTAATTTGTATTTTGAAAGGATTTGGTCCATTTAGGCATTTTAATTTGTTCATTTAAGCTATTTTTGTATAGAAATTCTTCATTCTGGGGGTGGTTGCGTTTGAAGCATTTTCACCGATTTTTGTTTTTGTAATTTGAATTTGTTTTCTTTTTTTTTTTTAATTTGTATTTTCGAAGGATTTATTTGATTTACTCTGCATTAGGCATTTTGTATTTTACTAATTTTTGAGCCATTTCAATTTATCATTGGGGGGAGGGGGTATTTTATGTATTTTTACCGATTTTGTGTGTGTGTACTTTATTTAAATTTACGTATTATTTCACTTGATTTTTTACTTACTTTTGAGGTCTTGCCTTAGGTGAACCTATTTTTTTTATTTGATTTTTTACTTTCTTTTGATGTCTTGTCTTAGGCGTTTTAATTTTAATTTTTCCTCGATTTCAGTCATTTTTGGATAGAAATTTATCCCTTGCAGGCTTCTTGGTGGTGCTGCAGCATCGCCTACCGGCCACAGTATGCATAACTGAGAACTACCTATTGATTTAACTCATAACTAATTAAAATAAATATTTCCTACTAAAATCTGAATTATTTTTTTGAAATAATTAATATTTCATAAATATTTTGTGAAAAAATAAATGTGTAAAAAAGGGTTAGAGAATTATGTTTTCATTTGCAAAATTAAAATGAAGTAAAACTATCAAAATTATTGACAGCAGATGCTCTCTTGTGGAGAGAACACGAAACAAAAAGGGATTGATGATGAAAATTATTTAAATTGAAATTATATATTTTATTTATAACTAAAATATGAAAAAAATTTTTTTTTTCAAATAATGCTTTTATGTAAACATCTGACTAAAAAGTAGAAAATAACAAAGTAATCAAACTAATAAAGTAATCCAACTAAAAAACATGTCATAAAAGCATTTGAGGGCATAAAAATCAAAAAGGCCTCAGATGCTTTTATAAAATAAATGTTTTTAGTCAGATTACTTTGTTAGTTGGATTACTTTATTTTTTACTTTTTATTCAACTAATTTGTATAAAAACATTTAAAAAAAATATTTTTTAATATTTTATTTTGGAAAATGTAGCAGCATTAATGCTGACTACTGGTATTATAGAAGATGCATTTATTATACTGTTTTTAACTTAAATCTCTCATTGTATATTTGCTTTATTTTATATATTTATTTTTTTGTAATGAGTTTTGTTTGAAGATCTTTATGATCATTTCAATGTTTTTATTTGTTAAAGTGAATGTTTTTCAAGATCTTCTGTCTATTATATTCCTCTATGTAAGTGGATATTAACTGCAATGCTTGGGATCTCATAGGAAGATGCTTTTTTGGCTATCATATACAATAAAAATTATGGACTTTTAAAATTATATTTGAAATAAAAATTAAATTTCTTAATAAAAAGGCATAAAATATCTGTTTTGGCTTTTGTGTAAACCAGGGTTTTATAATGAGATATATGACATCTTAAAAGTTGATAGTGACCTTTCAATATCTTTATAAATAAAGTTATTTATATAATAGTAATTTTTATTTTTAAACAATGATAACCATTTCACATAAAATATTGATGTCTGATTACTTAACTTAATTGTAACTGTACATGATTATAACAATATAAATAATTTACAATTTTTATATATAAATTTCGTTTAGTGGTAATGTAATAATAGCAGTAAAAAAAAATCTGTAATAAATACTATATACTTTATTTGAATGTATATTATATTTTTAATTGAAAAATACTGTATATACAATTTTGCAA
Source organism: Epiperipatus broadwayi (assembly GCA_028023455.1). Classification (NCBI taxonomy): domain Eukaryota; kingdom Metazoa; phylum Onychophora; class Udeonychophora; order Euonychophora; family Peripatidae; genus Epiperipatus; species Epiperipatus broadwayi. The sequence continues at coordinate 410,173 of JAQFVV010000374.1, read as the reverse complement.
AATACATTCTGATAATTCTGTGAATTGTGTGCATTAATAAAACAGCTTATTAATTTGACAGAAACAAAAAGCCATTGTTTTTGTTATTCTGCTCTTTATCTCCAAAAGATTTTGGATTTAGTTCAATTTGATAACTAGCAGAAGGTATAATTCGTTTAATTTTCTTATCAACTCATGGTTTGATGGATGACAAAATTTAACTTTAGATATTTTTCAAATTCAATATCTCAAACATCTGAAAAATTCTTATTTGAATACCATTTAAAAATATGTTTTTTATTATAACTTCCAATCTTACTAATCAATTTATTCTTAAAAAACATTTATTTTTTGAGAAAATGCAGCAGAGGTTTCATGTGTTGTGTTTGTTATTTTTTAGCTTGAAATTTTTTCGGATCTATAACTTCGGCTGATCCACAATGCATGATGGCGCTGTTGCTATTGCAAAACAAATATAACGTTACGGGGCTTTTTTAAAAATGAAAATATATATATATTTTATGTTTTTTGATCTTTTTATCATGTTTTTTTTTTTGATAATAAATCTATAACTGTTTTTTTTTTTGGGTGGTTGTGCTTTTTTATAATGGGTTTATTTCAATTTTTTAATAACAAATATAACTTTTTTTTTGGTTTTTAAAACCTTCGGTCTTTTTTCATTTTAAAACATTAAATTTTTTTTAAAACATTCGTATTCTTTTTGGTTTTTTTTTTTTTTAAAAACATTTGGTATTTTTTTTTCAAAACATTCTTTTTTTTTTTTGATTTACCAAGGGTTCAAAAATATTTACTTTTATTCACAAACAAATACATAGAATCTGGCTTTTTTTTAGAAAATCTTTTTTTTTTTTTGGATTTACATTTTTTTGAAAAAAAAAACCAGATTGTTATTTTTAAAATAATGCTTGCATAACAAAAAAAAGGAACTTTGATTGCATATATACACAAACAAGAGCATTTCACTGGTGAACATTTATCTCTTGTAAAATGGCACAGAAGATGTCTTGATTCTTTTTCCAACATATCCACAAAAACTCAGCTAGGTCATTACCTTCTCTTTATGTGCCACATACTCTCTTGTTTTGCCACTTGAGAGAGTCCCAAAGACGTTCGATGGTCTGAGTGTGGACGCCTGTGTCAGGGCCTACAAAGTTGTATTTGTGGTTGACTCTCGTGGTGAAATCCGGCAGCCTTCAAAGTCAATAGTTCTGTATCCTTTCCAGCAGTCTGAATAGATGCTGGAGCTAAGCCTAATGTTTTCACAGATGGACTGCAGAAGGGTATTGGCAGAACAGGAGGGGACAGCCACTACAAAACATTTACCAGTCTCCCGAAACAAACCACCGAAAATCCATTGCTGCCGCAGAATTCTGCCCTGATGGTTCTTGCGTCGACTGAACATAGTTTCATCTATTTCAACTATTGTACCGGGACCGCTGATTTGACAGCATGGACGAAAAAGAAGGCTTTCTCGACAGAGCTCTCTAATAGCTGTCGTCAACTTTCTCATGGCATTTTCAGACATCTGCAATTCATATCCAACATGCTTTACTGTGAGCTCATCCCGATTCCAATAATATATAAGGCATAGTGTTTTCAAGAAATCTAGTCTGCAGCCCTCAAACCAAGTCCCATTACGGATGGAACACCTTTGACGGCATTGACATGATTCACATTCCATTCCATTTCATAAATTTTGCATAGTCGTATTTTCATAAACCCACCACAAACACAGTTCTTCTCTCTGGTAAAATATTTTTTTGCTGAAGGAAAGCCACCGTGTCTGCTTTTGTAGCAAGTAAATCCAAGAACTTGAATGCCGAATTTCCTTCTGCCATTTTACTTTTTAGATCTCTCAAACTTCTTGCAAATTGTGCCACATTCGCGTGAACTTTGCCGAATCGTGATTTTCACTCCTCATTCATTAAATTGTGTCACCTAAAAAGGAAAGAGGGACTTTTGTGAAATACTTATAATTTGTAGTTACTTATAAAAATTACACTACATTCAAAATGAAAAAATTGGAACTGCATACTGCTACATTTTTCGTGGTTACAAATCCAGACACTCATATAATACACTGTTGACTATTCAGTACTACGTCTATATAGACTGTCACAACACGTCGCTGATAATTTCACATGCTAGCGATGTTGGGGAAGTGTTGACTTCATCAACATCATTGAACTGTTTTCAGGGCGTAAGATATATGAGCGGCCTTGTAAACAGCATATTTCTGTGCTTTTGCATAGAAACGACGACATCAAACTGTGGATCAGTGGAAGTTGTAGAACCATTTTTTCAATACTATTTATTTTCAGCCAGTTTTAATGAAGCTGATGTTCTCTAATTTTTATTATTGACTAATATGTCAGCTAAACGTAAGGAACTTGAAAATTTTCAAAATCTTCATTTTATTTTATTTCTATAAGTCTACTATTTTTAAATGTCTATTTCTCTATGGTGAGAATATTTTTGGTTAAACTTGGGGTAGGAGTGGAGGAAGAGTAAATTCTGCCTTAAATTTTTTCATAATGATAAATATTATGAATTCATGTAGGTTACTCAGATGAGAAAAATATTCATATATTTACAATTGTGCAGTAATTATTAGCACTATTATTGATATAAATATTCATAACATCCATTCTGCTTATTAAATTTAAATTAATTAATGTTTATTAATAACAATTGTTTGAATTGGTTCATTTTTGTCTAGAAAATGAATCCGTTATTTTATGTATGTGTATATGTATATACTATGTTAATGATGGGCAAACTGTGATTTGCAAGCAAATAATATTGCTTTTCATTGCTTTTTTTTTCTAAACCTTCTATTTTAGTATAGTATGAATCAATATTATATATTTTATTTTATAAATGCTTTAAAGATAAGTAAAAACATATATTTTGAACTTGTATTTTTATATTGGACTATTTCCATCATTTAATATGTGTGTTGAATGTCTTTAGAAGAATTTAATTTTTATTTAAATATTCCAAATACATTCAACTGTTAGTAATATTACAGCAAACAGGTTAGTAAATGCACCAACTGTAATATTACTAATAGTTGAATGTATTTGGAATATTTAAATAAAAATTAAATTCTTCTAAAGACATTCAACACTCATATTAGATGATGGAAATAGTCCATTATAAAAATACAACCAGAATACCATCATCACAAACCTTCAGGAAAACAATATATTTTGAACCTTTACAGTTTTTGCTTTTAAACGGTATCAATCAAAAAAATTGCAAAAGTTGATTTTATTATCATACTTTGGTTGGTAAAAAGTGTTATGACATTTGTTGACCTGTGTCATTCCCACCAAAATTAGTTTCAAAAGTGACTACTATAGTCACTGCATTATTGCCTCTATTGCCTGGATTCTACATCACTACTTTTTATGAAGTGCTGTAATGGTCATATTTGTACATTCACACAACAAAATTCAAAGTTTTGGCAAATTATGCCAAGGCTGATCTAGGTGAGGGGTTGAGACCTCGAATCTGATTTCACTTCAGCTCCATCACCAATGCTCCATGATTTACTAGCCTATGGATGATATATATGAGGCTACCCTCGGAGTTTCTTAATTCGCGTGCCGGCAGTAGCAAATGGTGGAGCAATAGACTCGGGGAATGAATGACTAAATTTGTACATAAATAACTCAACACACACATCTATGGCTGGCTAAATAATGCATATATTAATAATTAACGCTAGTCTTAAGAAATTTAAGATTTGGGATGGACTACGAATGATACGCAACACATTGATTATAATTTAATATATTTTAATTATTAAATATAGATTAAACAACATAAGTGCATTGAATGACACATGCAGGTGTAACAGTGATGAGCAAGTTTGAGAACAGAATCTCATCTGATGTATTATAATTTACGAGTTTATAATAAATTTAATCTACGGTCTATTCATGTCTTATTTTACTATGCCTCCCTATTAGGTTTGCGACAGTTAATTCGGTGCAAGAATAATGATTAATTACCATAACCCATAATAAAAGATCATTTAACAATACATAATGAGCTGCAATAGGCCCTCTACGCAGTTTATACACATATAAAACCAGACCACATACCAGATCAATGCTGAAATCTTATTACATTTTGGAGGGATGAACTGGAGCTTTGTAGTATGACTTCAGATACTATGGCGTTATATATATATATATTATTAGAGATGTGTGCGTCTCGAATGTGTAGTTAGTTACTCAGGGGATTCAGTACTAAGTACTCAGTTTCCGTGGACCATATGACTTGGTATGAATAAATTGAACATATAGTTCGGTGATTGGAGCAGCTTATAAAACAATCTGGACCCTCGTGTTCCAGTTTTAAAGAAGAGCTGTCCAAATTAAGTATATGGGATGGCTATTAAAACGAGAAGCCTATTCATATAAGAAACATACAGGAAGGCATAAATGCATTATGTGCTTCATAAAGACACATTTCCCATGTTAAATATAATAATAACTAATAATTTAGGGTATGTAAAATTCTGTAGTTTCGTTCTGCGAAACTACCATACGCCAGTTCATAATTAGCATTCTTAAACATGCAAAAAAGGATACTCAAAATAATCTAATTTATTGACAAATCTGCATAGTTTATACTATAAGTCAAAAGAGGGCTAAAGCATATCTGCACTTAAGCAATACATATAATATGCTTTATAACTCTTTTTGCATTTATTAGCTAATTACTTTATTAATGTGCATGCCTAATTCTAACCAATAATAATAATAAACTAAACAAAATAGCTTAACAAATATATTTAGGTTTTCAGAGCAGAGATTTATGTGTGTGTGCTAAAGAGCGAAATTACTGAATTATGAGAGAACCTCTAATCATCTCCCCCCTCAAATTTTATTCATAGAATCAACCTCTGTTCTGAACTGGGCATAGCATAAATTATAAAATAAACATTTAAAACAAATAAGAAAGGCATGACCGCAGATTAGCAAGTAATATAATAATAACTGAATAAGTTATTATTTAACAAGCATTTAGAGTTTTAGAATTTAATTTAAGAAATAGGCAAGTTTACAGGTATTATTTTATCAGAATTTCAAATTATATTTACAGATTTAAATCAGCTTTAATTATTAGAACATTATTACAGTTTAGAAGTTTGTGCACATTACAGATTAGTAGCTAGTTTAACTTTTAGATAATTTTTTAGAATTATTTTAAAGAGCTCTGTGGGAAATACTGTTACCGCATCTTCTTTGCTGAGACTTCTCTGTGGCTGTAGCACCATCATTCTCGGCTTGATTGATCCCTTCCCGATGCCTTTTTTCCGCCTCCACAAACCGATCTCTCGAAAGGAGAGCTGGCAAATGCTATGGCCTCAATCGCCAAGCTCCATTTTTTAGTCAGTCATTGTTTCTGGCAGCAATTACTATATCAAATTATTTCATTCCAATATCAGCCTTTCAAGCTAATTGAGCACATAAAAAAGTCAACCCACCTACTTAAAATTTAAGGTTATTTATACAAAAAAAAACATTCCACAAAATTTTCATCAATAATTTAAAATTCATAAAATGAAACCTTTGGTCATTTCTTTGTTAAAACAATGATAGTTAAACAGGTCACTCTTTGTTCTTAGTTTTTATTTTTAAAATACATTTAAAATTTTAATTCCAATTTTATTAATTGCTTGCAGATGGTTTTCTATGAATTTACAACTTTTTTATAAAAACATAACTTTTTTTTAAAAGAGTTTAGGTTCTGTAAACATTACTATATATATGTGAGAGACTATCACAGGAATTGGAATTTATATACTAATGCATTTAAATAAAGTTTTTAACTGAGAATAATTCAAATTTATATTAATTTAAAAGAGTTATAATGCTTTTTAAAATCTGTTGCATTATGGGTTCTCTCGCATATATATATATGTAGGTGGTTACACATATAAAAATGTTCACACAACTTAATTTAATTATACAATTTTATTAATTTTAAATTTATAACTGTGTATACATTATACGCATACAGACATTAATATATTAAGATGTGTGCACTATCCGCACATACATTTAAATATATGCTATTACATATCAAAATAAATTATTATGAGATTATATACGTGGACTGGGAGGGTTCGAACTGGGGGAAGAGATACTATGGAATGTAGTAGTGAAATGGGATGATGACTAAATAATACCGTTTTAGTGCACATAAATTACATGCTTGTAGTAGTAATACAAGAATGACTACTTTTCTGATTAATAAAAACTTAAGATTGATTTTAATGGAAGATATAAAATACTTGATTAAAATGACTAAGTAACAGAAGAATATAAAATGGAAATATGATCAAACAAAAGAGTATATTTAATCAACAATGGGAGGATAATTTTGTTTTTGCTGTTAAAGATGAAAAGGTGCTGTCTTTTATCTATTATATAACCATCAGCTATTTTAAATCCAACTACTTGAAGGGTCACCATGCATGTAATCATAAAAGGTATGCATTTAAAAATTTCCTTCTGAATCAAAACTAAAATGGAAAAAAAACCAATGTTTGATCATTTAGTCATTCAATAACATAGCATATTTTCCCTCTATAAGCAAAGGGATTTGGCTGCTAAAGCTAGTTTTGTTATAGCTAGTATTATTGCTTTAAGAAAACTATCTTACAGTCACTGAGAATTTATAAACAAATTCCTCTCTCACAGACTATTGAGAGTCATATTTCTGAAATTAGTATTACAACTGTATATTCATTGCACTATTATCTGAAAAACTGCATTGCTTTTAGATTGGGATTGGGTGAATCTACATATATTCAAAATATTTCTAAGCTAGCTTTGTTCATTATATTACAAACAATGGAAATGGGGGAAAAATTTTTAGATTTGATAAGTTTAAAGGAAATTATAAAATATATTGACATCAAAAATGTACTTAATAAACTTTTGCTTAGTATTCAACTACCATTGCATTAATTTGTTAGTATTGCAATGGATGAATCAACAGTTATGGTAGATCAAAGTTCTAGCATAGCTGGGCAATTGACATGATACCAATTATCCTGAATGTCTCTTTATTTTATCATTCACCTTGAGCATTTAACAAGCCAACACTTCGTATTCAACAATATCATAAATTGCATTTTAGAAATTGTGAAATTCATTTGGGTAAATGCAAAAACACTGAATTTAGAAATTTTCTTGATTATCTGCAAATTTGATGAAAAGCCAAGCAATCTTTCATTCTATTGTATTGTGGGATGGCTATCAACTACCAATCCTTTGAATAAGTTTATAGCTCTTTTTGAACCAACTATAGTTTTCATGAAAGAAAATAAATATTCAATATCAGAAGATCATGGGTATTGGATATGATATTTTTTTATTCTCCAATATTTAAATTTGGCACTTCACAGATGGAATAAAGTTATTATAAAAATTAGCCAATGAGTTTTCAGAATAAAGTAAAGCTTTTTCAAAGAAATCTGGCAACAAAGAAATTTGAACACTTTATCAATCTTAAATTAAAAATAACTATTTTTCCTGATATTGAAATTAAAGACAGTGAACTGTAACAATCTGAAAGAAATTTAGAAATTCTTTAATGATTTTGAGAATAAGTTTGAGGAGTTAAAAAAGTTAAAGCCAGGCTTTGATGAATTTTTTATGATTTTTTTTTATGTCATCAATGATGAAAGTCCTGTTGTTGCATCTTTTAAAGGTAATATTGCTTCAATAGAAAGAGAGCTGATTGAGTTGTAGGATGATGTGTGTTTGAAGCTAGTATATAGAAGCTCATCTGTTGCTTAACTTTTGGAAACAAATCCTAGAAGTAAATATCCTAAATTTCAAAAAACTGGTGTGTCTAATTATTAATGTTTTTCAGGCAACTTCTTGCTGTGAATTTCTTCTCTGAAATGAAATTTGATGAATCAAAACATTGTGCTATCTTTACTAGTAGTCATTTCACTGAGTTTCCTAGCACAGCTTTTGTGACATATCAACCCGATTTTAAACTATTAATTGCTCAAATGAAGATTCATTTAAAACCCTTAATGCTAAAATAATACTTTTTGTGGTTCTTGAATATTCAAAAGTAAATAAAAAGTAATATATATGGCTCTTATTACCGAACAATTTATCTATTCTTGGCATATTTATTATATACTTATTTAAGTATAAAATATCAAATGCTGAAAGCTGAATTGATTAGTATAATAAATCAATTATGCCAATTCAAAATTAAAATAACTGCTAACATCAAATTAAAAATTAATTACAATGATTTTCACACAGATGCAAATTTTTCAGACAAACTAATGCAAAGCAACACACACATTCACACTATCATAATTTTCCATAATCCAAACTAATATTGTAATTACCTTTAATATTAAAAAAAGTTTTAAACAAATTAATAGCTTTAAAAGAGACTAACTCTTTTTTTTTTAAAGAAAATAACTTATAGCCTGCTCAAATAAAATCTTATATTTGTCTTTCTTTCATGAATATGTAATGCAAAGCATATTTATTTATTGATTTATTCTTTTCTGAACTGTAAATCTTTTATTTAAATTTAAACTATTTAGTCTATGTAAAATTTTTTATAAAAGCAAGAAATTATATATCATACAACTTTAGGAATAGTATTCCTATCATTTTCTTTTTTAATATTTAATAAATTATTTAAAGTAACTATCTTCATCCAGGTTTTTTTAAAATCAAATTTATTATGATTCCTATAAAAATCTTGTAAGAAGGCAACTTAGAAAACAGAGAAATAAAAGTATATTCTTCTTAATCTCTTTTAAAATATACTTATCACTATTATAATTTTTGTAAAATGAAATACCCTTAAACCTTTAGGAAAATTATATTTTCTTTTGTTAGGGGTGCTAATTGTTACTAAAGTTCAACATTTGATTTAATATTAAACCTTTATTCTATATTAGAATTGAATAAATTGGGTTTGATTTGGTAGTTATTTAATACAAATGGAATACATTTTAAAAACATTAGATATTTGAAAATAACTTTTTTCTCACTGTATGTTGTTCAGAAGCACATTCAAATAACAACTCAAGAAAATTTAACAAAATATTTATTGAATAAACAGTATTTTAAAATTTAGGAATGAATAAATATAAAACTGTTAAAAATCTATCAAATTATCTTTTAAATTTCTATTTATAATTTTTAAAATATATCAAATGTTGTAAGTACTCTATTTGCTTATATATTTAATTACATTCAAAGATCAGCCTTTCAAGCTAATTGTGCATGCATCTTTTTAGAGTGTTAAATAATAAATGAATACTTCCCTCTACAACACAAGATATAGTATTTATGCAGGAATAAAAGGAATCCTCTTATTCCTACGACTCAAATTCTTTTATATGAGCAAATCTGAAGGACTGTTGAGGAAAGCGTGAGAGTAGAATTCTCACTTTAAATTACTATTTACGATGTTTGAATGAATGACGTCGGTGAAATTGTCTAGAATTTACTAAACGTCACTCTAACTGAAACTCATTTATAAGTAAATAGGCATTTTTTTTTATGACGTTATGTGTACAGTTGTATTACATTCAAAGATCAGCCTTTCAAGCTAATTGTGCATGCGTCTTTTTAGAATGTTAAATAATAAACGAATACTTCCCTCTACAACACAAGATATAGTATTTATGCAGGAATAAAAGGAATCCTCTTATTCCTATGACTCAAATTCTTTTATATGAGCAAATCTGAAGTACTATTGAGGAAAGCATGAGAGTAGAATTCTCACTTTAAATTACTATTTACGAATGGAAATTTTCTAAACGAATGACAACATTATGACTGTAATTTTTTTTTGTTAGAATTATGGTCAAATTTAAAAATAGAACGTAGACAAGTAAAATCAAAGTGTATACATATATTCTTTTGGTTTTGAATAATTATTATAATATTATTGCATAAAAGTAATCATTAATTTTTAATAAACAATGCAAAAAGTGTACTTTTTTGCTAAATTTTGAAACAGGATAATGAAGTAAATTCTTCAAGCAAATAGAGGTGGAGTTAAATAAACTTTTATCTTTTGCTGTCTCTCAAAGATACTAACCACTTCATATTTTTTTTTTTTAAAAAAAATCAATATTACATTAATTTATTTTTTAGCATCATTTAAGCGTGGAAACCAGAAGATTAATATTAAAACTTGCACAGAAAAGTGATTTAAAGTGGAACAACTATTATCACCATTTTTAAACAAGTGAAAAGTTAATGCATCAGAATAATCTATACATTAATAAAATTATTTTTTTTTTAAACAGTTATTCTTTCAGGAAATAATATATTTTTCTGATAGTGTGTGTAGCTTTATTTGAAAGAAGATAATTTTGTAATGATTATATTGCTATAACTTATTCGAATAATTTGATTAACGAGAATTAACATAATGATAAGAATATTTTAAAATAGATTAACCTTTCCATAGTTTTTTTTTTTTTCAAAAAAAGAGGCTCAAATTGAACATTTTTACAATTACAGATATATGCATATAAGCTATCACGTAACTCAAAATATATGAAAAAGAAATGCTAATTTTATTTATTGAAATATATATAAATCAAAATTTTTGGATCATATACATTCTAAAATGTAAATTATATTTTATATGAAAGAAAATCATATTTATATATTTTTTGTCCAAAAAACACGATGGATATAATGAGAGGTGAAAAATGAATATATATATATGCTATCACTTAACTCAAAATATATGGAAAAAAAATGCTGTTTATTCTATTTATTGAAAATACAATATTATATAAATCAAGTTTTGATTCACATACTTTCTAAAACGTAAAATATTTAGTAAAAATATATAATAGATATTCAAAATTTTATAGATAAGCAAACATCACGTGATATTGAATATTTTCAAAATGAATATATATATATGCTATCACGTAACTCAAAATATATAAAAAGAAATGCTGTTTATTTTATTTATTGAAAATACATTATTATAAAAATATATATAAATAAAGTTTTGATTCACATACTTTCTAAAACCTAAATTATTTAGTAAAAAAATATAATAGATATTCAAACATTTATAGATAAGAAAATATCACGTGATATTGAAAATTTTCAGTTGACAAAATGATGCTGCATATTTTCAAAACGTACGAAGAAAATACCCTTATTATTATAATTTTTTTAAATATACATAATATTTAGCTAGTAATATTTACTTGATTTCAAATAATATTTGTAAGAATAAATATCAAAAAATGCATGCAAGAATAAATATCAAAAAATGCGTGCAAGAAAATAAAAGATGAAAAAGTATCACAGATTCTAGATATCTAAATAGAAAGTCAAAGAGCTTATTTTTATAGAAATATTTTTTTAAAAAAGAAAAATAAATCATAAGTAATTAATATAACTTACCAATTGAAAGAATAAACAAATTATATTTGAAATTTTTGCGCTGAAAGCAATCACGGTCTTCTCACTAAACAAGTAGGAAAAAGAGTAAATACGGGGTCACTAATTATGAATCACGGAATGACGAATAAATCATTAATTATAACTGCCATCTATGTGAAACTTTACAAACTAATACCTGAGTAGTATACGCATGTGCTAGAATCGAAAAAATGAGATTTTTCGATCAAAACTGCTTAAGATTGTCAAAGGATCGCGGGCCGTACAAAATGTAATAGGGGCGCTTCAAACGCAAAATAGCGGTTGGACCTAGGAGAGAGTTAATCTTTCGACTGATCAACTCGTTTAAGAACGAGGTGATTTGACGTCACTCTAAATCGGTCACTTTTTATACTACATTTACAAATTATATGTCATTGAAGAGAAAAAAAAAAGTTCTGTAAGATGCTGCCATCTCTTGAATTATTTTACAAGTAAAAAATCGATAAAAATGACCAAATATGTCAAACAATACCAAAGTACCGCCTTCTCTTGAATCTTATTGGCTATTTAAATTTTGACAACAAAGAAAATGGCTGCCAAAAAGTAAAGAGTTACGATCATTTTTTGTTTTATTTCGAAAATGATAAATGAATATTTAGATCATTTTAACAGTATTTTTTGATGAATTATAAACAATTTTGATAAAACAGTGCTAAAAATAAAATTATTTCAGAAAAATAGTTAAGATTTTAGCAAGAATTATTTATTTATTGCAAAGTGGGAAGTAGAAATCATAACGTGGAAGTTGTGATTGACGTTTCTTTTCATTTCACCCGTAATTGAATATTTTTTAAATTATAAATCAAAATTTATTTTTGAACAAACTTTCGTTCACTTTCATAATCTGACAAATTATTAATATACTTTTTACAAACGAAACTAAAGTGAAAATATTAATAAAAGGTGAATGTATTTTGACAATTGACTTTGTTAATTGACACTTCAGTTTGTGATTTGGCCAATTAAAAGCTTTGATTTTTACCTCATGCAGCCAATAATTTAATCAGCGGTGAAAGGGTCTTAATAATGATGTTTTTATACTTTTCTTTAATGAGTTGTAATATATATTGAGTGCACTGAAATGCAGCAATAGAGAAGCTGATAAAAGTAATGATACAATGGCTGAGCGATTTCAATAACTTATTGTGTTCTCATAATCATAGCAAGATTATAATATGAGAAAAGAGAATGGAGGGATATATATATTTGGATGTTGGTATTCAAATTTATGTAAATTAGAGTGTTCATTTTTGGAGGGGGGAGCATTATTTTGTATGATTTATAGCATTGGTTCTATTGACTATATACCAAGCTTCTCTAATTTTACATTTTGAATCATTTCTTTCATTGTATTGTATTATAGCCAAAGTAGGATTAAATGGTTGTCCTGTTGTCTTCGTGTTATAGGAAGATTGAGCTATAGTTTTTTTTATCAGATGATCTTTTATATGAATACTGATGTGAAAGGCATGTAGATAGGGAGGCTTATGATTCTTCATAATATGTTGATTGATATCTATTTTTGGGGCATTTAATTTTGTACACAGCACTGGTGATGAGGTTGGATTTGAGTTTATCCTTGGAATTATTGATTAGTCTTGGTTGAAGAATGGAACGTGGAAACTTAAACGAAATATTGAGGAGAAAGGTGTATTAAATGTTTTTGTTAGTGTGGAAATGAATGGCAGAAGAGCCACGATCTATCACTGTTGGGAGGGGGGGGGATTGAATTTAGTTTTTATTTTTAAATTGTCTCTAATAAAATTTTAAGTAAGAATCATAATATAATAGCTTGGAGAAAAATTGTTACTTTATATAATTTATAAAATAATACTAAAAAGAAAATGGATAGAATATCATTTCTTGTTTTTGAAAGAGGTTATACATTAGTCAAAATAGTTGGATTTAAATGAAAAAGTTACATTTCACAAAAGTAGAATAAATAAAACATTTTAGTTTTGGATTATATATTCATGAGAGAAATGTAGCTCATAAGATTTTGCTTGAGAAAGTTGAGATTTTATTTTTGAGAATGAAAAGAAGAATTAAGGAATCTTTTTTAATTAAATATAAATTTGAAACTTAATTTGGTTAATTTTTTTTTTAACATTAAAGATAATTGTAATATCAAACTTGATTTGTGATAAATTATTATAATATATATAGTAACGTTTTTCACGTTTTGATAGATTCTGGTAGGTTTTTTTTTTTTACACACTATAAAGTGAAAATTAATCAAACTATGGAGAAAGAAATATCTTGTTCATATTTCCAAAAGCATACCTATATTACCTGATTAACTGGCCTACTAATTATTACGACTGGGATTGCCGACAAAGTTAGTTTTAATTTATAAGATTTAGAATCTTTAAATAGTTATGTAATGAATATAGAAAAGATGTTGGATGTGAGTGATAGAGTAATAGAAAACATGAAAGCATATAATAATGGGAATATTAGGTTTTCAGAAAATGAACTGAATGAGGTAGAGAAGAAATTGAAAAGTGGAAAGGCAAGAGGGTTAGCTGGATGGGCAGCAGAGATGGTAATGAATTTAGGATATAGGGCAAAAGTAAAGTTATTATCCTGTTTTAATAAAATGGCACAGAATAGAGTTTTCCCAAGTAGTTGGAGTAATACAAGAGTAAGGTTATTATAAAGGAAAGGGTAAGGATCATAGAAAGTAAAATAATTATAGACCGATAGCAGTAACATCAGTTTTATATAAAGTTTTTTCATATATGGTGGCTAAGTAGAGTTGTAAAATGGATGGAAGGTAATAATGTAGTGGGGGAAATGCAAGGAGGTTTTAGATTAGATAGGCTTATAGGAGATAGTTTATTTGTAGTTACACAACTTATGGATATGAGTAGGAATTCAGGTAAACAGTTATATATGAGTTTTATAGTTATAGAGAAGGCACATGATAGAGTAAATAGAAATAGATTATGGATAAGTTTAGCAAATTTAGGAATGAAGCTTTAATAGATATTATTAAGAAATTATATGAAAATAATTATTATATATATCAATTAGGGAATATAGAATCAGTTAAAGTTAAAAATGGGGTGGACTAAGGCAAGGATGCCCTATGTCACTTATTTTGTTTGTGTTGTATTTGAGTGAAATGAAAAGAGCAATAGAAAGATTAGGAAGAGGGATAGAGATACCGTTAATAGGTAGTAAGGGAATATATATTTTGTCAGGTCTTTTTTTTGCGGATGATATATTTTTGTGTGCAGAAAAAAGAGAAGATATGGAAATTATGCTGAGGACATGTGCAAGGGTAGGTAAAGGGGTGGGGATTAAATTTAGTGAAGAAAATATAATGATGGTTAATACTGGGGAAAGAGAAGATGTAGAATTTTTATTGGGAGATATTAAGTTAAGTGTGGTAAATAGATATAGTTATTTGGGAATTATTTTAAGTAATACAGAAAAATTATTTGGATGAATGGGAGAAAAAATTGATAAATGAAGCAAAGAAAAGAAAGGGATTGATAAAGAAATTAACAGTGTTTTTATATAATAAATATGATGTAGCTAGAATTATATGGAAAGGAGTTACAATAGCAGTGTTAACATATGGTAATGATGCATTATATGTTAGTAAAGAGATACTAAATTACTTAGAAAAAGAGATATTAAATTACTTAGAAAAAGTTCAAAGGGAAGTAGGAAGACATGCATTGGATGCAGAAGTATGGACAGCAAGGGAGGCAATTCAAGGAGAAATGGGATGGTGAAGTTTTCATATGAGAGATGCAAAAAAGTAAAATGAAAATGTTTGGTAGATTGCAGTTTATGGATAATAAAAGAATAGCCAAAATAGTATTTAATTGGGTTATGAATAAAGGGCAGGTAACAAGATGGGTGAGAAAGGTAATGCGGTCTGCAAAAGATTTGGATAAAGAATTTATATCAGTATATTTGTATAAAAGATGGGATGATTGTGTTAAGAGGATTGTTGAGTGTTATAGTAGTAAGGAATGGGATAAAAGAATAGATTTATTAATAAAGAGTAGGGAGTTAGAGAGATGGAGAAATAGTATGGAGAGTAAAAAGAGTTTAAATATATATAGAAATAAACAGAATATTAGGTATGAGTTAATATATGATAATAGTATGGAAAGTAGTTTATTGTTTAAGGCTCAAACAGGATCTTTAGCTACAAGAGAATATACATGTAAATGGAAAAATATGGGTGATTTATTTTGTAATTTATGTAAGGAAGGAATAGAAAATATTAGGCATTTGTTAATTGAATGTAAATGCTTGAAAACAGAAAGGGTACATATAATGAAGTTATGGAAGAATAAATATGAAAAAAGTGATTATACAGAAAGTGAATTATTGGTTTTTATGCTGGGTTTGGGAAAAGGTAAGGGGGATTTAGATATAAAGGTTATAGAGTTGACAAAGATTATGTTGTGGAAATGGGATAGATCAGATTTTGGGAAAATTTAGAGTGGGGAATGGAAATAAAGTGACTAACAGGTTTATCTGGGCATAATTGCTGAGATATTCTTGTCTTCGTTTAAGGAGAAGCCACAAAACATCCACATCACATCACCTCCTCATATCCCATAATTTTGAAACAAGTAACTAAAAGATTAGGGTTATGCTCTCCCGTAACTATATTATTCCCGGGGCTTAATCAACAAATATTGGCAAAGGTAAATTGTACACTCAAATCCTAATAAACTAACATTAATAAATTTAATAACTATCATTAATAACGCACAATGAATAGTTGATATTAGAAATAAATATTTTTGTCTAACAAATTAAAATTTTAAAAACACAAATTACTAATAAGTTGGAAAGAATACATGCACGCTAATCTAGACATGAATCAATTAATTAAACGTTCATATTACACTTACGTTTCTGAGGCCATAAATGAAATTCTCTTGAATAATAAATTAATGTCTCTGTCGGGATTATATCATAAGCTTAATTTAGTCACAATCGGGAATAGTTAATCCTTAGCTTACTGGTAAATTCAGAAAATTTCCGTAGACGGTTGATTACCATGCATGTTTTTTTTTATGAAGTAGAATGTGCTCATGGCCATTGGTTTTAACTTGTTTTTTAGTCCGTTCTAAAGGCTAGTCATAAAAGCTTTTCTGGGATCGACATCTTCATGATGAGCGATGTGAAAAGCTTCGGTCTACTCCAGCATGACTAATTATTCCAGCATAGAGTGGTCCTGGATCTTTTTGTGATCCAGGGCCAATCAAAAGAAAATCAGACGACTGATCCAACTGGTTTCTTCCTTTTATATTCCGGGGCCAGCTTTCAGACTTCTGCACATACGTTTGTCTTTATGACCCTTCGATTTGTAAACTTATACATTTATTTTGTATTTTTCTGTTACAAAGTTCTTTTTTTTTTATAAAGTCTTTCTGCCATCTTTAATTAGCTTCCAAAAAGGTTTTACTGATTGTAATCTGCATGTGGAATTCTCTTTCCTTTAGTTTATCTGTATTAGTAATCTGCGTGTGTCTTTTATTCTTTCCAATTTTAACTTTTATTTTTAATTACATAAAAAAAATATGAATGAAAAATGTAACTTTCATTGTATGTTAAAAAAAAAAAAAAATGACGCAAGCCAAAAAAAAATTTTTAATTGCGTCTTTTAATAAGATTGCTAAATTTACTTTTTCTTTTAGCTTTTACCAAATGCCAATATATTTGTACCATATATAAATATACGGTACAATACTACCACCAGGGCCAGGAGATGAGAATAAAGTAGGGCTTTAAATTCATTTTAGTACTAAGTCTGTATTCTGTTTTTTTTTTTTTGTATTTGCGTTCTGATATGTTTTGTAGACTTATTCACAAGTGACGTGTGGCTTTAAAGCCCACATTTATGGTCTAACACGATGGTATTGAGAAACATTTCCATATTCACCTGTTCTCTTCGCTCAAGTGTGTAATACTAATAATGACGCCCAAGTCATAAGCACATATGATTGCTGCTCATCCTTTTGAGTTTTACAGGCTCATGACAACTTGGTCCACCCTCCCATTTTAACCCTGCTACAGATAGACTGATGGGCATTTACAGTCGGTCTTACGTTACCTACTAGCATATAAGGACTCGGGGCTATGATTTTCCCCTCTCCAGTATCCACCTACCCGGTCAATACTTGTGACTTAACATTACATCAGCCGATTTTATTTTTAAACTACTATTCATTCTCCGGCTATGAGTTTTGGGTCATCATTGTAATGTTATTTATACCATTACGACATATCTCAGGTTGTGGTTGTTGTATCAAAGCCTCATGTTGGGAAGCCATTGTATGGGTTTCATGTTTTGATAGATTCTGGTAGGCCTTCTTTTTACACACTATAAAGTGAAAGTTAGTCAAGCTATGGAGAAAGAAATATGTTGTCCCTATTCCAAAAACATAGCTTTATTTTTTGATTAAATAGCCTACTAATTATTACGACTGAGATTGCCGACAAAGTTCATTTTAATTTATAAGAGCAATAGAAAGATTAGGAAGAGGGATAGAGATATCATTAATAGGTAGTAAGGGAGTATATATTTTGTCAGGTCTTTTTTTTGCGGATGATATATTTTTGTGTGCAGAAAGAAGAGAAGATATGGAAGTTATGCTGAGGACATGTGCAAGGGTGTGTAAAGAGATGGGGATTAAATTTAGTAAGAAAAATCAAATATAATGATGATTAATATTGGGGAAAGAGATGTAAAATTTTTATTGGGAGATATTAAGTTATGTTTGGTGAATAGATATAGTTATTTGGGAATTATTTTAAGTAATCAGAAAAATTATTTGGATGAATGGGAAAAAAATTGATAAATGAAGTAAAGAAAAGAAAGGAATTGATAAAGAAATTAACAGTGTTTTCATATTATAAATGTGATATATCTAGAATTATATGGAAAGGAGTTGCAGTAGCAGGGTTAACATATGGTAATGCTGCATTATATGTTAGTAAAGAGGTATTAAATTACTTAGAAAAAGTTCAAAGGGAAGTAGGAAGATATGCATTGGATGCAGATGTATGGACAGCAAGGGAGGCAATTCAAGGAGAAATGGGATGGTCAAGTTTTCATATGAGAGATGAAAAAGTAAAATGAGAATGTTTGGTAGATTGCAGTTTATGGATAATAAAAGAATAGCCAAATAGTATTTAATTGAGTTATGAGTAAAGGTCAGGTAACAAGATGGGTGAGAAAGGTAATGCGGTATGCAAAAGATTTGGATAAAGAATTTATATCAGTATATTTGTACAAAAGATGGGATGATTGTGTTAAGAGGATTGTTGAGTGTTATAGTAGTAAGGAATGGGATAAAAGAATAGATTTATTAATAAAGAATAGGGAGTTAGAGAGTTGGAGAAATAGTATGGAGAGTAAAAAGAATTTAAATATGTATAGAAATAAACAGAATATTAGGTGTGAGTTAATACATGATAATAGTAAGGAAAGTAATTTATTATTTAAGGCTCGAACGGGATCTTTAGCTACAAGAGAATATACATGTAAATGGAAAAATATGGGTGATTTATTTTGTTAATTATGTAAGGGAGGAATAGAAAATATTAGGCATGTGTTAATTGAAAGTAAATGTTTTAAAATAGAAAGGGTACATATAATAAAGTTATGTAAGAATAAATATGGAAAAAGTGATTATACAGAAAATGAATTATTGGTTTTTATGCTGGTTTTGGGAAAAGATAAGTTGAAGAAGATTATGTTGTGGAAATGGGATGGAGCAGAATATGAGGAAACTTGAGTGGGGAATGGAAAATTAAGTGGCTAACAGGTTTTATCTGGGCATAATTGCTGAGATATTTAAGGAGAAGCCACAGTACATCACATCACATCACCATCTCATATCCCATACTTTTAAAACAAGTAACTAAAAGATCGGGTTTATGCTTTCCTGTAATTTTATTTTTTAGAGGATATGCCCAGGGCTTAACAAATATTGGCAAAGGTAAATTATACATATAAATCACAATAAACTAACATTAATAAATTTAATAACTATCATTAATAAAGCACAATGAATTGTTGATATTAGAAATAAATATTTTATTCTAACAAATTAAAATATTAAAAACAAATTACTAATAAGTTGGAAAGAATACACGCATGCTAATCTAGACATGAATCAATTAATTAAACATTCATATCACACTTAGGTTTCTGAGGCCATAAACGAAAGTCTCTTGAATAATAAATTAATGTCTCTATCAGGATTATATCATAAGCTAAATTTAGTCACAATTGGGAATAGTTAATCTTAGCTTACCGGTATGTTTAGCAAATTTCCGTAGACGGTTGATAACTATGCATGTTTTTTTTTTATGAGGTAGAATGAGCTCATGGCCATTGGTTTTAACTTGTTTTTTTGGTCTGTTCTAAATGCTAGTCATGAATGTTTTTTTAGGATTGACGTTTTTATGATGAACGATGTCAAAAGCTTCGGTCCACTCCAGCATGACTAATTATTCCAGCATAAAGTGGTCCTGGATCTTTTCATGATCCAGAAACAACCAAAAGAAAAACAGACAAGACCCTGATCCAACTGGTTTATTCCTTTTATATTCTTGGTTCAGTTTTCAGACTTTGCGCATTATTTTGTCTTTATGACCCTTCGGTTTATAATCTTATGCATTTATTTTGTATTTTTCTGTTACAAAGTAAGTCTTTCTGCCGTCTTTAATTAGCTTCCAAAAAGTTTTACTGATTGTAATCTGTGTGTGGAATTCTCTTTCCATTAGTTTATCTGGATTAGTAATTTTTGTGTCTTTCATTCTTTCCAATTTTAACTTTTGTATTTAATTACATAAAAAAAGTATGAACGAAAAATGTAACTTTCATTGTACAGTTAAAAAAAAAAAAAATTACACAAACTAAAAAAAAATTTTAATTGCATCTTTTAATGAGATTGCTAAATTTACTTTTTCTTTTAGCTTTTACCAAATGCCAATATATTTGTACCATATATAAATAAGCGGTACAATATATTGTAATGGTAAATTTGACACAATAGACTGCTTACAACTAAAAACCAAAGGTATATGATGATATATTCAATATGTACATAAATTTTGATTTAACTAAATAAGGAAAGTGAATGGTTAATAAAATTCAAATAAAAAAAAATGATTCAATTGAACTATATAATAATATTCACCAATGTGATGATGATAATTTGTAATTTAAAAGTACAATTACTCTCAAAAGTATTTTATTTGTTTTTCAGTTTCTATAACGCCAAATCTAAAAAGAAAGTTTACCTTTGGAAAATTTGAAATTAATGATTATCATCAATTACAAATTATTACCAGCATCCCTGCATGACCCCCAGAGGAATGATGATTTCTCAGGGTTGTGGATATTAACTCTTATAATGCATGACTCATCTAAAAACGAGAAGATTTGACATCACTCTAAATCGGCTACTTTTTATCCCACGTATACATATGATACGTCATTAGAAAGAAAATCAAAAGTTCTGTAAGATGGTGCCCTCTTCAGAGTTATTTTACAAGTAAAAAATCAATAAAAATGACCATATATGTCAAACAAAACCAAAGCACCGCCTCCTCACCAACTTTTCTTGAATCTTATTGGCTGTCCCACTTCTGTCAGAAAGGGTAATGGCTGCCAAAAAGTAAAAAGTTACGTTCGTTTTGATTTTTATTACGAAAATGATAAACGAATGTTTACAACATTTTAAACAATATTTGAATTGAATTACAAATTATTATTGATAAAATAATACAAAAAATCAAATTATTTTAGAAAAATAGTTAAGATATTACCAAGAATTATTTATTTATTGCTGGTTGGTTGAATAGCGGTTACTTTTATTTCACCGCAATTGAATATTTTTTAAATTATAAATCAAATTTTATTTTTGAAAAGATTTTCGTTTGCTTTCGTAATCTGAAAATTCAGTAATATACTTTTTACAAACGAAACTAACGTATTTATATTATTAAAAGTGATCTATTTTAACAATAGATTTTGTTAAAGTTGTGAGTTGGCCAATTACAAGTTTTGATTTTTAACTCATTCGGCCAATTATATAATCATCGTTCAAAAGGTTAACTAACATATTGTATATTAAAAGCATTATGTTTAGAATGAATTAATAATAGAGATAAAAAATTATTAATAAGGAATAAATAAAACTGTTGCCTATATATTCGCAACTATTAATATGTATATAAAATATTAAATATCATAATAATAATAAACCTATTTTTAATTTAAGTTTTGGTTTAAGTTTAAGGCCTTATAGTATTTATAATAATAAGATCTTGCCATGTTAAATATTGAAGCAATCACAAACCATAGTTTTCTGCAGTTATCGCTCTTTTAATATTTTATAGTTCCTCCAATGATAGTAGCTCTTTTCCTTGGACACCGGTAATATTAGTAAAAATAATAGCATTAATGACATTATATAAAGTATAATATCAATAGGTCTCCAGTAATTCTTAAGTCATGGCTCATTTAATCCTTCATGACATCACAGCAGATACTTCTGATTTTGGCAAATTTCAGCATTAGTTTCTGGATTCCACTGCATTTTCTATGTATTTGGCTGGTGTGGTTTTTCGTTTGTCTAGCCACACATTGTAGATAGTCTGCTAGATAAAGTCATTATACTGGCTGTTATAATGAGTATTGAAGAATATCTTTAAAAAAGCAGCAAAATATGGCTATCCAAGGTATAGTGGAAAAAGTTTTAACCAGTGGTTGTTTCTCCCCTCAGCTTGGATCACTGCAATATAGCTTCCAAAGTAGACTGCATTAGAATGTAAAGCAATGTGGATTGAAATGCTGGGTACCAATGAATGCCTAGTTGCTTCTGTTTATACCTCTTTGATATGTTTAACATGTTTTTTTGAAAAACATGCTCTAGAAATAAATTTTCAAATATATCATGATTTGATATATATCTGAATAAATTATTATAATTTGCTACATAAGTGAATAAAATAAAATAATTTTTTTTCTCTTTATTTACATTAATAAAAAAGAAAAATCATTCATTTAAATATAGCTTGATAATTTCTAAAATATTACTAATTACAAATTTTAGTATTATATTTAGCTTTGCCATCAATTTTACTGTAAAACCATAGACTTTATTTAAAACTCAGTTCAAAATAGGAAAATTAAAAGTTCATATTTAAAATAGAGCTTGGAGATCTTTTTTTAAATAGATGAGTATAGAATTTGTTTAAATGGCAGACTTATAGCTAACTCATTTAGTCAAATTCAAGCACCATTGATTAAATAGTCATCCAGCTATTTTTAAGTGGTAAGCTGCTTTAAAAAAATGGTCATGATTATATTATAATGTACCTTTCATTTCTAATAGAATAATACCACATTTATATATGTTAAGCATATAGCTTATCTTTATGATTTTTAAATGATGATACTGAATAATATATTTGTAGAAATCATTTCAAAAGTAAACTATTCATAGTAAAAGGCATAACACAACAGATACAAAATGTAGAACACCGTTGGGAACATATATATAGCACTCCGTGGGTTATAAGGTTATATATAAAAACTCGAAAATATGTATAAAGGAAAATATACAATTATAGTAACATAATTAGGGTGAAACAGATTGTGTGGTGAACGTCTCACCAAGATTGATCTCACCAAGATTGATCAATAAATACAATAGAATTACATTATTTACATTATTGGGTTACAGAAATGACAAAAATGATGGGCTTCAGTATATAGGATATAACAAAAGGTGGAGCATCATTAGGAACATATATACATCATTCTGTAATTAAGGTATAATAAACAAAATTTGCAAGGTGAACATATTTGATAATCACATCAAAGATCAAGCACTAAATCAAACATTTACATAACTCACATTATTCGATTACAAAATTAAAACAAAATAGGGTATACATAATAAAATGTCCTGTAAATTGGGTGGTGGGTTTCAAAGGGCCGGAGTATAGAGAACATGAGTGTAAAGTAATCATACGGCTCTCTGGTTGGGGGTTTGGGAATTAGGAGCTCAATGAGTAACTAATACAATCATGGTAGTGGTAGCAAAAAGTGAATTTGGCGAAAGCTTATAGGTTAAGCAATCATGCTCAAGGAAATCCATTCGGCTGATTGGTGACCACTAAATTCTCAGTTGCCCCAAGTTTGGTCAGCCAGGGAGGCTAGACAAATTCTATCCGATTCTCTAGCTTTCTGGAGGAATTTAACCAAGAGATCTTCAACCAGGAGGTCATTTCTTTTTTCAAACAGAGATTTGCATCTAATGATCCAACTGAAATTTATATATGTTGCCAGACGGATGATGCCGAATAGATCTTTCTTAAAGGCAAGGCGGATCATCGCACAGGCTGGGTCTGGGACAGTCATTTTCATCAGCACAAAGTTCCGAAGGTCGGACCATGAATCACATTAAAAAAGTATATGATCCATGGGCTCTTCCTGTTTGCTACACATGGGACAGAAGGCGACGATTTTATAACATCTGTGGTAGCATAGGAAAGCCTCCGTGGGTAGTGCTCCGAGGTTCACCTCGATTAAAAAGTCCACATATTTTGGCTTGAGCTTGAAGAATCGGGTCCATGTCACGAACCTGGAATTGCGTTTGGAAGTAGGTTATGAGTTTTTGTTTTTCCATCGAACTTCAGATGATAGGTGTCCCAGTATGTGAACCTGGAACCAAACAGAGCCAGATGTTTTGATGCTTGCAAGCACAAGGGTGACCTGTTGTTGGAACCAGAGTGCTCTGCACTTTGGTGGAAGTCTGTTGGTCGGGGCAACCTCCAATGGAATGGAACCTTCAATGTCTAATAGGGAGTTCAACAGCCTTACGAGGATGTTACGAGTCCCTTGGATCTGAAAAGTCTTGATGGAATGTAGTGCCAGCCCACTAAGGGGCGTAGGCTTTTGTAGTAGGTTAAGGCGACTTTTTAATGAAGGTGCTTGTAGTAGGTTAAGGCGACTTTTTAATGAAGGTGCTGGTTGGAGCAAAGCCAGCAAAGTAATAGGGAATCATTGGTAATACAATGGAAAATTTAATAAGGTGACTTTGCCCAACAAGGATAGGTAGATTTTGGATAAGGTGGTGACTGTGCTTTTGATCTAGGTGAGTAAGATGTTCTTCATATTTTTCCCTCATAATTGAGGGGGGGAGGCAAGGTGGAAACCTAGGAAGCACTGCAGAGCCTTTAAATCTGCCCTGGACTTGGTTTCCTGTCGGGATGAACAAGATTGCGGATTTGCCTTCATTAACCCTCAGACCAAATTTGCGAGCGAAACCGATCCAAGAGCTCTTCAGGCTTCATGAGTTCATCGCAAGAGGAGAGAAACACCACCACATCATGTATGTAGGAGATGTGGCAAATGCTCTCTCCCAACAAAGGAATGGCTATCCCTGGAAGGTCAGCCTTGATGCTCAGCAGCAATGGATTCATGTAGGCTGTGAAGAGAAGAGCACTTAGTGGTGAGCCCTGTGGTATGGAAACAGGACCTAAATCCTGGATCCACTCTACCATCCAATGAAAGAAACACTCGATTTTGTAGGTTTTCTATTAGTTGGAGGTATGCCTTGGTCACTTTATCCAGTACATTAAGCAAAACATCAATTCTGATGCAGTCAAACGCTCCGGCAAAGTCGAGCTGTACAGTGACTGGCCGAGATTTCCTTTTGTTGCATATATGATCAACTAGGAGGCGAAATCAGCTGACAGCATCGGCAGTCAAGTAACCCTTCTTGGCGAACTGATAAGATGAGAGGCATCCATTGATGTTGTCTTGGTTGTCCTTTTTTATGAGGCTTTTTTTCATCGTAATCAGCAGTGGTACTATGGAGATTGGCCGAAAGTTATCCAAGTCATGAGGGCCCTCCCAATTCTTGATGAGGGCACCATTGCAATTGTTCAGATCCCGAGGATCTCCCAGCTGTCATCAGCAAGGAAATCTGATGATGGGCACAGTAAAAATTTGTGTATATAGAAGGAAATTAGGAATCCCATGCAATCCAGGATGCGTTTTTTTCAGGAAGGGTTTCATTTTTGACAATTTGGGCCTCGGAGATCTTGTGGTGACTGATTCTACTGAAGCAAACATCCTGCGAGAGCTGGACATTCCCAGAGGATAGAATTTGTGGGTATAGAACTCCCAGATCCTGGCCAGCATGGAAGAGCCAGTGTAGCAATTACCCTGCACCTCGACTAACTTCAGGGCGCTAGACCTTTTGCCTGAACCAAGAGCCCACTGAAGGTTGCTCCTGGTCCAGAAATGTTGATATGGGTACGGTCAGGCCTTCTTGATTGAGAGGTACTCTGTGGATGGCACTCTGGGAGGACTTGTATTTAGCCTTTAGGGAAGAATGTTGGGAGATGTTTTGGGCTTCAAAAGGCATATTGTGTAGGTCCCGGGCAATGGAATCAAGCTCCGCAATCAGCCAGACCGGGCCTTTTGTCTTAATGGTATAACAATTGACCAGATCATTAAAAGAGCTGGTGAAAGCTGCCCACATCTCAACAGGGGGAAAAATAGTACCTTAAGCCGGTGAAACGCAATGTAGGACTACGAAACCAGTTGAGTCGTTATATTGGACCTGGTCAACATCCTTACTGTACGAGGTAGATGCATGATCGGGATTACAGCATCTCTCAGGCTGATCTTGACCTCTAGCACAAGATGGTTCGAAAATACTTTCGGCCAAAGGTCAGATTACCCCCAGCCAAAGGTGAGATTCAATCAAACCCGACTGAAGATGACAAGAAGGATCTTGAGTGTTTCATGTAAAATGAAAAAGCATCTTCAGGGAAGAGGCTTCCCCTACTTGCTATGGGTAGGCTCTGGCATTTGGTGAATTTGGGTTGAAACGATTTGTAAGAGTGGTTAAAGTGATCTATGATTAGACTGAAATGGGTATTAGACTGAAATGGGTATGAATGACTTTCATTACTATCAGAAATTTTTTGGAAGGTAGACATTGATCAAATTGAATGACCATCCTTGAAATTGGATGATCGCTATCAGGCAATTGAATTGAGATAGAATCTTGAATAGCGTGATTGGGGACTTCTTGCTTATGATGGCAATATCTCCTGATGCAGCAGTGGAGAATGGGAATGTCTCCTTATGCAGCAGTAGAGAATGAAAAGTGGAAGAAGCCTAACATGAGGATTGGACCGAATGCAGTTTCATTTCGGATAAGCATAAGACATCAAGGGTCTGCCTCTGGAACCAATGCGAGAGGGCACAGGCCCTGTCCCTTAAATTCAGGCCTCATACATTGACCGAGAAGATTAAGCATTATTGAGTCAGTTAAGATCCAGGAATCTCAGGGGGCTCTTCTGAGACTGGGGGCCCGTTGTCCATATTGGGATCAACAGCAAGGGAGAAGTATCCGAGTCAGGGTCCGATCGGGCATCGCAGATAACATTTGTAGAGGAAGAGTATAACTCCTCCAATTGGATGTTCTGCTTTTCGCAATTTTTAATAATTGGGGACACGGGAGTGGGCAAATCATCAACTAGATAGGGAGTTTCTTCACTTGGAGAACTGGACACATGAGGAGAAAACCTCCGGATTTTCTTTTCACATGAAATGACGGTGCTGTCAAATATATCAAGTACCAGTAAATCGTCAGCTGTCACATTATCTGAGCCAGATGAGGAGCAGGGAGGAGACGATCTATGTCTTTGTGGTCAACTTTTTCTTTTATGTTTAGGAGGTTCGGTTAGGGGTAGGCCATGGGTGTCGGAATTACTGGCCACTGGCAGGGATAACCCAGTATCAGCCATCTCTTTTGAGGGATCGGCCATTAGGTCTCCACCAGCACTTCTAACCTGATGGCATGCATTGTTCTT
The DNA here is from genome assembly GCA_028023455.1 of Epiperipatus broadwayi. Classification (NCBI taxonomy): domain Eukaryota; kingdom Metazoa; phylum Onychophora; class Udeonychophora; order Euonychophora; family Peripatidae; genus Epiperipatus; species Epiperipatus broadwayi. Next base: position 382,784 of record JAQFVV010000374.1, on the reverse strand, counting down.
ATCAAATTCTCTAGGGATGACAAAGTTACTGGGAGGAATACTGGCATGAAACTTTTGACCTGCCTCCACACGCTAAGGACGGCGAGGACCATCTCAAATAGGTTTTACTGTAATGTTATTTGAAGAGGGAGGGGAAGCAGACGTGGTAACTCTGTTAGCATTTGTGGGATTTTTGTACGACGTCTTTACAGTCTCTCATGAGGTGTTCCCGAAGCTGACAATGGAAACATTGGGAGGACACCCCCTGGAGAATAATGGCATGAGGGGATTCAAGGAACTCAATCAAACCGGAAATGTTCAAAGTTGAAATCCCCTTGGTCAGTACTTTCCGGAAATCGGGAATGTCCAATGTTGAAATCTCCGGTTTCAGTACTATCCAGAAGTCTGCAATATTTTTTGGTACGGTACTGAAATGCAGTTATGTTCCAAAATGGACATTGTTGAAATCTCCGGTTTCAGTACTATCCAGAAGTCTGCAATATTTTTTGGTACGGTACTGAAATGCAGTTATGTTCCAAAATGGACCAAGGCTCTTTGCAAATCGACAGTTCTTGATGTAACCTATGATGGAACTAAGTCTATTCAGGTCAGTGAGATCAAGTAGTGGCCGATGAGGCTTCTGTGGTTGTTACAGAAAGCCTCTTTAGCAATAATGTTAAATTGCATGACCACATTGATCGTTGGGATGGAAAAGAACCTTGTAGATCGAGCCCCTGAGGTTAAGGGTTCTGATCAGGTCAAATAATGACTGGACAGCGAATCGAAAAAGCCTAATGCCATCATCTGTGATAGACAGGATACTAGCCCTGTCATCCTTATATATTTGGAAAGATTTTTTGAGGAGAGCGGGTACCGACTGATTGAAGCTGTCCCTAATCAGGGCATGCCTTGAAAGATCACACTTGCAAGTTTTTTTTGGCTCTGTGAGAATGGTTATCATCACCAAGCGCTCCCGGGAATGAATCAGCACAACCCATAATCTCAACAGTTCTGCCGAATAATCCAAGGCCCGAATCAGAATAGGAAGTGGTTGCATCTTGAGCCATTGGGCATTTGTGGCCCGGATATTGAAGGGTAATGGCAGCCATCTGGGCATAGGACATGGGATTGGGTTTTTTGTTAATGATTCTAGAATTTAAGTCAGACCCCTTGGGATAATGTGCAAGATTTGGATTGAGTTTGGGAAATTGGTCTTCATTATTGTTTTTAGAGTGGCTGTTCAAGGTTAATGGGTTATCACCATGTTTGTACTTACGGGTTATTCAGGGATGATTCCACCTATTGGTGGGGACTAGTGGGTTCAGAAATATTGGAAGGTTTGGTAATTGTTAGTGAAGAATTAGGCATATTTGTAATTTTTTTTCCAAGGGGTTTTGAATAGGATTGTCAACTGCCAGATCGTCAGCCTCATCAGTTCTTCTGGTTTTGGAACTTGGGGCATGATTTTTCACCTCACAATTCACTTTGTTAACGTCTTTAGCATCCATGGGAAAATTTTTAAATTTTAATGGTGCCACCCTGTGATGGTTTTTGGCTCATAACTTTCTTTCCTGACTCCAGAAAAATTTGATTCTTGGTTTAGATTGTAGGCAAGGTCACAGGCAAGTCATATTGTATATTGTTTAAAAGCAACCTGGAGTCTGGATTGCTTTCCTGACCCATTTTTCCTGCTGCCAAGTTTTCCCGCATCTCGCCACTTCCGGAATCAGGTTTTCATTGTTTAAAACTGCTTTCTCCATAAATTTCTTAACAGAATTTGGTGACAGAGTGGCAGTTTCGGTGGTTTTTGCATGGAGTTGTAGGTGAAGTTGGGGCCTTTCATATTCATGTCAGCATTTGCATGAGGTTTAGATATAAGTATTTTTTTCGTTCACATTCCATGTTACTTTTGCGGTTGACATGGTGTTTTTCTCGGTAATTTTTGTACTGGAATTTGACTTTTTTTGAATAATTCAAGGTAGTTTTGACTATAGAGATTGTTGCAACTAGAGTTTTTTTTGGATCTGGCAGAAATTGAGCCAATTTTGAGGTTATCTTCTTGGGTTTTTGTGTTGGACAAGGCTTTAGCGTTATGTTTCAGAGCAGTCTATGTCTTATAAGCAGACACTATTAGTATTTGTTAACACGGAAGATAAATCAGCAGTTTATGAGATAAATATTTGTAGAATTTGAATAAATTCTTTACTAATGCACAGGATTTAATATATTACATCAGTGCCTTTCAAGTTTTTGACTTGGTACATTTTTGGTAGCGATCTTGTAAGTATTAAAAATAAACTATTAATATATATTTAAAGGATTTTTTAAAGAAATACTAGAGTAAATTAGATTGATAAGCAGTAGTAAACTACCATAGATGATAGTCAATTATTATCACGTAGTTGTAATTTTCTATTAATTTATCTGAATTTAGGAAAATATCTTAATTTTTGTTTATATATTCAGCATGCATATTTATATCCATATCAAGTTTTGTAGTCAAAGGTAATGAAATAATTAAGCAATAAATCTTTGAATGATAACAATTGATTTTTATCAGTGGTTATGTTCTACTGTTGACCATCTCCTTAACAAAACTTATCGGTAATAGTAGGAATACTGAATTCTACTGTCTGATGGTGCTCTTTTTCACCCAATTCACATCAATATACCAATTCACAGGCTGTCTATTTGTTTACATAATATTACGGTAAAATTTGTTTTTTTTTCCAACTGGTTTTTAATTTTTTTCATCGGCGACGGTAAACCACCAAAGTTTTTTTTTTTTTTTCCACCTGGGTTTTTTTTAATAAATACTTTGTTTTTAGATGGTCTAGGGTGTTGGTTTGTTTGTAAAATAATGACTAACTGTCTGTAGGTTTCTTTACATAATATTACTTACAGTAAACCAAATTTTTTTTTCACGGTTTTTTTTTGGTTCGTTTTTTTAAAAAACAAACACTTTGTTGTTTTTAGATGGTGAACGGGGGTTGGTTGTTTGCTTTTAACTTATCTTTTTTTTTTGTTGATGTTTTGATTTGCTGAAAGTCTTCAACAATTCGGTACTTTTGAATAAACCAACAATTGGTTTTTTAGAGGGTGGAGGGGAGAGGATTTTGAATTGTCGTCTTTTTTTTGTTAATTTATTACAAGGCTTTTTTTTTTCCAAATCTTTATGCTACAGAAAGCTTTATATGATAGCGAAAAGTTCTTTCTTAATTTTTTGGGCCTTTAATTTTAAAAAAAGAAAAGTTCTTTCTTAATTTTTTGGGTCTTTAATTTTAAAAAAAGACATAAACAGTTCATTTTTAAAGAACACTTTTTTTTAAGCCAGGGTAGGTGGGGTGTAAGGGAAGGTTTGTTTTGATTTTTAAGTATCGACTTCTTTTTGGATTTTCTTTTTGAATATTTTATTATGTTACCGCATAGTTCTTTGTTATTATTATTATTATTTTTTTTTGGTGGGGCATTTTGAATAAACTCTTAAACACTTCTTTTTTTTTTGGGCGTATAATAAAATATTACCTACTTTAACTGTTAATGAAACTTATCAAATATTACCTACCTACTTTATAATCATGTGAATAACAAAAACAACATGTTTCCCATAAAATCATTTCTTGAATGAAAAAGAAACTAAACTTTGGACAAGTTGTGAACCAAAAGTAATTGGGTGCATAAAAAACAGCAGCCAAAAGTAACACGCAATTAAAATAACAGGAAAGCCTCAAAGCTGTAAGTAACAGGATTTTAGAGCCTTTGAACCAACTTCCGTTACGCAGACCTCCATAGGTATGCTTGCAGGAATTTCTTTCTGGGAAAACACAATATTGTACGTCCACTTGTGTGGCTGGCCGGCAATTCATTCAGCTTCGACCAATTCGGAAAACTTGCAGATGACTTTTTACTCGTACGGATTCGCGTGTAAACAGGCATTTGCGCGTGAAATTGAATAAACTCTGCTGAAAAGGTTTTCAAGTTGTCTGCAGTTCAAAAGTGTAGGGAAGTGTGTGTGACGACATGACAATTCTTAATATGGGATACCAATTCCACTATACATTCTAAAAAATTTCCGACAATGAATTTTTGCAGAGTTTCGTCTCTTTCAAATATGACCACCATCAAATCAGACCGTAGCGAGAGTTCAAGAGCGCTCGCTTGACGAATACTGTCACAATGCAAAGGCCATAGTATTTCGTTGCGTAATCGTAGAATACATCGCCCTCAGGCGGCCTTTACGAGTCCTAAAAACACCTCTTGTATTGTCAGCTGTAAGTTAAGGCCGTTAAAATGGTATATTGATGTGCATTTTGTGAAAAACAGCGCCATCAGACAGTTTGGTTCAGTATTCATACTATTAGCAACTTATCTAACATATTAGTATATGAAGCTGTAAGTAAAGTTTTAATTAGCCTATTAAGTGCAAAATTCTTAACATATTCCATGGAAAGAAAATATAAAAAAATATTTATAAAACCAGATAGTAATGAATTAAAATGGTTTGAAAAATAAATTATTTATGATTAAGATTTGAAATACAGGTATTCTTCATATACCTGGAGCTTAATTGGAAATATAGGGGATTTAAATACAGACTTTATTAAGTACCCTTCAACTATCCACACTATCTCATACAACTGATACATATGACCACACACATATAGAAAAGATTAACAATCACCAATATACGTATTACATGCTAAACCAGCACTCATCAGTTGGTTCAGACTATCATCTCTCACACATATATATAATCAATGCTCAATTTTTATATTAAGATAACAAATCTTCATACTTTAATGGACAGACTTTCATCTACTCCCACCTCCAACTCTTCAGCCATCCATACCATTGAAAATCTGAAGATGGATAGCCCAAATCCCATGCTGATGCCAATATTATTGCCATGCCCGTGTTGATCTCAAGTTACTCTGACCCCTCATGTATAGGACCTTATCCATTTAAATATATAGAAGAGGGATGGGGAGGGTGCGTGCTTAATGTGTAAGATTTGAAATACAGGCATTCTTCAAATACCTGGAGCTTAATTGTAAATATAGGGAATTGAACACAGATTTTCAAGCACCCTTCAACTATCCACACTATCTCATACTACTGATACACATGAAATTTAATTAGCCAAATTCTAAATTAAATGTATCTTACAAATAAGGAGTCCCACCAAGCCTGTAAAGCACCTTGTAGATGACTACAGGTGATTGCAATCATTACCTCTTTGCTTAGCTTGTTTAACATGAAATAGTGTTTCAGGCTGCTAAGGTTTTCTGTTGAAGCCTTGCCTGTGTACCTCCAAAATATTCTTATTTTCAAACATTAGTATGCACATCTCTATTTGCACTTTTCTCTTGCCTATTATCCATATTAACATTGGAACATCTCTATTTGCACTTTCTGACCCCCAACTACATCTATATGTGCCTTTAATAAATTTTAATGAGTAAAAATTTTTTTACTATTAAGCTCCAGGTATATGAAGAATGCTTGTATTTCAAATCTTACACATTAAGCCTGCATCCTGCCCATCCCTCTTCAATATATTTAAATGGATAAAGTCCTATACTTAAGGGGTCAGAGTGACTTGAGGTCAACATGGGCATGGCAAATAATATTGGCATCAGCATGGGATTGGGGCTTTGTATAATCAGATTTTCAATGGTATGGATGACTGAAGAATTGGAGGTGGGAATAGATTGAAGCCTGTCCATTAAAGTATGAAGATTTGCTATTTTAATATAAAACTGAGCACTGATTATATATATGTGTGGGAGAATGATAATCTGGACCAACTGATGAATGCTGGTTCAGCACGAAATACATATATTGGTGATTATTTATCTTTTCTAGATATGTGTGGTCGTGTGTATCAGTGGTATGAGATAGTGTGGATAGTTGAACAGTGCTTGAAAGTGTGTTCAAATTTCCTATATTTATTAATGATTAAATAACAACAACAATCATTATCACCACTATCAACTACAATGGCATCAATTTTTGTAGCAGAAACACATTTTATATAAAGGAAATTATTTATTGATAAGTTTATTTTTTTACTATATATTGTTTTTAAACATTTAAAATGTTATGAAATAATATATTTTAAGTATATTCTTTAAAAAGATGAAAGTTAAATATACAAAGATTTCTATGATTGGTAATCACTGTAATAGAAAATAAAAATAAGATTATCATAAAATTTGATATATTAACAAACTTTGAAACAAATTACTGTATATTATTGGTTCTCAGTCTTTTTGGATTACAATTAAAATTGTAAACAGTTTATAATCTATAACTCTTATCTTGGAAAAAATGGTAATAGTTATAAATTAATTAATATTATTGAGTGCTTTTAGCATGTTGTTACCCTGCCATAATTGAATAAAACAAAACAAAACTTTTTTTTATGATAATTTGTCGTATAAAATATGCAATAATATTTATTAGAAAAAGAAGTATACAATCTATTACTGTTTTATAACATGAAAATTTTTGAATTTTGGTTTTTTTTTTTAGATACGTTACTCATAGAAGTAGTCTTGAAAACAATAGCAATTATAACTTTCTATTTTAAATCTTGAATAATTTTATGAATTTTTTTTTTAATTGTTATATTTTTCACAAAATGTCATGGGTCTGCTCCTGATCTTCCATAATCATTTTAGGCTGCCATATATGATTATAACCTCTGCATTAGGTAAATAAGGCTGTGAATGTATAAATGGCTTTAAAAGTTGTAATTAGTTAAAGATACACCGTTGAAAATTAGATGTTATGAATATAAAATGTCATTTAATAAAAAAGACTTATAATGCTTTTATTCAATATTATTAAAAACTAGCCTTCATTAATAATTGGAAAATGATTGAATTTGGAAATTTATGTCTAAAAAATGGATTACTAAAAAGCTATCTTTAACCTTAAACCATATACTTCTTCAGGTTTTGGCCTTTTACTATAGATCAATAATCAATTTTCTACCCCCCCCCCTCCCAACTCAATAATTTTTTATTATTTCTCTGTTTCCAATCATGGATTACCATTTAATGTTACAATTATTAACTAATCTAGTATACAAATTTTCCAATAGAAATAGTCTCTAATCTATATTTTCTTCAAAATAGCTTTCAAAATATGATTTTCAAATTTGAAATTAATGTTAATTTCCCTTTTTTCTACATATATATTAACATTTTTCATTGATTTAGATGAATGTTCTACTTTTTTTAAATCTAAACTCCTAATATAAACCTATCTAATCTTTTAAAATAAATCTTTTTAAGATTTTGATAATTTCTTTAGTAATATGAGAGATTCAATTTACTATTCTTTTAAATCTCATATTTTATTATACAGTATTAAGATTTTTTTCTTTTTACTGAAATTATAATTGAATTATAAATTGCCAACATCAATTTATTTTTTTAGATTCCTTTCCTACCATAGCCATCAGACACATTCAATTGGGACATATTAGTTTCTTCATCTCAGCAATATCTTTTGTAAAAACTTTAATATTTGTGTTAATATTAAGAATACACACGCATATATAATTCGACTATATATAAATCAATCAATCAATCAAATCAAATAAATAAATGACAAACTTTTGTTGATTTCTTCTAGTGCTTTCAAAGGTATAACCTTCATTTTCAAGAAGTACAATATTCCTTCATTTTCATGAAGTGCAAATATGCAAAATAGGACAGATTAAATATGGATGGGAAAATTTAAAATCTAATTTCTTGTTCTATTATACTGTACCGGTCCGTTTGGGCCTCTTACTTATATACATACACATTGAGCATGGAATGCGTGTTATGTAACAGAGCAACAATTGTAGGGTATTCAGTTAGACACCATCATTTATTATTCTCTAGAATTGCATCCTAAAAGTAAATTACTACACTCATACCTTTGAAAGATCTGGTTCACCAAGACCTTTACGCGCCACCTCTGAGAAAAGATTGCTCCCTCCCCAGAGGGATATGATTGCATAACTTAGATAAGGGTTAGTCCCTTTTTGACTCAATAAAATCAATAATATAGATGCTTTACTTAATACATAACTAGAAAGATGGATATTCAAACGAATTACTCTATGTCCCGATAGAGATTAATCCCAGGCTAGCTCATCTACTCTTTATCTCGGGAAATTGGTTTGTTGCTTAGCTAATAAAGGAGGATAAATGATAAAATCTTAACTAATTACACAGCACAACATTGAAGTTTTAATATTTTATCTCCGCATTTAATTAGCCCTTAATTTTACAATCTTACAAATAAATAACAAAAATATATCAATACAAAACACACTATGAAATTTTAATCAAAAAACCCCAAGTTAAAATCATTAAATATTTACCCCATGGGATAGGATCATCTAAGTTTCATCTTCGTTTGCACACTCTACAGCATTTGATAGGATATATTCTATACGTGATTTCAATAATAAAACGATCCATGGTAGATAGGTGTTTCATTAAATAACCCTCTGTCTTTTTCTTACTCTAATAAAGATTTATTATTTGGTGTTATTATTCAACCGCAATTTATATTTGAATAAGAGAGTTCCTCAATCAATCCTGCCCGTAGCGGATCGTCCAAACAAGGAACTAATAGATTTATTTATTCCCTTATTTTTTTACTATTACTATCATTATTATCCTGCGTGTAACGGATGGAATAAATTTATACTAATCGAAATTAATTTGCGGTAGATTATAACGTATTGAATCCTGCACGTGGCGGATTAAAAAGATAGAGTTATTTATAAATGAACGCATTCACTCCATAGCCTTTCAACTATCTGGGAAGGTAGATTTAATGGCCCGTTTCTTTATACAATACTATCTTAAAGAAAGAACAGTTATTGACTGTACATTTATCCTGCACATAGTGAATATTTATGTAATAAAATAAAACTAAAATGGGCAAACAGACTAATGCCTCCCACTTGTTGTATCTCACTTTACGAGAAATCTACCTTCCTTAAATCATTATTTTAAAACATTCATAATATACTAAAATTTATTTTGGTAATAAAATCTATTGAATCACGTATAGAAATAATAATAATACAATCATTGGTCAAATACATATAAAAGATTACGTAAATTTTCAATATCTGATTATATCTATAATAATAAAAATGAAAACAAATCATTCGTAAAAATATTTAAATCACTCACACACAAAAAAGATAATTATATTTTGAATTATAAAGGGTTTTACTTCCCATCGACTTCTTTTCTTCCGGGCTGAGGGCTTCTGAAGGAGATATATACATCTTGAGCAGGCAACTAAAGGGGTCTCTTCTATGGATGGCAGGCAGAATAGTTCATAGGCAGATACATTTTCAAATGAACAGAGAGTCACATAACTTGGTGGCTACATAGGTCTTGAGCAGTGCGAATGGACCGAAGCGGGTTTTCTACTCCATGTTCGCTGGGGCAATACTAATCAGTCTTGATTTCTTTTCCATCGAATCTATTTCTTTCAGCAGACTTTTCTGGTCACTTTCCTGATTCCTTTATAGATTTCTATTTGCAGGTTTTTCTTTTTTTAATTTCTTCGGATTAAGCATACTTACAGATTGCACTGACTTTGAATTTTTACTGTCAAGTATATATTTTTTCGTTAACCGATCATCGGCGAAAATAAATCAATCAGTTTTTTTTTTACTGCACACGTTGAACTCACTGTTCTTCAACTCAACTCAATTCAATCTCTCCAACTGACTGAATGAATCAATTAATAATCCCCTATATCACCTGATCAGCACGCATATAAATCCTCCTCATTACCGGGTCCCCTCTACAAACTATTGCTGTTTTCGATTTTTTTAATTAGTTTAATTAAAACTCTTTTTATCTTTTTAAATCTGTGTAGGAATTTTCTTTTAGACCATTAGCAATTTACATTCCTATCCCATGTTTTAATTAATTTTTAATCTGCAGGTGTCAAGCCAAATGACTGACTATTCATATGCTTTTACAATTTTCTCTAAAAATATTATAATAAAAGAGAAAAGTCACTGACTTGCCTGCGGTCATTAAAACCATAATTAACAAAGAAAACAATAAAATTATAAAGATTACGTGTTGTAACAAGGTTAACATTATTTTAAAAATTTTGTACATAAATTTACTTTCAACACGTAATCCAAAAATAAAAATTTACATCGAAATTTGAATATGTTGAAAATACAACATATTTAGTTGCTGGGTTACTTACATTTAAATTTCCCAGTATAATTTTATATCCCTTTCTCCATATCAAAAATAACACATTTATTAAAACTGAAAAAAAAAAACGCATTTCACTTTAAATGTATATGATTGTACATTTAAAATGTATCGTCACCCTTTAGCTTTTTTAATTTAAAATATATTTCGTGCGCAAACGAAGTGAAAATATATTCGCACAGACCAACCTTTTATTATTATTATTTTTTTTAATATATATGTTTATTCAGGCTGCAACTATGCTTGCAGCCATCTTTGTGGCAGTCATTTAAGACTGACTGTCACAATACATAATCTATTTCATTAATATATAACTTATCTTTTTTAATTAATATTGTTGAAGGTTTGTTATTTCTATCATTCAAATTTAATATGTATAGATAAAATTAAAGGTATACTGTGTAGTTAGGTACTAGAGATAAAAAAAAGAATAAATTAAGAAGAAACAATTATAATGTAGATGGAAGAATAAGTAACAAGTCAAAATAAGAATTGCAATAGCAATAAATAATTATCATTTGATTATAGTTCTCTATTGCTAATTACTCTGTCTCTGGGGAGAGAACTTAACATACACAATAAATAAACACGATTTTAATAAAATAATCATTCTTTTTGAGCTACTGGATTTGAATTAATGAGAAGTATTAAATCATGAGATCGTTATGTGAAGAGAAAAAATGCTAAAAGATAAAATATAGGCTTAGTGTTTGCATTGACATTTTTTAAACAATTGTACATATATTACACTTGATTTTGTGATTTTATGGCTAACATTTTGGAACCATTATCTTCCAGCAAAGAATAAGTAAATATTTATTTATCTATTGTTTATGAATGACTTCTGTATTGTCCAAGAACAGCTATTTGGAATATTCAACTGTCTAATAAAATTTTTCAATCATACCAGATTTGAACTTTTAATTTATATTTTAAAAAAGGAAAATGCATTATTCATTATTCTATGATGGTCTCTGGATTATTAAAACGGACAAATTTTATTAGATGGGAAAATAGCAAAAGACTAATTAACTTTATATGATTAGAAATACTGAGTTAGTGAAAAGAATGTTTGAAGATTGTTAAAGTCAAATGAAAATAGATATGTTTTTAGAGGTAAAGAAATAATAAGAGAGATATTTAAGGAGGATGTGAAAAGTGAAGGAAAAGAAGAAAAATGATAAATCATTTTAAATAGGAATGTTGTTATGAGAAATATAATAAATAAAAGCATTTATACTCAAAGGTCATTATCTAGAATCATTTATGAAATTTGCTCATAAGTAGGTAATAAATATTGATGATGATAAAGGCTCATGAATTTTCGCCAATAATTTAGCAATATTTAGCTTTTTTTTAATTAAGAAAGTAAAAATAGTGCAAATGCAATAAAGCCTAATCTTGAAAATGACATTTACAATGATGATGATTCCCAAAACATTGTCCATTATCCTGTAGTTAGAAGTCCACTATTCAATATCAGGAAGACTTATCAAATCATAGATTGTAGATAATCCACAGATTTTAAGGTGGCATTTGTTTGTGTAGAGGAATTTTTTTTTTTTTCAAGCATAAATTATTAATAGTGTTCATAATTAATCTTTCAAATTCATTATTATTAATAAATATAGTCCTTATTTTATAATTAGCCTATTTTTTTTCACAATATATGATTATATCTTAATCTTCAATAGCTTGATCACTGTATTTATTATCCATATGATAGTACTTATCATATGTAAGAGTATTTACTGATTATTTCTTAGTTTATATTCATTAAACATAATTAAATTTCTTTCAACTCCAAAAGCTACAATTCAAGTATTGAATAATATCAATGAATATTGATTTACAGTGGAAAAACTGTATCTTTTACCAAGGCCATTTACTAGTAACTGGTTTGGGAATGATGCATTTTTATCTAAAATTCACTGATGATAATTAATGCTTACATTATGGCGTCTGGAATTGGAAGAGAGATATTACTAATGTCTATTGATGAATTTATATTTACAAGCATTAATTGCAAAATGGTAATAAGGATATTACATTATTATTATTTTTTTAAAATATTGAAATGGATTCATTTTACAACAATTTATTATTTTAAAAGTGAAATTTTGATAATATAATATTTTAATGTGGATCATCATAAAAATCACACTGTAAACTGTATTTGCTACTATTATACTTGAATAAACAAAATCTTATTAGAGTTGATCCAATCTCTAATAAAAGTAAGAATTAAATTATTCATTAGAATAATGTTATTGTAACATTAGCTCTTTTCACTCTTTAATTACACAAAAATATAAAAATATTAGAAAGAACCAAGAAATCACAATTGAAAACAATGTGTCCTATGGGAGATTTTTTTTTTCTTTTCAGGAAAACCAATATATATTCTTCAATAGAAAATTGAATTAAAAGTAGAAAATAAAAACTAGAAACTCATTAAGCAAGAAAAAATAAATCTCTGTATTCTTTTTTTTTTGGACAAGTGCTGATATTTTAATAAAACAAATTTGTAAATTATCTTGCTTTTTCTAAATTTAAATTTTAATTGGAAATTTTCTTTTTGTAAAATATTGGCTTTTTCAAGGATGAATTAATTTTGTCTAGACCATTGTGTGTGATCTTTTATATAACTATAAATAGTTATAAATTATAATATGGTTAATAGCTGATGAATGTTTTTTTGAAACTGGTATTATAAACTTTGTTAAACTTTATAATTTATACTATTATATTTAATGTTTTGTAGTGAACTTTATAAATTGTATTTATTCTTATAATATTATGTAATTATCAGATGAATTCAGTTTTATTTATAAATACTTGATCGAATAGTTAAGCACTAAGATGGAATAAATGGAAAAGAAAAAGTTTTTCTAGCTATTATTGGAAGTAGAACTGTTTATTGTAGCTTGTAAAATAAATAAATAATATAACTATTACCTGAAACTTTCAGATTGGACAGTTCAAAGTTAATCATGCAAGAGAGAAAAAGTTTTTAAAACTATAGTAGTGAGGAACAGTACTATTGTTAAAGGAATGAAACTTGCAGTAGTGCACATAGAATCATAAATGAGCTCATGCAATGAGAAAGCAAGAGAAAACTTTTGCTTTATATATCGGTAATACATCGTCTGATCATCCCCATCACTCGATGGCACTGTTTCTATGCTAAAGCACAGAAATATGCTGTTTACAAGGCCGGTCATAGATCTTATGGCCTGCAAACTGTTCAAACACTCAAGATGTTGAAGTGCACCCTTCCCCAATATCTCTAGCATGTGAACATTATTAGCAAGTATGCAATTTTCTCTATAGACATTACTCTTGACTATTGTACAACGTATGATATGAAGGTTTCTGTAGTTATAATGACGAAAAGTATATTAGAACGGATATTTTTTTTTGGTTAAATATATTGTAATTTATGTGAGTTAGTAAAAATTGTAACGAATTCTCAAACGCTCCTACTTTCGTTCTCAGGGGTCACAATTCACTAAATGAGGAGTGTAAATTAATGATTTGGTAAAGTTCACGATCAAGTTGTGCACTTTATGATACTTTTTCGAGATCAAAACAGTTACATGGCAGACGACCATTCGGCGTTGAAGTTTTGAGATTTATCTGCTATAGAAGCAGATGCGGTGGCGTTCCTTCAACCAAAAAAATATATTTTACCCACCCAGAAAAAACTGTCTTTGTGGTGCTTTAATGAAATTAAGGCGTTATCAAACATCTGAAATGGAATGTCAATCGCATCAATGTCGCTGAAGGTGTTCCATTTGGTCATGGAATGTGGTTTGAGAGCTGCCGAATCGCTTTTTTGCAAGCGGTATGGCTAATTTATTATTGGAGCCGGGATGAGCTTACAGTAAAGCTTATTGGAGCTGAGTTGGAAATGTGTCAAAATGCTTGTTTCTCAAAAAAAAAAAAGTTTCTTAAAAAAAAAAAAACGTAAAAAAGAAATGTTTGTTTTTTAAAAAAAAATTGAATGTTTTAAAAAGCCAAAAAAAAAAAAAAAAAAATACAATTTATTTATTTTTAAGAAATATACATAAAACTGGTTAAAAAAATAAAACACAAACAAAAAAAGTCAAACAAATCCAAAAATTAAAAACATAAATTAACAAAATAAAAATAGCCTCGTAATGGTATATCTATTTGTTTTTCACTAGCAACAGCGCCATCAAGCGGTGTGGATGATTTGACAATGTATTACCTATATATCTTCCAGAATGGCACACCTAAGCTAATAACTCTATAAGAGAGGATGTTGACAGTTAAAAAATAAATAAATGCAAATTTCTATTTTTCTACATTGACAGGGGTAATCTACTTTACAACAATGAGCTCTAGCACTAATTGCATAACTGATAACCAATAGATATCAGTATTAGTGTCAATCAGATTTCCAGACTGATTTCTGGCTATTGTCCATCACCATGAAATTGATAATGATGAGAAATATAATATGAACTTCTACTAATTATGCACATTTTAAATGAAAGTCAAAGAATCATGTAATGCTTTTTTAAAATATGATCTATTAAATTTTTTTTTTGACATAATAATGATTCTGTTCAGAATGAACAAAGCCAATAAAATCAAACTCATAAGACACATGTCACAATATGTGAATAATATTTCATTTTCGAACCAATGAATTATTTTAATAAACAACGAGCGAACTATATTATAGCACATAATACCTTGTATAATTGTATGATAAGCAATGCAATTTTACACATAACTTGGTAGGAATTTATAAATACCATAAACAGTATTACATAATAAATTTGTCCTTTTAGTGTTTTGTCTATAAGAAGTTTGCAGAATATGAGAAAGATTGAAAATCAAGGTTAATTACTGGATTTGTTTTATAAAATAAACTTTCTTTTGTAACCGGCCAATTTTTAGCTGAAATATTGAATGTCTGCTTTTATTTTTAATTTTTTTTTTATTATATATAAGTAAGTCTTATTGCTTTGTTTTTATTTACTCTTTTTTTAATTTCTAGACTTGGGGGGGGGGGGTTCTCAAGCCACCACCATAGGAATAACATTTTCCCAGTTGCATTGCTTCTCAAATTGCTCTAATATCACATTTATTATTGACAAATCATAATTTGAGACAACATTTTCCGGAATGGATAGTGTTTTTTTTTAAATTTGCATTTTGACATATAAATGCTACTATTGTATATATACATATTGTAACGGGATGGGGGTAAGGAAAAAGTTTGAACTGGGTGATGGCAAAATCATCATCATTCCATTTCAAAATATAAATTCAAATATTAATATTTACAAAAGTATTTATAATATAATATTTTATAAGAGCATGAGATTAGAACATCTCTGAGAGATCATTGAGAGATCAGCCAGCCAACTCAGAAGAGCAACTAAAAAAACTATACATCAATCATATATCAATCAGCATTATAAATAAAAGTAAGTATAAGTAAATACTAGAGAAATACCATTCATCATCATGAATGATAAAATCAACAGTCCATCTTGAGACTGGATCGGAAATGGGTCTTCTGTAGACCAGGCTAACTATTGACCTTTGCCAGCTTGGGCAATTATTTAAACATAACTTGGATGCACCAGCTTAGTGTCCATCCATTAAAATACACAATAATCAGAAATCGAAACAATAATGGTGGGACATTTAAAACATGCTGATCATCATCAATACTCAGGCCACTTGTACTGGCTAACTATAAACTTAACTTTTAAGTAAGACAAATAAAACATAGTGCATGGGCTTTAAAGAGTATTCTCTTTTGCACCAACCATGATGATGATTGATCATCGCTGGATGCCCCAAAAGCACGAAATATACATCCCCATTCACAAATTCATTCCATGCACGAATCTAGCTCAGAGAACATAAGCTTTATTACTGTATGTGACCAAGAGATGATGGAAACAATTTTAACAATTAAATACAAGTTTATTATTAACAAAAAAAAAAAAAAGATATTTAAGGTCTGATTTTGAATAATGTACAATATAAAAAAAATTATCTCATTTGTGATTTACCAAATTACAATACACAATCCGAGTTATTGCTACTGTTTACATTGTTAAAACAGGCAAAAACTCACTATATATATTTTGCCACACACAGCAAGCTAAAGTAATCAATGGATGCCAGAAGGCTTGTGCATAAATCCCCATCTAGTGCCTACTCATCCAATATCCCCAGACTAGTTTCTGGCTTACGGCCTTCATCAATGAGGAGCCTTGGATCTGAGAGCACTGCACCTAGATCTTAGGATCCAGCAACCACCTTTTATCTCCATTTAACTACAAAACTATGAGTCTTAAACTGAAAACACCTTAATGTTTTCAATCCAAGCCCATTAGCTTATATAGTCATATGGGTCTGAACTCAGTTCAGTACCCATACATTTTGGTGTCTGGTTCTTTAATAACCATAGCCACCACTATCCTATTAGGCATAAGCCAGAAACTAATCTGGGGATTTGGGATGAGTAGGCACTAGATGGGGATTTTATACACAAGCTTTCTGGAATCCATTGATTACTCTAGCTTGCTGTGTGTGGCAAAATATATATAGTGAGTTTTTGTCTGTTTTAACAACAGTTATACACAAGCATAAGAGGTGGTGGTCATGTGATGTTTATTGGCTTAAAACCAATCCTGCCTAATAGGATAGTGGTGGCTATGGTTATTAAAGAACCAAAGACTCCAAAAATATATGGGTATTGAACTGAGTTCAGACCCATATGACTATATAAGCTAATGGGCTTGGATTGAAAACATTAAGGTGTTTTCGGTTTAAGACTTAGGGTTTTGTAGTTAAATGGAGATAAAAGGTGGCTGCTGGAGGGTTGCATTAGATCCTAAGATCTAGGTGCAGTGCTCTCAGATCCAAATCTCCTCACTGATGAAGGCCATAAGCCAGAAACTAGTATGGGGATATTGGATGAGTAGCCACTAGATGGGGATTTTATGCACAAGCCTTCTGGCATCCAATGATTACTCTAGCTTGCTGTGTGTGGCAATATGTACAATTAATATTCAATAACAAAATGCTTAAATTTGCATATATGTCCTATTTGACAAGCATTGATATATATGTGCGCACAGATTATTTATAAATTTAATTTTGTCAAGCAATAAATAACAATAATTTCTACAATTACAAATTCCATTTGGAATATACATAAAATTTTCATATTTGTTATAATAATAAAAAATATTTTCACAATTATTCTTTTTGTAGAATATAGCATTTTTTTCCTTAAAATAAATCCGATCAAATTTTTGACAGATGATTGTTGATTGATTTAAAATGTCTTTTTTTTTTAAAAAAAAATTAAATACAAGTTTATTAATAACAAAAAAAATGATATTTAAAGTCTTATAAGGGTTCTGATTTTGAAAAATATACAAAATTATCTACACAACTAAAGTTATTACATTGGTTTACAATATTTTTTAATATTTATCTATAAATGCATAGTTTTATAATATACAATGAAAACATTTCAATTAATTATTAAAAAATGATTAAATTTTACATATGCGTGTGTGCACACGCTGACATGTACATCATATTTTAATTTAACAGCAATAATACTATATTTTCTTTGGGAAAATATGCATAAATTTCATACATATACTTGTGTGTATAACAGAATATAGATATAATTTAAAATTAGTTTCAGTTTATAAGTTCTCTCTTTTTTTTTGAAAAAAAGTATAATCAATTTTTGATAAGTACTTGTTGGATTAATTATCAGCGTTTTTGGACCAATTTAAAAGATTTGCTTTTTCGATTTTAATTCAAACAAAATTATGCTTGCATTTAAATTATATATTCTTTTTTTAATGAATATGAAAATTATTTTTTTGCAAAATATATATAGCAAATCATCTCTCTTTTAGACATTTGACTCAATACAACTCACTGTATATACACGCTATGTGTTTATCTGTGGTTCCCTGCATGTATAGATGAACAGCAGCATTAGTATACCAATTTCTTTAAGCTTTCTCTTGGTAAACTTGGTTTTTGGTCCATCAGAAAAATCTAATCCAGGTTTGTGGTCTTCATCAGGTAAAAGTGTATAATTCAGGTATGGTTGGCTTTCTCCCTTCTGTAGTCAGTTCCACTTATAGTTGGATTTTGTAAGCTTCAGGTCAACAAACTGTTTTTCCAGAACACTTTTAAGGCTATGAATTACAAAGAATCTTGACCCTTTTCCCTCCATGTGAATTCAAACTCCATTACTGAACTGAATAGCAGCTACTTCCTTGCATTTTTACATCCTCATATCTATATATTCTACAAGCCATATCTGCAGCTAGCTTTATTGTTGCCATTCTCTGCTACAGTTACCAACTCTTCACAAAATATTTTGGCTAATTTTATAGCTCTTCTGCTAATTGCTTTCCAAAAATATTAAAGCCAAACTTTGCAGTTGGTCTAGTTGACCACTGTTTAAAATATTACAACCAGACTCCTCTGGTCAACTCTCACAAAACTGCAAGCAAAAACTAACTGATATTTTTTTTTTATAACCTTTATTAGGCCAGGTGACAAAAACACAGTGGCTGTTTTCAATCAGTGTAATCCATTTGAAAACAAGCTGAAAATTTCTATCAAAGTGTGATATTCATGTTTTTACTTTAATCTTTGGAATTTGACCAAAGGTATGATAATCCTTTAGAATTTTTCTTCTACAAAGATTTTTTAACTATATAGTAGAAATGCAAACAAAAATTAATTTAAAAAGATATTTTGTACAAGTTTTAATTAAAAGATTTTAAAAATAAATTATGCTTGGTTTTTTTCTTTTGTAATTTCAAAATCAGAATTACAAATATTATTTATCAGACCGTTTTAAAAATTTAATCCATAACAAAATTTTACTTTAAACTCAGATTTATTTAACCCTTTACTTATTATTATTTTATTTTAGGAAATATAGAAAAATATCTACAAAAATTTATGTCTGTCTTTATTTCTACTTTTCCTTTCAACTTTATATATATATACACACACACTATATTAGTGTGTGCTATGTGATCCAACTGGTTACAATATATATATATATATAATGCACCTAGATAAATGTAAACCCCAATGACTATGAAAGATTCATTATTCAATCACCATATTAAATAAAAAATTATACAATAATTTTGCAGTATGCTCAAGCTTTAAGAATAGCCTCTCATTAGCTGCTTATAACACTATCAGTCATCTATGCAAAATCAAACAATTTAATATTACAGCATGAGTAATCAACACTACCATTTTCTATAAAGAAGAGTATAGTATTGATATTGGAGGTTACATCTTCCCAAATTTGTTTACATATATTTTTTAAGTGTGTTCATCTATTTAATTACCATATTTAAAGATGATTTTATCAAGATTCAGTTAATAAAATAAACTTATAAGAGTTTGCTTATTGAATGAATGTTTACCCATATTATAATAGACTGGTTATTGATTACTTATATAAACTTTAATATCATTAATAATATTGTAAAAGAAATGAATGGATGACACTTCTAATTGCCTACCTTGTAAGTAGCATGTCTTCAGTTTGATAAAATCTCGTTTAAAGACAGAAAATTATGAAAATACAAAGTAACTTATGAACTTCAATTTTATGGAAATAGTTGTTCTAGGTTTACAGAGGTGAAAATCCTAGAATCTCTAAATAAAAAATGACTAGATAGTTATTGGCAAATATGAACCACCTCAAGTGTTAATATATACTTTATGCAATGATCTTTTCTTCATCTAGGAATTACAGTAAAATTACTTTGATTTAACATTGGTGGTGTATTAAAGGCAAAAATAGAGTTTGTCTACAAACTATTTGTTCAGCACAGTCTTGTAATTGTATTTGATGATGAGACTGATTATTATTCTAATATATATTTAATGTATGGATTTTTTTTTGGCAACTTAAGAAAAGCTCATAAAGAAATCTATAGAAATTCCAACCCAGAGATAAATTTTTTTTTCCCCCATGTGTCATAGCATCAGCCGGGAAGTGAACCCGCTAACCCGGGACAACTGCTTGTAAAGCAGCCGTCACTGACCTCTCGACCACCAAATTTGCCAATGAATTTATTAAATTTTTCAATTCTGCTGCAGTAGTTACAGATTTGGCAGTCACTAACTATGATTCTTCTGATAATGAGCATTTTCTTAATATTTCTGGATTTATGTTGATTTTTGTTACAATGATTTTAAATATGCATGACTAACTTAATTTCAAACTATTTTGTAAAGAAGATCATTTGAACTATCATCCTTCAAATAAACAATTTTATGCATGCATTGTTTACAAAGTTCATAATACAATCTGGCCTCATCTCTTCCAAATTTGCCTATAGCTTCTGTGTTTAGAGGAGATTTTAATTCTCATAATAGTCTTTGAGAATAAATAAATGAGAATCAACCAGACTATCAACTTTTAAAAATAATTAATTTAAATAATATACACAACCAGATAGGACAGAAATAATCCCTGAATTCTGTTTTATATTAAAATATAATTCACCATTATATGCTGATATATTGAATTATTAACTCATAGCTCATATAAAACAAGTCTAATCACTTTTGGAATTCACATTTCTGTAATTGAAAGTTTTCCTAGTTCCAGGTTGAATTTAAGGAGAACATGAATAGAATCTCTCTTATTCCTTCATGCTATGAGATGTTTAACTAAACTCATAATGATAATTGCCAAATGTCTATTCTTTAAGAATATTTAAAGTGATTGGAGTATAATCTGTAATGCCAAGATTCATAAATTATTAACAAATTTATAAAATAGAACTGTGGTGATTATGGAAGAATACAATTTTATAAGATCAAATCAAATGAAAAGATAGTCACTTTTACATAAATTTAGTGATTGTTGAAGCATATCTGAAAAAACTTTTACTATTACTGCTAGTGAGATTTTCAACTATTACTGCTAACGAGATTGCCAATCAAATGTCAGACTTGTAAACCAATTTTGACAGAATAAGAAAAAGCATCAATATGGTAGAACTGCAAGCTTCTCTTTCACAATCTTTCTCCAATAGCATTGTAACAAAACTAATAGATATTAGTGAACTTGTTCTTGATTTATCATAAGTCAGGAAAGACTTCAAGAGCAGATAGATATTTCCAGAGTTTCTAAAAAATTTAAGATTTGATACCAAAGCCTGGTTGGCACAACTATTCAGAAACATTATTAATGCAGAAACTATTCCAAAAAATTTAGCATAATAATAACTCTATAGCAATCTTGAAGCCAAATCTCACAATTCAAAAAATTATTATACAATATCATTATTGTTTTCTATAAGTTGTTTGAAAGAGTTGAATCAACAGAAAATTTTGCCAAATCTATCAATAGAGCAGATTGTATTGGAGACAGGAAGAAATTTGTGTAAATGATTGCTATCTTTAATAAGTCACATTGAAATGGTCTTTGAAAATAAATTAAAAACTAGTGAGAACTATATTAATCTAACCTCAGCTTATGATTCTGTTTGAAAAAACTGTTTTCTAACTCTATAATTTCATTAAAAGCAGGGAAACCATTAGCTTATTTGACAAAATGTTTTCCAGTAAATTAATATCATTAAATGATAATTGTAGTAGTTTCAAAATTTTATAACATAGTGTACTATAAGATTCAGTTTTCATCTATTTAATATATTCATCAGTGATCTTCAGATACAGTATATAGGAAATTCATCTATGCTGATAAAATTGCTTTAATTTCGCAAAAGGCATCTTTTTTGAGAAATAGAAAGTCTCTTAATATGAAAACTTTGGAAATCTTTTTCAGAAGACTTGGGTGTTATTCTTAATCCAGCAAAAGCAAGAAGCTCAACTTTTTATCTAAATATAGGGAAATATATAATCTGAATTTAATCTTTTGCAACAATAGACTTTAACATAGTTCTAATGCATGCTATTTAAAAGCAATCTTGGATCTGAAAGTCTAACTTATTTTCCTCATGTATCTAAGATTAGATGTAAAAAAAATATAAAATAATTTTTTTGGAAAGTTAACTAGAACTCTATGGGGTTATGATATGAATACTTTACTGACATCTTCCTTATTATTAGCATTTTCTACTGATGATTATTATGCTTTTGTTTCCTGCACTAAAGTTCTAGATATTTAAATATCATGGATAATATTATTGGTAGACTCCTTTGCAGTGGTTTTCTGTTTTTTCACATTATTCTTTCACATGATATCACAAGAGAATTTACCTCACAGAAAATTTCTGACTTGCAAATATCTCTAGCTAATTGTTTCACCATCATAGACTTTTCTTATGAGAATATAAATACTTTTTTTTTTTCAGGAGTGACCATAAAGCCAATTAGATTTGATCTTTTTAAACATTTCTGGAATGCCGTCAGATTCAGAGCAACTCATGATTATTACATTCATCTACATTATAAATGGAATTTAGCATCTACTAATCTTTGTATATGTGTTCTAATACCAATCATTATACACATAAGATTATCAAATTTATGGATATATTGACAGGATTGAAGGATTTAATAGAACCATTAATAAATCTATAACTAGTTGGAAACTCTGCAGATTCCTTTATGATATTTTGTTAATAAACTATCTACAAAACAAATAATAATAAAAATTATACACTAAATAAATAAATAATATTGTATAAGATGATTTGCAAGTTTATTGGCAGTGCTTTGTCAGATGATGAGAAAGATTATTTTTGATATTATACATGACCAAATAATGAATATTTTACAAACTGATTGAAATTTACATCTTCCAAGTTTTTTATATCATCATCATCATCAATCATTATCAATCCATTGCACGATGAAGGTCTCTCCAAGTTCAGTCCATCTTCTCTGATCTTTAGCTTCTCTTCTCCACATCACCCTTGCACACTTACTTATTTTATCCATCCATCTCACATGTGGTCTCTTTCTGGGTCTTTTACAATCTCTTGGAATCCAGTTTAAGATTTCAATTGTCCATCTATTATCATCTTTTCTAGCAATATGTTCAGCCCAAACTCTACTTTAATCTTTTAATTTTTTCAATGAGGTCAGTAACACCTGTTTCTTCTTTTACCCATATATTGCATTTTCAATCTTTTCTTGTTACTCTTAACATGTATCTCTCCACACTTTTTTGAGTGGTTTGAAGTCTCTTATATTGTCCTTCTATTAAGTGTCCAGGTCTCAGATCTATAAATAAGAACTGGCAAAACACATTTATTAAAAATCTTTCTTTTCAAATACATAGGCATATTTCCTTTTAGTATTAAGTTATTTCTACCAAAAGCATTCCAATCAAGTTTAATTCTATGATTAATTTCATCCATTATGTTTCCATCTGTAGTAATAATATGACCAAGGTATTTATAGTTGTTAATTTCTTCTAACTCATCATAATCAATCTTTCATATTTTGAGAAAAATCCATTGAACATTGCTTTAGTCTTTTTAACATTTATCTTTAGTCCTACTTTTTTACTTTCATCTGATAACTCCTACAACATTTCCTGAAGCTCTAAAGCACTATTTGCAAAAACAACTATATCATCTGCAAAATTCTAAATGACTTAAATAATCTCCACTTACTTTTACTCCTTTAGCTTCTCATTTTAATCCACAAAATACTCCTTGCAACACTGCTGTAAAATGTTTTGGAGATATGGAGTCACCCTGTCTTACACCCTTCTCAATGTTGATTTTCCTAGTATCATTATGTAATTTAATTGTTGCTGTTGCATTTTTATAAATATTCTTCAGAATATGACTATCCTGGGTCTTTACCTTGATGATCCAATGCTATGATCACTAATGAAATGCTTAAAGAATCAAATGCCTTTTATAATCTACATATCCAAAGCATAATGGCAACTCATATTCATTGGTCCTTTCTATAACTTCTCTCACTATTTGGATATAATCTACTGTAGTAAAACCACTTTTAAATTTAGTTTGTTCTCTTGGTTGGTGGAAATCCAGTGTTGACCGTAGACGAGTTGTAATTACCTTGGTAAAAAATTTGTATAAAACTGATAAAAGGCTGATAGGCCTGTAATTTCTAATATCTTCTTTATCACCATATTTAATATTAATATTAATATTAATACTGCATTCTTTCACTCATCTGGTACATATTTATCATGACATTTGGTATATAACTTTTCTAAAAATTTTTTTATTTCTTCACCTGCTTCTTTTAATATATCAATTATAATTCCATCATTAGCTGGAGTTTTTATTAATTGCATGTCTCACTTCTTCATTTAAAATTCTGAGCAATTCGGAAGATGTAATAGATGTAGGAGGTACTTGTTCTTTATTACTGCATAATTCTTGATAAAAGTTCTACCCATTTCATGATGACATCTTTTATTTTAGTAATAGTTCCATCTTTTTTTCTTATTGCAGATATAAATTTCCTACTAATATCAAAATGTTATTTTACACTCTTGAGACTTTTATTCTCTTCTACAGCTTTTTTTGCTAGTTCACAATTATACTTTCTTATATCATTATCAACTCTTCTGCACCATTTTACAAAATTCAAGATATTCAATCCTTTTAAATGCATTATTTTTGTATAGAAATTTTATTTTTCATATATGTATAACCAAATATTATTTTGTTCATTATTTAACAATGTTTTGGTAATGAAAATTTTGTATATTCTCATTAGAAAGAAGAAGCTTTTTCAAAATTATGTTAATGATGTCATTGCTGATAAATGACCTTTAAATTTTTTTAAGCCTATAATCTTATTTAGAAAAAAATAGGAGTTATTTTCAAAAAATAGTTAATTGAAGTTCATTTATATATTCCAGAAATTATCCTTAATATTATTCTCAGAATGTTTAAACAAAATATACACCATCTCCAATTTTTTTTTTTGTTAGTTAATGTTTTAATTGTCTCAAATTACTATGTTCCTTCTTTGCATTAAAAAAGCTACTGTTACTATTTGAGAAAATGAAAATAACTAGAGAAAAATCATGGAAAGAAATTTGTCAGTATTGACAGATTTTTGAATTAATTCCAAACACTAAAATTATTTGAATTGAAAGTTAAATGTCAAAAATTAATTTTTTTTTTATTTGTAAAAATTAAACAATTTGTTAATTTTTTTTAATACTAGAAATAAGATTGTTATATAAAAATACTATACAGCATCTAATTATTATTGTCATACTGTATTATTAAAATTATAAATGTACTATACATTTATATATATCACACATTTTGCAAATAATGGATGTGGAATGTTTTAAATTATAATTTTTTTTTTTTTTGAAGTAATAATTTAAATTATAAAATTTGAGTTGTATCTTACACATATTTCAGTAATTAATCATTAAATTGGTCTTATCTTAAATTTCTAATGAGTTTCCAATACTATTGTTTTTTCTGTATCTATTGTTTATTTTTTCCAGTCTCTTTAAAAATGATCATTCAAGGTTTTACTGTATATATATTATAACAGAGGAACATTGATTAAAAAAACATACATAATTAAATATATGTAGATATAAGCCTTCATGTTAGTATGCCAAAGTAAAATTGGAAGTGTACTGGTTAATGAGACATTGATGTTTTGTAAAATATATTATGTAATCATAAGATAATCATGTTGATAAAAATAGTATCATTTTATATATATGTGAATTGCAATTAATTCTTTTGATTATAATGATTATATTTCCAGATTTTTTTTCCTCATGTATCATAGCATCAGCCAGGAAGCGAACCCGCTAACCCGCGATAACTGCTTGTAAAGCAGCTGTCACTGACCTCTCGACCACCAATGCTTGGCATATTTTTAGATTTATTTTCTAGTGTCATCTACTAAAGATAGATTTCTTTGTACTTAAATAAGATAAGAACTCTAACATAAATGATGTTGCCCAAGTTGAAAGTCATTTTTACAAATATTTGTAAGCCTTAATGATATCACACTTTCTATTAGTGTTTCTAGTTGATTATCTTCAAAGTAATTAAGTGTATATCATGAAGGTACTTTGCACCACATTTGTAAAAGAAATAGGAATAGGTTTTTTAAATAACAATCTCACTTTTATTATTAGTAATATTAGTATGTACCATGAATGATAAATGAATAATAATAATAATAATAATAATAATAATAATTATTATTATTATTATTATTATTGTTGTTGTTGTTGTTGTTGTGTTGTTGTTCAATTCCAAACTTAGTAAAACTTAAATAATAATAATAATAATAATAATAATAGTATATTAATTTATTGTGGAAAGGAAATAAAAATAAACCTCTCCAACAAAATTTTTCATAAGAAAAAAATATAAACTTACGTTGAATATCAAATAGATTAAAAGGAAATAATAAAATTGTTATAACATTAATAAATTTAGACCTTTGTTAAGTTAAATAAAGTATAAGCTCATACTAGTAAATTAAATTGATATTTTGTGCTTACATATAGCAAAAGAACATAATATATCTATATCTTTTAAATTGTCAGTGGTGACTCTTGAAGGTTTGACCTTTTTTTTTTTGAATAATGTTGTTCCCAGTATAATATTAAGTTATTTACATTTTGATAAGAATAGCCATAATTCTGATATAGTTTGGATTTTGAATTGTAGACTTGTTTTTTCATAACTCCACTATAATATTAGGTTTTAAAGTTAATTTTAAGCAGACAGTTTAGTAGGCTGAGCTTGTGATTCACTTATTATGTTAGGCAATCGAAAAGATATCAGACTGTCTTTCTAGGTTTGTCAATATTGCATTTTTTTATTTCTGAGGGACTATATAGCATGGTCAGCATCTTTCTAGGGCCTTCAGCTAGTTATCCTTTAGGCTGC
Organism: Epiperipatus broadwayi; assembly: GCA_028023455.1. Classification (NCBI taxonomy): domain Eukaryota; kingdom Metazoa; phylum Onychophora; class Udeonychophora; order Euonychophora; family Peripatidae; genus Epiperipatus; species Epiperipatus broadwayi. The sequence continues at coordinate 355,624 of JAQFVV010000374.1, read as the reverse complement.
AATAGTTTTATTTTGACTGTCCATAGCTTGATTAATATATTTATAGTATTTTTCCGATGCTAATTATTGCCATTCCATCTCATGATCAGTGTCCAATATTAGAAACAGTCAGTGATGAATTTATCTTTTATTTTTGACATCTTATACTAATCTGCTCACTAACTCAACTTCTGCTCAGTGTCAATTTTCAATATTTATATTTCAGCAGTCTGGAAACTTTCATCCTTCTTTATCTGCTGATCAAAAAATGTTTTTCAAAACTTATAAGTCAACCGTATCATCTAATCAGAGTGTTATTTAAAAATATTTTTCTTTTAAACTTGTGTACCAGATGCGTTATCTTTTTTTTTTTTAAAAAGATTCCTGCTAGTTTTTACAAAAAATATAAAATTTTAGATATTTGTTTTTACCACAAGTCTTTAATATAATTTGTAAACTACTATAACATCACATAATCACTATTTCTTATCTTTACACACTATTAACACAGTAGCAACTTTTTTCGAACAATATTGTCATCTAATGCAAGCTATAGTAATCAATGGTTGTTAGAATTTTAGTGCATTAAAATCTCAATTTAGTGCATACTCATCCAGTATTTCTCATTCATGGCTTTCCTCAGTGAGGATTCTTGGATCTGATAGCACTATACTTAGATCTTTGGATCTAATGCTTATGTTTTAGTTAAATATAAAACTGTGGCTTGCATTAGGTGGCAATATTGTTTGAAGAAAGTTCCTACTGTGTTAATATATTGTGTAAGCATAAGAAATGGTAGTTATGTGATGTTATAATGGTTTAATACCAATCCTAACCAAAGGGATGTTGGTTACAATGGTTATTAAAAAAAGAAAGTCACCAAAATATGTAGATACTGATTTGGGTTCAGATCTGTATAACTACATATGTGGATTAGCTTGGATTGAAAACATTATTGTGTTTCCATTTATACTTAATTAAAAAGGTAAAAAGTGGCTACTAAAGAGAAACATTCGGATCTAAATGCAGTGCTCTCAGATCCAAAGCTCTTCACTTATGAAAGCCATAAGAGAGAAGCTAGTCTGGGGATATTGGGTGAGTCAGTATTAGATATGGATTTTTACGCACTAACCTAGCATATTTTGATTATTATGAGTGGGACTATGTGGCAATATTGTATGGAGAAAGTTGCTACAGTGTTAGTATTATTCTTAATAATTCAATGCATATTTTGGAATTTTCCACTCTATAATCTAGATCCTTGGTTTTGTATGTTTGGATAAATGCAATTATATAAACCAAACTTTGTCTTGCTTAAACAATATAGTTACAAAAAATGCATTATCTTCTCTGTAATCAAACTTAAATTTTTGATTTAGCAGTATATTTGTGAGGAAACATTTCAAAAAAAAAAAAATTCAGATATTTAAATTTATTATTGTTTTCAAACTTATATAGCCAAAAACAATTTAAATAAACATTATTAATGAACATATAATATAAGCTCTTGAAACAATTCAAACCTACATATTAACCATTAAACATAGATGTGGAACACATACTATTACTTATGTTTTAAATTGTTCTAATGTTTATTTTATTTTTAATTCCTTTTAAACCATGATATAATTTTAATACCTGTAATTGTTGATATATTTGATCTTAAATTATTTTAACTGTTTTTCACAAAATGATATTGTCATTTTATTTTCGATCACCACAATATATTATAGGCTGATCTTCTGCCATTGATAAGTGTAATATAAAAGACATTATAACAGTACATAATTTAACTTTAATTTTAGTAAATCTAGTATATTTTCAACATGATAGTGTTCTTGTGGTTAGCAAAATTATTTGATAACCATGAGTTGGAAGCTAATGTTGTGAAAGTATGTTTGGGTGAGTCAGTATTAGATATGGATTTTTATGCACTAACCTAGCATATTTTGATTATTATGAGTGGGACTATGTGGCAATATTGTATGAAGAAAGTTGCTACAGTGTTAGTATTATTCTTAATAATTCAATGCATATTTTGGAATTTTCCACTCTATAATCTAGATCCTTGGTTTTGTATGTTTGGATAAATGTAATTATATAAACCAAACTTTGTCTTGCTTAAACAATATAGTTACAAAAAATGCATTATCATCTCTGTAATCAAACTTAAATTTTTGATTTAGCAGTATATTTGTGAGGAAACATTTAAAAAAAAAAAAAAATTCAGATATTTAAATTTATTATTGTTTTCAAACTTATATAGCCAAAAACAATTTAAATAAACATTATTAATGAACATATAATATAAGCTCTTGAAACAATTCAAACCTACATATTAACCATTAAACATAGATGTGGAACACATACTATTACTTATCTTTTAAATTGTTCTAATGTTTATTTTATTTTTAATTCCTTTTAAACCATGATATAATTTTAATACCTGTAGTTGTTGATATATTTGATCTTAAATTATTTTAACTGTTTTTCACAAAATGATATTGTCATTTATTTTCGATCACCACAATATATTATAGGCTGATCTTCTGCCATTGATAAGTGTAATATAAAAGACATTATAACAGTACATAATTTAACTTTTATTTTAGTAAACCTAGTATATTTTCAACATGATAGTGTTCTTGTGGTTAGCAAAATTATTTGATAACCATGAGTCGGAAGCTAATGTTGTGAAAGTATGTTAGATTTGCTAAAATAAAGATTAAATTATATTATCTGTGATTTATATTTTATATGTAGACACACAAGCATTTAACTTTTCAAACTAACAAGGAATTAAATTTTTTATTGACTAATATTTTTTTTAGGCATTTTCTAATTCTGTATCCCTGGCTCCAAAAAATAGCATCCCAAAATGTGCCTTTATCATAAATTCTGGCGAAAACAGTGGTAGCATTACTAAATTGACAGAACCAGTTTTAGATTTTTCAACACTTTCTAGCAATTTTCATATTAAAAAAAGGTAAGCTATTTGATATTTTAAATCATTGCCTTTTATTTATTTATGCATATGGTTAATGGCAAATTCTAAAATGAGTTAACATATTTAATATCATTAATTGCTTATTTACCTGAGTTATAGTATGGGTTTTGTTTACTGCTTCGAAACAATATATTATGGATCTTTGTTTGTAACATTCTTATGTAGATAGTACGATTGAACTGACTTCTTTTTAGTCATTATTCTTAGTATTATTTTAATCTCTATTTACTTATTAAAATCCTATTATTTATTAAAAAATAATAGATATATATGTTGTTGGGTAAAACTTAATTTTGGCAGATTTTTTACCATCTATTTTTTGAAATATGTATATAGCAAATATGTATAATAACCTATAATATCCAGTATTGTATTGCAATTTGAAAAAATATAGGCATAGATGCATAAATTTAATTGCATTGACAGTTGCTTGAAAGGTTAAGAAATAGATTGAGCACACATCACAAATGGTCTAACAGAATCCAGACATCTTTAGTTTTTAAGTGTTTTACTAAATCATATATGTAATAGTGACAAATTCTTGAATTTTTAACATACCATTGACATTTGAAAATATTAAAAATAGAAAATACTGTATTCCTGGGAGTATTTTTTACAATAGCAGACAGATAATAGACACATTTATAAGAGAAAATATCAAGTAGAAATAAAACATAAAGAATAGTTTATTCTCTCATAACAAACTAATATATATATATATAAGTAGATGAACTCATAACAAACTAATATATATATATATAAGTAGATGAACATTAAAGCATTTACTACTGTTAGAGAATAAAATATCTAATTGTAAATTTATCCTCAAATAGTGTGACTAATAATTAATTATTTTCTCATGCATACTTAGCAAACATTGTCCATAGTTATGTGTGTTACTTTTAAGAACATTTTTTACACACATACAACTTTACTAGATTATCTGCTCTTTAAATATTAGTTCAGTTCTCCATAAATCAGAATATTTTAGCATACACTAATTTTATTAAGTCCAATGCTTGTTTATCACATGTAAATTTTTTAGAAAGTAATTAATTAGGGATAAATTTATTCATATGTTGTCTGACTGCAATTACACTAAATGTAGAAACTATTTTGCTATATACGTGTATAATAATGTTTTGTTAAAAGAAAATTATACGTATATAATAATTAATGTTTTATTAAAATAAGTTTTATTAAAAGAAATAGACAGGAATTTTGTAATTAAATTTGGTATGCTATTAAAGATAAGCGCTTCAGATCAGAAACTAATTAAGCAGCTAGATTAAAAGTGCTGATTACTAAAAGTAGACAATAGCTGAAAATTAATTGGTTTCTGAAACATTCCTTAACAAGAAAAAAGAAGGAACAAAAAATAACTAAGCAGCACTTGTAGCGGAGAACTCATTGAATGCACATGAAGATCAAGAGTTTTAACTTAGCAACGGAACAAACCCAGTGAATTCCACCACTGAAGGTTAAAAAGTGGACCTAGGAACTTTGCAGGCCTCACCGGTCTATATTATGTTTTTTTTGTATGCCTTCATGGCCAGCGTTTATAAGTTAAACTTGATTGTCTTATAACTATATATATTGTAACGGTCAGAATCGTCTATCTCGCTAACACACTGCATAATTCAAACCCGAGACACTAAACTGAACATTCTAGGAGGGGTTGCCTTCTAAATATACTAAGTTCGAATCTGAAGTCCAAATTTCACAGCGCCACCTACGTGATAACGCATCTGATGCTACAACTAGTATAACCTTTTACCGGTGCCTGGTGGTCAGGGAGAAACAAAAGACTCTATACTAAGATAAGTTTGGGTGGCTAATTAACGTCTATGGATTTACAAAAGAAATGCAGAAAATATATATATATCTAGACCGAGACAGTGATAGGAATCAAATAAAATAAGAGATAAAATTTAGTTTTAAATAATTGCACACAATTTATTTATATAAATATATATATAAGACGCCACTGTCTGCTTATATGAGACAGGGACGCGTATTGAATAATTATTGGCATTTATATTTCAGTAATGACAAAAGGGTTTTAAAACAGAGTGATATATTCTATTCCTCGGGCTAATAGCATTACGATAATGTGCTTGACGAGATAGGAATATGTGCGAGGTGCTTTGAGTAAATAGACAAGTTTAAGACAATATTTGAAATTAAATGTTCTAAAATATTTATTGATTTCGAGAATAGTGCGGACTAAAGCTTACTAAGCAAACGTGGGAATGGGATCAAAGCATTTATTTGAGAATAATAATAGATTTGTATTGGGAGGTCAGTATTGCTGATAGTGAATTTATAAAGTTGGAGGGTGTGACTCGTTTAAGTCACGGATGCTTTGTAAAATAAATATAAAATGAAACAATATGAAGATCCGGAATAATTACGGAGGGCATCTCGCCGCTAACCCGTAGGAAAGTATTTTGACGAAACAGCCGAAACTTAGCGACTGTGTAACGATTGCGTTTAATTCCCAGGGGTGTCATTTGTGAACACCCTCTGCCTGGAAAATTTGCAATAAGCGAAAGAACGGACTTTGCCATGTAAAGAATCCTTGGAAAATAAAAACAAAGCGGTCTCAACAACCAATTCATGTACCAGCAATACGAGACTAGTGTATATAAAAACATACTAAATGGGTTTTACTTGTATTAAGAGAAATGCCCAATCAAATTCCCTGAAATTCATTTAAAAGGGTCCGCACATTCTCGACATCAATGATGAACTTTATAATTAAAATAGAACACGGTAATTAAAATAAGAAAATGCATGCTTGCGGGTTTGAAAAGTAAGTATAGATTTATATACGCAATCATGCATTTGGGGACACATTTAATCATTGACTTCGCACATACTCTTATATTAGATTAAAATCAATAACATGTAGATTTTAAACTATGTGATTATGTTACATTAAAGAAAAGAATCGCCCTCGAACGAGTGATTTGCAAGACAATAAAATTGGAAAATTATAAATTTAAAATATGCCTTAATAGCGGCGTCTTATTTTCAATAGAGGGAATAGTTCACTCGGTCAAAGATGATTCTGACACATTATCATAATAAAATAAAAGAAAGCTTTATAAATAGAAAATATTAACCCAAGGATAGAGCCAAAATGTTGAGTATATTTAACTACATGAAAGAAATACATAATGAAGTTGTGAAATATAAGAAAACAATGTTAAATAGCTATAGCATGTTAGTTAGTGATCACAAGAGCTCTTGGGTTAATTTAGGTTACCTCTGGAGAAGCATTTGCAGGTAGATATTCGGCAGGTTTTATAATTCAGCAGCAAAATCTGGAATGTTCATATTTGGCAGTGGCAGCAGCAGTTCCGGGATCCGTGTGATAATTTTTTGATGGTATGGAGCAGCGGCTGGCTATTCCGATGGGACATAGCCATCTTAAACGCCTCTACTTGGACATGTCAAGGTTAGCAAATTATTAGAATTTTAGAACAACTCAGAAACTTTTAGACAACTCAGAATTCTTTAAAAGCTTAGACCTTTCAGAGCTTAGAATAGCTTAGAATAGCTTAGAAAGCTTAGAATAGCTTAGAAAGCTTAGAATAGCTTAGAATGGAGAACAAAAGAAAAACATCCTTTTTATAGTAAAATTTAACAATAGATTTGTCCTGGGGCGTACAAAATTATTGGACTTATCTGCTGTAATTAAATCTATCCGAATGTCTAAAGGAATTCAACATTAATTAATTTCTTTTGTTAACTTCCCCGTCGACATTCGAATTACAAACTAGATTTAATTAAAATTACTGCTACTAATTAAAGAAAACTTAAGTGGACAGCTGCTGTTTTTAGATAAACTTATATAATTAAACTATTGTCCCTCATTTATTTTAACAGAAATATTTGGGATGATTTTTATTAAATAAAACGAAAATTATTTTATTTTAAATTGTAATATTTGAATCTATCTACTAAACTAATATTTACTAAATGAATTTTATTTTAAATCAAAATATATTACGACGGTAATATATTTGTAAATAGATCCAAACAAAATAACTAACAATTTATAATTTTGATATGTTTTAAAATGGATATCATAGTGTGTGCGCAATTACGACTTATATAACTTACTTTTTAATAAATGTAAATTATGTGAACAAATACATAATTCATAATATTTTATTTTATTTGGGAATAAGTTATATATATAATACGAGCATTGTGCTCGTGGTTTAAAATTAGGCGGGATTTTCGGTATATAAGTGTATTACAGACACACTACGATAGATTGGGGTTCAAACTAAGGTATGAAGGTAGGAAGTAGGTGAGAAAAGGTGAAATGAAGATCTGCAAAGCAGACCTTACTGTTTCAATATGTACTATTATTTATCCGACTGTTAATTCTATTAAACTATTTGTATAATCATTTGATTTCTGCTGTCCATTTACCTGACGGTTAAGCCGAGTGAGTGGTTGTACACAGCAGAAAATTGGCGCAGTTAATCGACAGGATGCGTTCCAGTAGAAAAATCTGGTGCAATTTAGAAACAGTAGTGGATTCAAATTGAATTGTATAGCGTAGAGAAAGCTACAAGGAAATTGAGAATCGAAGTCCGGGTGAATATAGCGTATTAATAGAAATTTGTCTCAGTAAGCGTGTTTAATAGTTATCTCGTAGCGAAATAGAAATTTTTTTTTTCAAAAAAAAAAAAAAGCAAAATAGAAAATGATGACATCAGTGCCTCAGGTAACAATTAACGAGTTCAATGTTAATAACTTTTTTGATTGGCCAATTTATCTTAAGAGAATCGAGAAACTATTTTTGATTAATGGTACGACAAGCGACCCCATTAAAGTTGCCACGTCATTGTGTTATGCCGGGCAACAAGTAATCGAAATAGCAAATAGACTCTGTGATCACGAAGAGCCAGAGAATTTGCCATATAATGTAGTTACGGGGAAATTAAATAATTTTTTCAGTCCCCAGCCTTCGAAGCATGTCGCAAGACTACACTTCAGAAACCGAAGGCAAAACAAGGGAGAGCGTATACGAGATTATGATCAAGCTCTAAGAGAACTTGCTAAAAGTTGCAGTTATGGCGATGCCTTAGAGGATAATCTGCTTGAGCAATTACTTTGGGGCATGTCAGATGATAGGCTTAGGCAGCAGTTACTGGCCTCAAGAGAGTTAACGTATGACGAAGCAACCAAAATGGGAGTAGCCCACGAAATAGTACTCGACCAATCGGAAGAATTTAGAAATTTTACCTACAAAAATGACGGTAATGCGTATATTCGGAAAACTGAAAATAAGTCCCAACCTATTAAGAGCAAAACATATGAGATAGTGTGTTATTGCTGTGGAAAAAAAGACCACATCGCTCGTAAGTGTAAATATAATAAGGAGCATTGTAGGACTTGTGGTAAAGTTGGGCATTTGCAGAAAGTATGTCGAAATAAAGGAGAAAAGGAGCTCGCCAACTTGTAAAGTCGAAAATAAAAAAAAATGTGATATTTACAATACACAGATGGGATACGGAAGTCAGTTTATGCTGACAGTTAATTTATTAAAGACACCAGTAAAAATGGAAATTGACAGCGGAGCAGGCGTGTCAATGATGACACTTGAAGACTGGAAGAAAGTAGCGAAAAATTGAAAAAATCCTCCTTTATTAATGAAGACAAGTTTAAGGGCAAAAGACGCTAGCGGAAATAGTATGAAAATATTAGGGAAGGTGATGGCTCAGATTGAATTAAATAGTAAGGTTCGAACACTACCGTTATATATAGTACAAGGCGGTCTAAATCCTATTATAGGTAAGGAATGGTTCGATGTTTTGGGAATAGAGATATGTGTAATAAATAAAGTTGCTATTGAGCAAGAAATGAGAAATAAATATTATGAATTATTTAAAAGTGATGAGGGAAAAAATAATTACGACGCCTATAAACATAGAGCTACAAGGTGGCGCGACCCCCGTTATCTGCAGACCCAGAAAAGTTCCTTTTGCGCTGCAAACTACGGTAGAACAAGAGTTGATAAATCTGGTTAGTAAGGGTGTATTAACGCCAGTCGAGAAAACGGAATGGGCGACTCCATCGTGATTATAGCTAAACCAAATGGGCAGATTCGCATTTGCGGAGATTATAGGACCCCAATAAATAAAAACCTCACTAAAAGTCAGTATCTTGTACCTAATGTCAGAGAAATACTGGCAAATATGCAAAAGGCAACTCACTATGCTAAAATTGATTCAAAGGCCGCATTTCACCAGATACCAGTTTCTGAACGCACATCAGAATTGCTAACTATTACAACACATAAGGGATTGTTTCAGTATAATAGATTGCCTTATGGAATTATGGTTGCACCAAATATTTTCCAGGCCAAAATGGACATGCTGTTCCAGCAATTGGATGGTGTAACACCGTATTTTGATGACATTTTGGTCGTGGCCAATTCAGAAGAGGAATTACATGAATGAGTTTTAAAAGTTTGCCACAAGTTATGTAGTTTCGGAGCTAAAATAAACGCAGACAAATGTATCTGGATGGCAACTGAATTAAAATTCCTGGGACACATAATCTCAAAAAAGGGAAAAAGACCCGACCCTCAAAAAATTGCAGCCGTAAAGGAAGCACTAAGACCCAGAAATGTTAAAGAACTTCAAGCTTTCTTAGGACTTCTTAATTATTTTGAAGTTTTTCTTAAGGGGAAAGCTCACATAGCAAAATCGCTATACAATTTATTAAAAAAGAACCAAAAATGGATTTGGGATCAAACCCAAGAAAAAGCTTTTTGTGACACTAAAGAATTATTAACGTCAAACAGCTTATTAGTACATTACGACAGTAGCCTCGAATTGATATTGACAACAGATGCATCCGAAGTTGGAGTAGGGGCAGTCTTAAGCCATACAGTAGCTGACGGCGAGCGACCAATCGTCTACGCTTCAAGAACATTAACAAAAGCTGAGCAAAATGATAGTCAACTAGATAAAGAGGCGTTGGCTATCATATTTGCAATAAAAAAGTTTCACCAATATTTGTATGGTCGACAGTTTAAAATCTTTACCGATCATAAACCGCTGTTGGGATTATTAGCAAAAAATAAAACTACACCTGATCATCTAAGCCCTAGAATGTTACGTTGGGTTGATCTGTTGTCAGGCTATGATTTTGATCTAAATTTCAAAAAAGGAAAGATCATTAAACATGCAGACGCACTGTCAAGAATACCCATTAAAGCTGAACTACAAAAAGACGACCAAACTATTAACTATATCGATAATTGGAACAACGATTTAATAACCAGTGAAAAGGTAGCTAATTGGACTAAAGCTGACAATGGATATAAACACTTAAGTAAATGGATCAGCAAAGGCTGGCCACAAAGTCGGCCCGAGAGACTACATAAAACTTTATGGGACGTAAGACAAAGATTGTCCATAAACAAGGGATGTATTTTAATGGATGATAGAGTGTTGATACCGAGAAGTGGGCGGAATAAGATTCTTCACTTAATTCATCAAGGTCATCCTGGGATAGTGCGGGCCAAAGCTCTGGCTCGTAGTTACATATGGTGGCCCGCAATAAATATTGATATAGAGAAATATGTGAAATCATTTGAAAGTTTCCAAGTAAATGCAAATATGCATGAGAAAAAATATGCTGCTTGGCTGGCAGCTGAAAGAGCGTGGAGCCGTATTCACGTTGATCACGCTGGACCGTTTCACGGCTTTATATTTTTGGTAGTGATCGACGCTTATTCAAAGTGGACGGAATATAGAGTAGTGAAAAACACCAGTACCGAAGAAACAATCGCAAAACTGAAGGAGATTTTTGCCCTTTCATGGGATGTGTCTGACAATGGTACCAGTTTCACATCCACTAAATTTGAAGAATGTCTCACAGAATGGGGAATTAAACACTTAGCCACGCCCCCATATCACCCGGAGTCCAATGGTATTGCAGAAAAGGCAGTACAAACCTTGAAGCAAACGTTATGGAAGGAAGGCACTGCAAATATACAAGACACCTTACATTCTGCCTTATTATATCAACATAGTACTCCGTGTGCTACAGGTAAATCTCCTGCAGAATTAATTTTCGGATGGAAACTACGCACGAAACTATCGTTAATCCACCCAGAACAAAACTTTACACATTACGGAAGCAACACTGGAGATACTATTTACTCCAAAGGAGAAAAAGTCTGGGTTAGAGACGTTATCAGGAAACACTGGGTGAAGGCCTTCGTAAAAGAAATACTGTCAAAACAAATAATACTTGTAGAGACAGAAACTGGAAAAACAACACGCAAGCATATAAATCATGTGAGACGTCGAGAAGAATTAGTGCAAACTGGAAGTACTGCAGCACCACGCATTCCCAAATGCGAAGAGAATTCCGACGATCAAGAAACTGAAGGAGCCAACGAAACACCAGTAGAAGAGAAATACGACGATCAAGAGACTAACAAAATGCCATTAGAAGAAAAAACATCTCCACGCAGATCTTCGAGAACAAGAAAAGAACCCGCTTATTTAAAAGACTATGTAAGACTTCAGAAACCATAATTTCTGAAGTGATGGAGGTGCTATATACATGTATAATAATGTTTTGTTAAAAGAAAATTATACATATATAATAATTAATGTTTTATTAGTTTTATTAAAAGAAATAGACAGGAATTTTGTAATTAAATTTGGTACGCTATTAAAGATAAGCGCTTCAGATCAGAAACTAATTAAGCAGCTAGATTAAAAGTGCTGATTACTAAAAGTAGACAATAGCTGAAAATTAATTGGTTTCTGAAACATTCCTTAACAAGAAAAAAGAAGGAACAAAAAATAACTAAGCAGCACTTGTAGCGGAGAACTCATTGAATGCACACGAAGGTCAAGAGTTTTAACTTAGCAACGGAACAAACCCAGTGAATTCCACTACTGAAGGTTAAAAAGTGGACCTAGGAACTTTGTAGGCCTCACCGGTCTATATTATGTTTTTTTGTATGCCTTCATGGCCATCGTTCGTAAGTTAAACTTAATTGTCTTATAACTATATATATGTACTATTATTTATCCGAATGTTAATTCTATTAAACTATTTGTATAATCATTTGGTTCCTGCTGTGTTTTTACCTGACGGTTAAGCCGAGTGAGTGGCTGTACACAGCATATTTATAATCAAATAAGTATTAAAGTGTATTACTTAAAATAAAAAAAATAAAAAATCAAATAAGTATATACATATCTGCACACAATGTGTTATGACGTTTACAGACAGTCCAGCAAAATGATAGAAATATGTGTTGGAATATTTCAGATATAAAATACCTTGTGATAATGTTACAATTTTAATTTTTAAAATTTTAATTTGTTATGAGTTTTGTGAATTAATTTTTTTTAGAAAAAGAATCTATACCGAGTATTTTTTTAAAAAAAATTGATATTGCGAAATGTAGGTATTTAGAAGTTATTATATAAAATATTAATTAAATTGATGATTGTATGATAAAACAAATAAAAATAAATAAAAGGTTTAAGTAGAGTTAAAAAATATTCACAAAATAAACATAAACTTTTTTTATATTAAGGCATTATCAGGGTTGAAGTTTATTGGTTTTTTCAGATAATGCTCAGTCATTGACAAGTCTGTATACTTTTTAATGCTATTCAGAGATTACAATCCTAAAATCTTGAAATTGAATCCAAAATATCAATTCTATAACCCATTATTGGGTAGCTAGATTTTAAAATTAACTCTTTAAAAAAACACAGGTATAGAATAAATAATGTGTTTACCCAAAAGTAAGATTGGCTCTTATATTGATTTTTGCCCCAAAAGACAACATAAGGCTTATTTTCAGATGTTTTATTTTATTTTTTCATGTACAAAAATGTACATTTATTCAAGTACTTTTTCCCTCTACAGAAAACTAATATTCTTATTTACCCTGGGAGTCCTTCACAATTCCTCTTTTGTACTCGCTGGAGTAGTTCTTTCTTTTTGCATTCATCTTATCTGGTGAGACAATATTTTCTGCCATCTCATATATATATATATATAAGTGTACATATATTTTATTTAATAAAATTGTTCATAGTTATAAAAATAATTTATAACTAATATATTATCTTTAAAATTAGTTTAGTTTTTTTTTTATCTTGAAGAAATTTCTTCGGTGGATTTTTCTTTTAATTTATTTAAATTAATTAGATCTTGAGATATAATTTTTCATTAAAAACTTTTTTTTCAGTAATTCTTGGAATAATGTGGGTTTGGGGGGAATTAGAGAGATTTGCAATTAACTCTATTGTTGAAACTTGAGATACAAAAATTTGTAATTTAAAATATTGCGAGAGTCTATTTATCATACTAATTGATTAAAAACTTTTTCATTAATTAAAAAGGACAGAAATTAGAAGTGTCAAAATTTATCTAAAAATAAACCGCAAAGTGTTAATCCTGTTCTCTGAAAAACATATAAATTGTGGAGTTTGATTTTGTTAGAAAAATCCAGAACTTTTGCTTAAAAGTATTATTAACCAGTGCTATGAAAACGTTCTCCGGCTAGAGGACATCAAGAACTTCCCCCTCTGGGAAAAACATCTCACAGCCACACCTGGAGCTGTCAAAGCGATTTCCAATTATGGAAAGGATGAAGTTAGCAAGCTAGCCGAGGATATGTCAAGAGCCAGTGGACAAAAAGGATTCATGCCAACAGTTCAGGACTGAAATTGTATATGGACAGTACCTGCTTGGTGAAAGTGAAACAGCTGATTGATCAGGTTAAATATGAACTGTTTCTTAAAGAACTTTTATCCTAATTAGCTTGATAGCATTCTAAACTCCATTAACTGGGTCAGTTGTATATGAAAAGTTTCAACAATAGAGTGTGGGATTTTTAATAGGGATTTTTCATGTTATTTTGGTTGAATTAAAAGGGGGGCGGGTATATTGTTATTTTACTTACTTTTATTCATTAAAATTGGGTTTAATTCATTTTATTATGTTCAATGTTTGTACAGTTTAGAGTCCCCAAAATGTTAACTGCTCGATCTTGAAAGACAAATAGGGGTGGGGGGTAAAGATCAGTTAAGAATTTCACCCATAAACAAACACCACAAACTTATGTTGGAATCAGGCATACATAAAGGGATGGATACCCGATGACTGTAAGCAAACAACGAACACTTAGACTGTCCATTAAGGATAGAATATAATTATTTAATATGTAATGGGCTTTGAGTAGTGCACAGTGCTGCTCACTCTAATTAGTAAGTCGCCTTAAATTTGGACAGGTCTCCATAATAAACTTGGGTCGCTGTCGTTCATAGGATTTATGCAGCGCATGTTTCCTCAGGAAAAAGATATAAGTGGTTAAATAATGGGACAGTATTAAAATTTTATGAATGGAATTAAAATTTACATTTGTATTTTGTTTTTAAATTTTGATGGAGTTAGTTTGGAGTGCTCTGAAAGGAAATTGGAAAAGAAGTTAATATTTTCGAAAATGAATATAATAAATATGTAAAGCCATATTTAAGTGTCTTTGTCTTTAATTCCATTATAGTATTAACAAATATGAACATAAAGTATTATTAGTAGAATCCTCGTAAGAATCCGCTTTAAAATTTATTATGTGACCGCAATAGGTAAATAAATTAACACTACGATCATTGAAGATTTTTCGTGATTTAGTGCTAGGCTATATGCCTAGTTGTGCCTTGTACCAAACACCGTAATTTGGGTAATCTTCATAATTTTGCAGACAGAGTGACGATTTGTAGTGTCATACTGGGGATCAAAATATTCCATTTGAATTTACCATTAAATCAAGTGTTAATTGAAGATATATGAGACAGGATGGTAACAAAAATGGTTACAGTTAAGAATGATTTGTCCACACGAAAGCAACAAAAAATGCCGGGATAACAATTCAGAAAATGTTTCTGTATTTCATACTTGTACATTAAGTACATCCATTATAACACATGGCATATTGAATTTGGATGATTCATGTATAATACACCCACATCCATCCATTATTAACTGTGCACATTGTAAACATTATCCAAATTACTAGCAATAGTCCTACTTGGGTATTCTTTTTAAAAACTTTACTTTAGAATGATTGATGATTTAACTTAAATTTAAACTTTGATTATTAAAATCACTTCCGTTACTTAATCTTTTAGGAGAAAAAAATGTTTAAGAAATCAGACTGATTTTTATTTTATTTTAAATATTTAAAAGGGTACTGTTCTATTAGTCTTTTCAGGCCACTTGATGGTGTTGTTTGTAGCCAAAACGCACACAAATATAACGTTATTGGGCCGGTTTTTTAATTATCCGTCCACGATTTATTATAAACAAGAATAAGAATAAATTTAATAAAGAAATTTAATAACATTAAAGATGAAAATAAAATCAGAATCATACTGGATTCATTTATCTATTTAGTGATTTATTTTATTTTATATAATTAATGGAAAACAAGTTGTTTGTTTGAATTCATAAATTAACAATGACAACAATTTGCGTTAAATCACAACACACATTTATTCATTAACAAGTTAGAAAACAAAAAAAAAAAACATCTATTGGAACAAAGTGCTGCTGGCTCTACATTTCACTTTTCTCCTCGGTGCAGACGCATCTCCACTAATATGGCCTAGACAGCTCATCCTGGCTCCTTCAACAAAGGGATTCAATAGCCGTCGAACCAGGTCTCTTTTCGAATAGAACACCTTCACCGACAGGAACCCGACTGGTATTTCAAGTGGTAGCTTTTGGAATGATGCAGTGTCATCAATTCACTGCACACTTCACAGCTGGCAGTATTCTGTTCTAGAAAAAGGCTGCCATGGCCCCTTCTGTAGCCAGCAATTGCCACAATTTGAAATGCTCGCTTGTGGCATCAGACATTTTATTTGTCTCACAGGTGTTCTCACAAAAAACATGATTAGTCGCATGAGGTCAGCGAAATTATGCTTTGCTGTACCCTCTCTGAATTGTTCGCAGCTTTCAAGCTGTATACAGAAGCATGGTGATGGGGTTACAATTATTAGTAGGTAAAACTATATCAGGTAAGTTGTAAGCTAATTAGTTTGGAATGCATATTTCAATAATTGTGGGAAGTTGAAGTTCAGCAACTCTCAGATGATACGATATCTCAGTATCAATTGTGAGCATTTGCATGAAGTGTGCAACACAATGCAGGCCGTAAGTTCAGTGAGTGGCCACGTAAGCAGCATATTTTCATGCGTTTGCATAGAAACAATGCCATCAAGTGGCCTTAACAGTCTAATAGAACAGTACCATTAAAAGCTACCATGATGAAACTAAAACTAAATCAAGCATTCAAAATCTAAGTATTAAATATAATCAAAATAACTATCTAAAAATACATAAATAAAATTATAAATTGTCCAATATACTGGCTTGTGGTAGATAAAATTTAAAAGGTTGTTAAATTGTTTATAAAGTCAATAAATTGGTTATCATAATTGCAAGATTCGGCTGAGAGGAAATTGTTTGTATAGGTAGAATTACATTTGTTGAAAATAGTCAACGGGGAAAAAAGTGCTTTGTAGTTTAGAGTACTATTTATTTAAAGCATTAATGTAAATAATATTTCTTTATAAATTCATTATTTTATAATTTCAAGTGTCTATTTTGTGTTTCAGCGGGCAAACAAAAGCTGTTTCTCTGGCTGACAATTGTAACTAAGACTTATATTTGGGGTAGGACTTATATTATGAACATCCTGAAAAACCTACTAGGGCTTATTTTCTGGTTAAGTCTTATTTTCAGGGAAATACAGCAATAACTAGCAAATATTTCTGTTCAAAGTAAACTATATGCACAAACTTATATTTATATATAATAATATAACTATACAGATGTATATATTAATGTAATTCAAAATAAAATGTCCGTTAATTTAAAAAACTATTAATGTAATTATATATATTCATTGTATATATTGTACCGGGGCGCTTCTACACCCGATCACATAGGGATTGTGATTCCGAAACAAACATGACATAGCGTAAAGCTTTATTTATTTTCTTCTATCGATAACTGTTCACTATCAATACAAGGGGGCGCCAGATACGATGATTTAATTATAATTTAACTTCTCGCATCACCTTACGTCATGTCAAAACGATTTCGAAGTCTAATCCCGCCCACAAGCTCAAACTCCCAGCATGGACCAATAGGGTCACTCAGGGTCGCGATGTAATTGTTTCAAAATTACTATTATGGTAAAGGACGCTATGATAACCAATGGAGAAGACGCTTGATTAACTAACTGATCGATCCAAGCATTGGACCATGTCATTGGTTATTTGGGACCAATGCGATTATTCGTCTATATCTCTAAACAATTAGAAGCTTATAAGATCATCCCCCCTATATTATACCGTCCGGTAGAATTATTTACTCCAGCTATATTTACAACTCATTGACATTTATTTATATTTTATAATAGGCCCTCCCAATTCTTAAATCTATCTTAACTACGGAATAAGTAAATAAATAAATAAATAAACATCGTGACTTACGGCACGATGTTTTAAAGCAACAAGGTTTAAGAAAGATAAATCTAAAGTAATATAATTAACTATATGCATAAATGCTAACTTTATTAATAATCAAGACGACAAATAGAATAAAGATTTAATTATAGGAAATGACTTGAGAAATGCTCGACTTGTTTAAATACTGAACAAATTTATTTAATATAAAAAAAGCACATTGGTTAAAAGTTTTATTTACACGCACACACACGCATTTACGCACTCGCACAGAAAAGAACATATTATATATCGTAAAATATGGATGCATAGAATATAAATTTCTTTTTTTACATTTTTATATTACATTTTTGAAGGTAAGTGTTATAAATTATAAGATAATAATTAGGGTCAAAGTTCATATTTGAAAAGTCCTGAGATTTAAATTTTAGGAATTGCATAGTGTTTGATTTTACGAAGGTTGAGATTACACTAATAAGTTACAATAATAATTTTTAAATATAATGAATTACGGAATATTTTATAGCTTAATTTGCGAAATCAAAGTTAGTTAATTATGAGATTGCCTTTTTTAAAAGTTTACGTATGGAATGAATGAAAGCATAAAAAATATAAAGTGTTTACCTAGGATTTTGGCTTATTCTTCCGCTGCTTCTAACTAAGTGGAGGTTTGAACATGGGAGATGATGTTTTCCATAAGGAGATTGTTCATTTCTTTTAAAGTTGAGCGTAATAAATCAGGATGATTCATGTGTTTCACGGAACATTATTGAACTGGTTGGAGCACTAATTTTAGATGGTAATATTATTAAGTATTCATAGCGACGGAGATGTTCTGGTGGCGGAGCGTCGATCAATCACTGAAGGGTTTCCTAGCCCCTCATGACAGTCGACGCTCTAAATATTAATTTCATATCGATCATCTTGAAAACGGGTAGCACAAACGAAGTAATTTAAATTAAATTGAATTTTGAGAAAGTTGAACAAAAATTTGATAATTTGACTTAGCTTCTCTTAATATTTAATTTTTCAATTAATTATATTTTTTTCAATCCCCTTTAATTAATTTTGCTTGATATTTATATGGGTTGGATCTTATCTGAGGATCCAATCTCCCCCCAGAGTTCCATGTTCTTAGAGTTGTCGTTGGGGTCCGTGTCCTACTCAATCCATGTGCTTAAGGCAATCTTATGTTTAGGCAATCTCATATTGCAATCTCAGTTAACAAACTTATATTCATTCACACCTTGAATGCATACGTGTGTGCGTGTCTTACGAGAACAATGTAATTTACATTAGCTAAAAGTCGAGCATTTAATCTTTCTCAAAATCATTTCTATAAGCTTTTACTTTTACTACAATTATAATTTTAAAATATCCCTTTTTAGTTTAAAACGAAACAACAAAAAGCAAACTTGACAAATAATGATTATAATAAATTAATTCCTCAAAAAATAAAACTCTTTTAATTTTATTTCAATCAATCTGACAGGTACTCTTGTATATCTGCGATCTGCTTTAGACACGGCTGTTTCTCGTTCATTCTTAAACAAGATCGCTTTTTTTTAAAAAGTTTTGTACCTGTCATTTATTTCGTCGTTAAATATATATTTAACTTTCCTAGGTTCAAACCCTATGTAACGCTATTCCGTTACAATATATATAATATTTTCATTCACTACCAAATTTCTATCTTTGCCTTCATCATTGAGTCAGGGTTACAATAGATATTTCTAGCACATGGTGAAGCGAACTGTTTTTGGAAACATGTGAGTAAGCATATAAAAAAGTGGTGCCATTGTTATTGATAACCTTCCTAACTAAAAGTTAGAAAGGGCCTACAATTGGTATCAATCTGAAGTCTATGAAATCTATAGAAATTGATTTGGTGTCAGATTTCTATAATTATACGAGTTAAAATGTAAATGGGATACACAAATTGAAAATTGATTTATAATTTGTGCTATTATACGTGTGTGAGTATATATATAAATATCCAAGTTAATAAAGTGCTTTCTTGAAGTATTTTTTTTTATAAATCTGTGAAGAAGTCATTCAAGATTTTGATCAAGAGTCATCTAATATTGCACAAAATAGTAAAAAGATAAGGCATTTTTAAAACATGCAGAAGAATTCACTATCTAACAATAACAAAAAAAAAGATTTCTAACAAGAATGAAATAAGGAAATGTATACAACGATGTGGGATATATTTTTTTCAAATTGATTTTAATATTTTGGACAGTAAAATACTTTATATATTATCGAATTTCTGTTAATTATGACTTTTAATTTTTTTTTTTTTTTGTAAAAATATTTTTAAAAGTACAAAAAATTATTTTGCATGTTTTGTGTTTTAAATTTTCAAATTAGTTATATATATATATACACATAATTGAAAAGTCAATATTTGTACTTAAATTATTCAGTTTAATAGTTGAAGAGTGGTATTGATTTTTTTTAGCAAAACAAATTATTGTTATGAAGAGAAAAAATATGTCATAGTAACATAATAAACTATATTAAAATTGTTTTATTAATTTAACAAAAATGAGATAATGAATATCATTAAATTATACAAATAAATGTAATACAATTTATTTAACAATAATACCATATTTAAACCAATACATTTTGCAAAAACAACAACAAACAAACCCCTCAGTGGTATAATCTTTTTAATAAATTTATACCACTTTGTTTTGTGGATTAAGTTATTCTTAAGCTTTTGTTGATTTAATAATATATTTGTTAAAAGAATAATAATAATAATAAGGAATAATAATAATAATAATAATCATCATCATCAATTGAATTATATGCAGTTATCATATTTAGACATGTGTATTTATTCTACTGTAGAAGAAGTAAGAAGTATGAGTGTGGGAAGATTTGGACCGTTGTTTAGAAATGATTATTTAATAATGTTATTTTAAGTCTGAGCCTTGGAACCTAAAATTTTAAATTGGCTTTGGTATTTGATGTAAATTATCATTTTCAAAGAAAATAGTCATCAGTGAAAGTATCATCAAAAGCATTCTTATTTCCTGAGCTTAGAAAATTAACAAATAATCAACATTTGAAGTAAATAATTTAAACAATATATAAATGATAAACATATAGTATTATTAACAATCATCAAGACTCATCAATCATTTTTTATGATTGGAATTAAAAGAGGTTATTCTGTAAATTCTAGACTAATCATCATCTAAACAATGCATACTTAGGGCATATTAAAAAAGTGATCATGAATATTTCGACTGCATACTTATACATAAATGCTGAAATAACTAAATATAATTCTATATCAAACATGCTAGGATCATTGTTATTAATACTCATTATGATCAATGTTCTGGGCCATCATACTTTGAGTGTACTGGCCATGGTATTGAATAATATTTATCCTGATAAGATTTATTATATATTACATATATGCTATTTTTATAATGCTGAATCATACCAGACTTATCTGGAAAAATATAATAATATCAGTGTAATATTGCTTTCAAATCTAGCTTGCCATTCTTTGATAACCAGTTTGGCTAGCTTCAGTTTTTTTTGAATCTCCTGATAATCTGAGCTGTCTCTTGGCAACTGATTTAATGGGATTGGTACAATTGAAGAGATATAGAGTTAATGACTTCCCTCTCACATGTGAATCTTATGCCTAAAGTCTGATTGTAGGATGACCTCATGAATAAGTATCCATAATCAAGAAAACATAATGGAAAGTTTTTTGGTTTATTTAGATTTCAATCTAGATTTTCTATTATTGGCTAAGATTACTTGAATTACCTTCAATGACAGTATATTTATCATTGAATTGAGGATGATTAAGTGATTAAACAATTTGTGATATCTAGCTCTCTGGATCCAACAATGCTTTTACTATAATTTTTTCCATTTTAATTTTAGGACAGCTTTGTAAAGCAGAACATAGAACGTTATCATTCAAATCATAGATTAAATTAACTATGAATTTTGTTAAATCTTGTTTATACTTCCTGTTCTTTATTTCCTTCATGGGCTCGTGCCCCTGCCATTTTCTGGATCTTGTTCTTTAATCTGCCTGATCACCTTTATCTGAATATATTTTATACTTCTATGACAATATGATTTACTAAATGAATTAAGAAAAACTCCTGTTAAATAGTTCATTGTATGCAAAGGCTTCTCCAATAAATTTCTCAGAAAAGCAATGGAGAAGACATTATTCACAAATCTCATGATAACAATGTTATATTTTTTTTTATCATATCGTTTTACTAAGAATCTAAAAGCAACCTTCAATAAATTATAAAATGCAGACAAACGGTTCGGAAATTAACGACCAATTGATGATAGGAAATTTAGTTAGCAAAGATTTAAATGGTAGGATATAGTTTTAAATTGTCTTCTCTATTAACTTATAATTATTAAATTAGAATAGGGAATGACCATCCTTTGCAGGAATCAAATATTTGGATTATCCAATACTTGATGAATACAATTGAAAGATGATCATGCCCATATAACCATTAAATGATAAGCAAGCATACTATTTTTATTATAAAGCAATCATGAACAAAAACCGTCATTAAATAAATTTGTTAAATATTCAATATTAAATTAAACTGGTTTGTCATCATAGTTATCTATTTTCTAATTAATCACACCATACACATATCAAATTCACATGTCAGACACTAAATATTCACACTTTGAAATAGAGAACATATTTATTCTTTCTGAGTTTGAACACTGGCATAACGAGGATCAAGAAGAGGTGAAGTAAGGGAAGTTATGCGAATGTGCATTCCATCTCACTTAGGCAGTAATGATCACGGGACCACAAAATTTAAGCAAATCATCAATCAACTGACTTGCCTTATCATGTTCTATTTTGAAAGCCCAATGAGTGACCATAGTTAGATACACCTCATGGAGAACAAGACCATCCTGTTACAATATATATACATATATTATGATCATGCCATTTGCCACAGTCCCTTAAAAAAGTTTTTAATGTAATCAGTTTTATCAAAAATTTTAAATTTTTATTAATATTCTGTATTAATTTTACGCATTATACAAATTAAAGTATACTGTATAATCTATTAAAAAGCCTATCTAAAATATTTTTAGATAACTTAGTTCAATTTATAAATAAAAATAGTCTATAATCTATTCTTTAAAGTATAAAATTAATTAGTGTTTATTAAAGTTAAAAATATAATGTTAAAATAACAATTTTAATTGTAAAACTTAATATTTAATAAGTTTTTGTAGAATGTATTTTAAATAATTTTATTTTCAGTTAATTGTTTTAAATAAGTATTATTTAATTCTAGAATATTCAGAATGATGTCTTAAAGCCTGCAGGGTGTGTGTATTTATCTTTATGCACCCATATTTTAGATAGATTAATTTTAGTTCTTCGTTAATAAAAATTTGATGCAGTTAATTTCTTATTTTAGTTCCAGTAATACTGCAAATTATTTTATAAATTTTGATTAAAAAAAAAATGTAGAAATTTTTGTATTGTATTGTTTAAATAATATTTTATATATTAAAATTAGTATTAAAATGGTTAATAATATTTCAATGATAAAATAAATGTATTTTAATATTTTAGTTAAATAAAATTTATTTAATATAAAGGTTAAATTAGATAAATTATTTTAAGAAAAAAAAAACTTAGAAATTAATTTATATGTAAATTAGTTTGTCTGGAAAAATTAAAGTACCAATCAAATGATAAGAAATAAAGGCTATAAATATAGATGTTCAAGTCAAGTAGGGGTCAGAATCAAGTCATTCGAATCAAGTAATTTTAAAGTAATAATTTTTTAAAATATTTTCTTATCAGTAAAGTAGTAAATTATATTTTCAAATGATTTATAATATTAAAAAGTCAATTTAATTTATTTTACTATGGAGTAAAACAGAATCTACTCCCTACTGATAAATTCATATGAAGCTTAATGGAAACCCTTGGTAATTGACGGAGACAGACATCAGTTATCTAACCGATGTGCTAATAATGAGGAGATAATGTCAGAAATAGAACTATACAGAAAAAAATAAGCATAGGAGTCGTAAGAAATTTATATTTAATTTATGTGTATGGATGTGTTGAAAGGACAATTTTATTTGATATTAATGATGAATCCTCAAAATATAAATTTTTTTGGATTTGTGTACCCATGTTATTTGGGAGAACTATTAAAAATTATATGGAAAGTTACCTCCCATTTTAAAAAAAAAAGAGAGAAAGAAGAATGTGTGCAAGTCAACTAATGTGTTAAAATGAATTTTATATTTATGCATTTTTTTTAACCTATTATCTGTCAATCCGTCATTTACAATATATCTGCTACTCACTTTTTAAAGGCTGAATGAATATTAAATATTTTGCAAATAATTTATAAATGAAGATAAAATATTTCAAATCTAGTATAAGAAGATTTTATTATTAGTCTAAAAAAGAAGTGAATGTTATGTTAAAATGCTTATTAAATCCTAGAAAATATTATTTGAATGCTAAAAATTATGAAAATCTTGCAAGTAACTAACAATTAAGCATGGGCATATTGGAAAGAAAGAAATCTTAAAATTAAAAAGAATCTTGTATTAAAAGTTATTATCAACCAGATGCGCATATCTACATGAAAAAAGAATTTTAAAATGAAGGAATTATTTGTTGAAAAATTTAAAAGGATTAATGATACTACTTTATCAAGAAAATATTTTGTGTAGTGATTTATTAAAAACCTGGATAAGCAAGGAAAATGTCTAAATGTGAAAAATTATCTGATGGAATAATTGATTTTATTATGAATTTCCCCTGAAATTTGTGTCCTTGATGAATAAAGTGAACTTTATTAGAAAGAAACTTTTATCAAGAAGAAATGGACAAAATTTGTCTTAGATTTTAATTGATATAACATCTGTGCTTTGCGGAGTCCAGAGCATGCAAAGAGTAGGGAAGGAAAAAAAATTTGTTCAGTGAGCCATTCTCTCCCTTCAAGTTAGCTGCTAACAAGCAAGTCCAGGACTTGGCAATAGTTTAAATTATTATTATTATTTTTAATTTTATTGTTAGTTGTTTAAATATAAAAAATATTATGTGAATTAGTATTTGTTTTAGAGATGTTTTCTTTAAAATATTTGAATATACTTTTTTTTAAATAAAGAAAAGTAAATACATGACAGAAAATTTAATATTTTCTGAAAAAGGTAAAATGTCTATAACTTTTTATATGCATGGACATCAATGAAGAGAATGGATTCACCTTATTTAATCCTAATGTTTAGGATTGAAGTAAATGGTTATTTACATTTTATGTGTATTTCTTTATCCATTGTGGTGCTTGGTTACTGAAACCAGATGGTATGATTATTTTTATTATTAAAAATATATTAATTGATTTTTGGAACATCATATAAAGGTGTAGAAATATATTATGTGAGATATCTAAATTTATTTAGATAATTCATGAATGCCGAAGTATGCATAATGTAAATATCATGTTTAATTATAAATATATTATTGTAGACCATATCTGTTTAGATACAAATGAATATATGTTGATCTCTGAAGTATTTAATAGAACAAAGTATTGGAATAAAAGTGTTATAAAGATGAACTATTTAAAATCATTTGTGTATATAATATTTTGAACCTTCTTGATATCATATTAGATATTTTTTGAAATGAAGTTTAGAAATTATTTTATGTTAAGTTGATAAAATTTGTTTACAATGCTAAAGGAAGTATTCCGAATGTAGAAGATAAATCATAGTGGTTCGGGATAGTAGTAAGTGTGGAAATGAAATCTCGAGTGGTAGGGATGTTTGAATATAAATATTATCTGTCAAATATAATGTTGTGAGTTTATAAATAAACTATAGTTAACAGAATTCTGTATGTATAATACATGGTCAGTAGCATTTCTTTCCATAGATCAGTAAGTGCTCAGGTAAAAGCTATGACAAGAATTTGAGGTAGACACAAAAATATGTGACCTTAAGCATTGCAAGCATGATATTTTATTACTGGTTTGAATTATTGTAGTTTTTGTATCCCTCACATTAATCACTATTTATCAATATTGGCTCTTGCATCATGAATGTTATAGTTATATATGTTTGAAAGAATAATAACTGGGCTATAGAATGTTATTAGTATTTGTTGAGAGCAAGAGGAGAAAAAGATGTATCACAAATGATATTTATGTAATATGGATAAAGATAAAGGAATGATTTAATAAACCTGATAGTAATAATAATAGAGATTACTAAAATATCAAATGCATATTTTGATTGTGAGAGAATGAATGAGTGTGACATCTGAATGATATTAATATTATGCAAACTGAGATAAATAAATATGATACATATAAGTAATTTTCAATTATTTAAAACAATCTGCTTATTTTGATGAATAAGGTAAATTAAGTAGCATAAAGTTTTAGAGTTAGTATAAAAATTTTGTAGTATATAACTTACAAAATACAAAATGAATTCAACGGATATATTTTTCTTTATTACTGTAGATGGTATTGATGATTTACCTGGATGATAAAGGTAAATGTTTTGTTGAAATATGTACAAAAATATGTATTATTATCTAGGAATAATTTTATGTATCAAACCTTAGTAGTTATTAATCTTATTTTCAAGTTACAATGGTGGTGAATCCACTGTGAATATAATTTTTAAAGTATGGAAATATATGCTGTTATTTAAGTATAACTTTATGTATTGAACTCTAGTAATTATTGATATTTTGGAATTACAACAGTGATGATGAATATTACTATTATAAGTTTAAAAGATGGTAATAGTATTACTGTTGAGCTGTATTATATTTTATATTATTTTTTGTGATAAATGGAGTGAAGACTATTTAATTTTTTTTTATATTTCTTATGTAAATATTTTTGCATATAATTTTTTTTATTTTTTAAATTTTCAAATATTTAGATTATGTAAACATATATTTTGTAAATTTAAACAATGTTTTGTTAAAAATAAATTTGTTAATGTTGTTTTGAATTTATATCATGTCTTGAGAGTTTCTTCATTTGTTATATCCAAGTGATTTATTGATCTTCTCATCCACACACATGTATTAGAAAAATTAATTATATGATTACATTAATGCACATAATCAATAAGAAATATATTATGGTTATTAACATTATCATAGTAGAAGATATTATTATTGCTAAACATGAAAGATATATAATGCCAATTTATAAATTATTTGATATGATAATTATATTGAAAGTTTGATATTTCTGAAGATGCCATATAAAAGGATAATAAGAATTTTAATGAATAATATAACATGAAAATATTTTGAACCTATTAAAGAGATTAAATATTATGTTTATAGAAGTCTCTAATTTTAATTCCATTTTATTGATGGGCAAAATTAAGTATATGTGTTATATCAAGAGTCTTGAGATATTTTATTTTGTTTATTATTGTTTTGTAATATAGTTCAGTATATGTAAAATTCCTCACTATATTTAGCTATATTATTTTATATGTAATTATTAGAATAAGATGAACCGAGGTAATGATAATTTTAAGAATTAGATTAGATGATAATGTATAAGAATTTTATTTGGTGCTAGATTTATTATTATATTTTATAAAAGAATAGTAATTATTTTAATGATTTATTGTAAATTTTGTAATTATTTAATTACAATTTATCTTATGTATTAGGTGAGTCATGGGAATATTATCTTTCAGGATATATTCTTAATGTTAAATTAACTATGTATCTTGCTAAATGTTTCATGTTGAGTCTCATAAATTTGTAATATTTTTTACCGAACCATTTTTAGTAGTAAAATGAGCTAGTTATATTTTAAATTAATATAATGATAAATGAGCTGTGTGTTTGATTTGAACCTTAGTTACTTATTATTTTAATTTGTGTTTTGACTTTATTTAATTTATTAAATTATTTAAGTATAATTTTTCTAGATGTAGTATTTTAGAGATGGCAATGAACTAATTAAAGTATTGGATTATTAGTTATTGTTTAAATAACGTGATTAACTAATAAAATAAGTTAGGATAGAAAGCTAGTAGTAATACTTAGGAATGTTCTTGAAGTCAATTTGGTAAAGTTACAATATATATATATATATTGTACCAAGATCACATTCGTAATATATCTAATTGTGTCTAAAAAAAAAAAAAATATTATTAAAATAAAATGCAGTTTGTTTCGAAACGTAAAATTAAAAGTCAAAGGGTTTTTTGAAATAAAAGTTATAATCAATTAATTAGAAGGCGGGAGGGGGTTTGCTTTAGAAACATCAAATTAATTAGAAGTTGATTTTCAAATAAGTAAAGAATCCTTTTTATTATTGTTGTTAGTTTAAAGAAAATATTGTTCATAAAAGTTATAAATGATTGATTAAAAAAAAGAAAGAAAGAAAAAAGTTTAAATTAAAAGTTTAAAAATATAAATCTCTTTTTATTTAAGTTAAAGCAAAAAAAAGTCATCTTAAAAACTAAATAGTGAATTTATCTTAAATTATATATTGAAGCTATATATATATACACATGGAATATATATATGTTTGCTTCACCATTCACTGTGGTTTAACTAAAGACCCTGAGTCCAACCACAATGAATGCAGACTAAATTTAAAGTAAGTAAAAGCTTTAAAAACATTCCGTAAATTTTAGAAAATAAAATGAAAAGATTTTATTTTAGATAACAAAATAAAATTTCTAGAACTCATCAGAAAAAAAGATTAGTTAGATAAGAATAATTAATTAAAAAACACAGCAATTAAAAAAATAAGATAGCAGAAGAATGGGGATTGGAATGTAAAATGGCGAACAAGCTAAGTATAAATGGAGAACCTGTCTATTGTTCGCTCTCTTTTACCTGGCTCAGCTCTACAGCTTGGACTGAAATCAGCCACAAAGATATTTATTGGAAAAGAAATAAAATTAACTTTTTCGGAAAGAACTCTCTGCAACCAAGAAAATATCTTAGTTTCTTGCTGAATAAATTCTCAAACCACCAGCATTCTATAGTCAAGGAGAAAATATCAAAAGAAATGGGTGCTATAAGAAAAATGGTGGAGTAGACTTTTCCCTCTATCTCCCAATTGTTTTTCTGTCTGCTGGAGCTTGTAAAACTCGAGAAATGTAGTGTGCCACAATAATTTTGCCTGACAATTCCCTGCTGCTATAAATGGATAACCGAGGACAGAAATCACCGTAAACTATCAGTACTGACTGCTGACCAGAATGTCTTCATTGCCATTTAATAAAGACGTACGCAATCTTAAATTATTACCGGTAACTTTAATTTTTCACTTGTATTTTATGTTGGCTTAAGCTATAAACTTGGGTCATTTATGTTATAATTATAATGTGTTAATATATATATAGCCTGAGAATTTTTTAGCATTTTCGTTGTTATTTTTTTTTTTTCTGGTTTGACCAGTATAAGGGAAATTCTTAATCCTATTAATATATATGTAATTTTTTTTGGTTAATGGATTGCCATTATCCATTACTGGAATTGTATACTACTATTTTTTTAAAAAAAAGAAACATGATTTCTTTCTTATTGTTTGCCATAAACATATATATGTATACTGGAGGAATTGGAAGTGAGAAATAATCTAATTTCATTTATTTCTAATCTACCCGCTACTAAATAGGGGAATATTTCAGATTTATTAAAACTCTTTGAATAAAATTTCTCCTTCCAATTCTTTCACTAATTTTTTAAAAATATATATATTAGAAAGAGAGAGAAGGCAGAACAAGCAATGGTCATTTTTTTTTAAAAAAATAATTCAATGTTTCTTTTTTTTAAATTTATACTTGGAAATATAAAAAAGAAAATGACATTAGAGTATATATATTAAAATGTTCAATTTCATGCATTTTATATGAAAGGTCCAATCCTTTTTTTAAAATACTTTCTTAAAGTCAATCTGGGTTTTACTAATATATATCTATTTGTCTAAAACAGATATAGCTTAAGCATTTTATAATTTGATTAAATATAAGAGAGGGAACGGAACAGTTATATATGTGTAAATTAAAAATATTAAATCTTCATTAACTCTAAGGGTGAACTAGTTAAATAGTGTTTAATTAATATACCTGTCTTTTTATATATTTTAATGTTAGAAAAGGTGCAAAGTAATTATTTCTAATAGTAGATATTCTCACAGTCTCAGAAAGATTTTGAAGTCATATTATTTCATATACGTATATTTTACCTAAGGTTTTTTAAAGTTAATGGTCAGTTGACCGCATTTTCTCTTATCTTGTGCTACTCTGTGATTTCTGTAGGGGTCTCAGCACATATCCGTAGCTCCTCTCATCTTTGATTCATAGGCTAACACCGCTCTGAGATTGCCCCACTAATGATAAAGTGGATCTCGACCCTTCTTCGAATATTACTACTGGACACAAGCACATATACCCCGTCCTGAACTTGGATCATGCTGAGATGAATGAGTTCCATTTCTCTAACCCTTGTGTTAGACCCGGGGGTGCTATCTAGACCTCAAGTTAGCCATATGTATAAAAAAATTTGTGCCTTCAAGACTTGCTTCTAATCTCATACAATTAAATCACCAAGGACCACAGTAATGTTTAATTTCATTATAGATAAAACCTTAACTTTGTAATAAGCTCAAAATTATTACTGAGTAAGTCTGAGAAGTGTCCACTAAGGGGGGGGGGGCGATTTTCTTTGCTTTGTTGTTTAAATGCAGGATATATTTGAACATGGCCTTAATCTATTTGACTAGTTTTTTTTTAATTGTCATTTTTTTAGTAATTTTACCCTACTGTTATGTTTTTCTGTATCCCTTCTTTAAAGTAAAGCCCCCAGTTATTGACTCAGTCCAATATTGTTCTGTAATTATCGTACTATTGTTTCATTATATTAAGTGGTTCTTTCTAATGCATACCAATACATATCCATGTCTGTAAATGCAAGAAAATAACTTGCAACATTTGTTTTGTCAATTATTTCTTCAAATTGTCAATTCTTTTAATTGAACAATAAACTTTTATTCAGTAATTTCATCAATATCTTGTCTGTGTCATTATATAGTCTAAACCTGATTTTTCTTTGTTAAAATTCCCCTTTAGGATCTCAGCTCTCCCTGACCACCTGGCATACATGAAAAAGAAATTCTAGTGAGGTTTGGGAAGTAAGTTGCTTAGTAGTAATCTGGAGGAGTAGATGAGACTCTTATTTCCACTCTGAGTTCCTTAATTTTTCCTTTGACCTGATTAATTTCTTCTTTAAGTTCTAGCTGACCTTGCTTCATTTCTCGTATCTCCGCTTTAAGTTCTTGCTGACTTTGCTTGATTTATCCCCGAATTCTTGCATCATATTCATCATCATTTTCATCATCATCTGCATCTCGGATATCTTCTTTTTTTATTTCCTCTATTTTTTTTGAAACAATATTTTTTATTTCACTAAATTTAAATATGAACCGTTTATTTTTTTTTTTACACGGAACATATGACCGACTCACCCCCTTGTCCTTTTCTCTACCCATTCTTAATGCTTTAGCTCCGCCCAAAATATCTAACTGTCCTTAATTTAAAAGAATAATTTATTTTAAATATCACAACTGTCAAAATCTCTTTTCATTTAAAGAAAAAAAAGTTTTCGGTCAGTTCTTTTTTTAAAATTAAACCACTTTAACATATGTAATTTAGCTTTCTTAAAAAAAAATTTTTCAAACAAGAAACAAGGTATTTAATTACTATTGTTTCTTAGGTCATCTTGTCACAAAATTCATACAAAAAATAAAAACTTTTAGAGGAGACATTGGAGAGAACCCCATGGACCACATAAAGAGTTTACAGGAATTATTCCTATTTCATGAGGAAAGAGAAGTAGAAAAGATAGCTGTGGCTGTAAATCATTTGCATGTGTCTGCACGACACTGGTGGGGCTGTATTGAGGTTCAACCCACAACTTTTACCAACTACCGCCTCACATTGTGTAAAACATTCTGGAGTGAAGAGAGGCAGGATGGAATTCTCCATCGAGTATCTCAAGAGAAATACCGTGCATCAAGAGAAGAAACTCATACACAATTTTTCCTCCGCCAGAGTAGCACTCCTATCGTCCCTGACAGCATTCAACTTAACAGATAGTCACATCATTAGAACTATAAGATATAATGTGCCCCTCCACATACAACAATTGATGTTAAGCTGTCAAAACTATGGGATAGGACAAATAGGGGAATTCCTTACTGCTGTGGATTTCAGTAATCTAGAGGAGGATCAACACGGAGGCAGACAGCTAATCCTCAGGGAAAAGGGAAGCACACAGCAACAATTATCTATGGGGAGGAGAAACCCCATCACCGGTCACTATACCAAGTATATCCGAAAGTTGAAATATTAGTAGAAGATATCCCAGTAATTGCTTTACTAGACACAGGCAGTCAATTAACATTCATGTCGAAAGAATGGTATGATGGTACAGGAAAAATAAAGACACTACCCACCCTGCCTATGCGGGCCACTCAAACAAGGTTAGCAAATCGAAAAAGGGCTAAAATTGAAACCCGTCAAGTGTGGCTGGACATAGAAATAGGATCTACCAGAGTAAGTTATCCACTTTTGATAATGACAAGTCTTATACAAGATGTACTATTGGGGTCTGATTTTATGGAGGAACATCAATCAGTGACAAATTATGTTAAGAAGATTTTCCAGTTTCATGAAGAAGAAGTCCCGATCTATAGCCCAACAGATCACAATGCTACCACAGTAGGGTGCATACAGGAGGTAGTAAACTTGGCAACAATAGAAGAGAAAATAAAACAGTCATCACTTGAAGTTGAGCAGGATAAAACAAAATTAGTCACGATGCTAATGGAAAATATAAGGGCCTTTTCAATTGTACCTGGGATCATAAAAGGTTATGTGCATAGGATACAAGTCAAGGAAGAGATGTACTTCCATGCAAGGACATATCCTATACCTTATCGGTATAAGGAAGAAATGGAAAACCAATTAAAAAGCATGATAGGTGGCATTATAGAGAGAAGTTCATCACTATATAACAGTCCTATTATACCAGTTAAAAAAAATGGGTCGATATGAGTGTGTTTGGATGCGAGAAAATTGAATAGCATTACTATCCCAGAAAGGGACATACCTCCTCCTCTTCAGGATGTTTTTGCACATCTCGCTAATAAGAAAATTTTTACCACTCTTGACTTTACATCAAGTTATTAGCAAATTGCACTTGACCCATGTGACAGGAAATACACGGTGTTCAGATATGAAGGACACATATGTATTCAAGTGGATGCCATTTGGCCTAATCAATAGTGGTGCCGGATTAATACAGTGCCTAGATCAGGCCCTATCAGAAGAAATACAAAAACACATGGTATGTTACGTTGATGTGGTTATCGCTTCCCCTGACACGGCCGAACATTTAGTACATTTAAAAAGGTTCCTCCAAGAATGTGTGGCAAAGAACATAATAAATTTTACTAAAAGTTGCTTCGCACTACAAGAAATTAGCTTTCTGGGACATTTAGTGAATGGGCAAGGGATCTTACCTATCCAGACAAGATAACAGCCATTAAGAATTTTCCCATAACTACTAATCGTAAACAAATACAATCATTTATGGGCATATGTAATTTTTACCATAAATTCTATAAAAACTTTGCGCAAGATGCATCATTATTATTTGACCTCTTAAAAAAGGATCACCGTTGGAAATGGTCGATAGAGCACGAACAGGCTTTTGAAAAAATTAAGAAAAATTTTCTACAAACTGTGGTATTACACCATCCTGACTTCACTCATCCCTTTTATTTACAAACTGACAGCAGTAAAAGGGGTCTGGGGGTAGTGTTGTTCCAAATTGATCAAGAGAATAGACATAAAGTCCTGTATATTTTTTTGCAGTCGAACCCTCCAAGGTGCGGAAGCCAATTACACCATGACAGAACAAGAGACTGGCAATAGTATGGGCATGCCAGAGGTTTAAACAGTTTCGGTTAGGTTCATAATTAATCATCATCACTGACCACAGGTGCCTTGAGTTCCTAAATAGAGGATATCTCACCAATGACCATCTCATCAGATGGAGTCTGTTTCTACAACAATTTAAGTATAAAGTAATTTACTGTCTCAGAACAGAACATAGTTGCAGAATCTTGAGCCGTCACCCAGTAGAAGTGCAACCACACAATTTGGTGGCAGAAGAAATGTGTATAACAACAATGTCAATTGGTATAGATGATTTAATAGAACATGATTTGAAAAATGTAGCCAACTTGCAAAGAAAGGCCATAAATTATGGACCCATCATTGAGAGCCTGGAGAAAGGACTGAGGCCAGAACTGAAGAAACATTACCAGATCAAAGATAACATCCTGAGGTACAAAACACGTTACTCAGGAAATCCATGGAAAATTCTAAGACCACGGGAAATTAGAAGGTGGCTTATTGAACATATTCACAAACTATGTGGACATTATGGCCCTCAGAAAACTGAGAGTGCTATCCACTATCAGTTCCATTGGGAAACAATGTACTCTAGCATCTTGACCAAACTGAGAGAGTGCCAGATCTGCGCCCAAAGTAAACACCCTAACCACTCTTATAGGGAACACTTACTCCAATACTACCTACAGGGCCAAACAAACTTTTGATTGTGGACCACTATGGACCGCTGCCTGTTTTTAACCACTTTAAGTTTCTTTTCATCACATATGACGTATTTTCAAAGTATGTATCAGCGTACCCTGTACGGCAGGTGGACTCGCGTAGTGCACTAAAGGCTCTAAACTCGAAGCAGTTTGTTGAAATAGGGAAACCAAAGACCATTCTTTCAGATCATAGGTCAGCAGTCACATCTCAACAATGGAGAGAGGGGATGCGGCAATAGGGAGTTAAACATTTTAACATCAATAAGGAACCGAATCCCTGCGAGAGGATCATGAGAGAGCTGAACTGATTGTTCCGAACTTACTTGGGTAGTAACCATAAAAGTTGGGTCAAACAAACACCCATACTGGTAAGATATTTAAACCAAAACATAAATGAATCTACAGGTTTTACCCCAGTGAGACTCCAATTTGGAACATGTGACCCAGGATTCATAAAAATGCTATCGCCAGCAGAGCAGGAAATAAGTGATCATGATAAGGATCAAGCCAATGCTAGAAGGGGACTAGAACAAATGGCTAAAAAAGAATTAAAAAGGCTAAACATAATGTGTACCGCTTAGAAATTGGGGAACAGGTGTGGGTCCGCACACCACACACAAGCAAGCCATCAGAGTGCCAATACAAGAAGTTTTTCCCTCTATACGAAGGGCCTTACATTATAAAAAGGAAATTAAGGGAAAACTCTTTCCTGTTGGAAAATAAAAAAGAGACCCCGGGGCCATTTAATGCAAGAGCATTAAAGCCATATCATGACCAGATAAATACTGAACGACACAATGGAAATACCGGATCCCAGAAAGGAAGATCCACCCATAAAAGGATCACATAAGCAAAAGGATAAAGAAAATACAATAGGAATGATAGACCATAGGGAACAAATGGACCGTAAATTGAAAAAGAGACAAAAAACATGATTATTTCTGATATTTTAACTATGTTTGGATGTATGAATATATTGCTTGTTTAATCTGGGTTTTATTTTTAAATTATAGTTATAATCCCCCTGTATCACTCAGCTCCACTCCACACCAAAGGTAACTAGGGTCATTTTTTTTGTTATTTTTTTTGATGCATTCTGGGAATATGAAGCTATACATATATACACATGGAATATATATATATATATGTTTGCTTCACCATTCACTGTGGTTTAACTAAAGACCCTGAGTCCAATCACAATGAATGTAGACTAAATTTAAAGTAAGTAAAAGCTTTAAAAACATTCTGAAAATTTTAGAAAATAAAATGAAAGATTTTATTTTAGATAACAAAATAAAATTTCTAGAACTCATCAGAAAAAAAAATTAGTTAGATAAGAATAATTAATTAAAAAACACAGCAATTAAAAAAATAAGATAGCAGAACATGGGGGATTGGAATGTAAAATGGCGAACAAGCTAAGTATAAATGGAGAACTTGTCTATTGTTCACTCTCTTTTACCTGGCTCAGCTCTACAGCTTGGACTGAAATCAGCCACAAAGATATTTATTGGAAAAGAAATAAAATTAACTTTTTCGGAAAGAACTCTCTGCAACCAAGAAAATATCCTAGTTTCTTGCTGAATAAATTCTCAAACCACCAGCATTCTATAGACAAGGAGAAAATAACTAAAAAAATGGGTGCTATAAGAAAAATGGTGGAGTAGACTTTTCCCTCTATCTCCCAATTGTTTTTCTGTCTGCTGGAGCTTGGAAAACTCAAGAAATGTAGTGTGCCACAATAATTTTGCCTGACAATTCCCAGCTGCTATAAATGGATAACCGAGGACAGAAATCACCATAAACTATCAGTACTGACTGCTGACCAGAATGTCTTCAAGGCCATTTAATAAAGATGTACGCAATCTTAAATCGTTACCGGTAACTTTAATTTTTCACTTGTATTTTATGTTGGCTTAAGCTATAAACTTAAGTCATTTATGTTATAATTATAATGTATTAATATATATATAGCCTGAGAATTTTTAACATTTTCATTGTTATTTTTTTTTTCTGGTTTGACCAGTATAAGGGAAATTCTTAATCCTATTAATATATATGTAAATTTTTTTTTTTTTTTGGTCAATGGATTGCCATTATCCATTACTGGAATTGTATACTACTATTTTTTTTTAAAAAAGAAAGAAACACAATTTTTTTCTTATTGTTTGCCATAAACATATATATGTATACTGGAGGAATTGGAAGTGAGAAATCTAATTTCATTTATTTCTAATCTACCCGCTACTAAATACGAGAATATTTCAGATTTATTAAAACTCTTTGAATAAAATTTCTCCTTCCAATTCTTTCACTAATTTTTTTAAAATATTTATATTAGAAAGAGAGAGAAGGCAGAACAAGCAATGGTTGTTTTTTTTTTTTTAAATTAATTCAATGTTTCTTTTTTTTAAATTTATACTTGGAAATATAAAAAAAGAAAATGACATTCGAGTATATATATTAAAATATTCATATTGATTTTATAAGAAAGGTCCAAACCTTTTTTTTTCATACTTTCTTAAAGTCAATCTGGGTTTTACTAATATATATCTATTTGTCTAAAACAGATATAATTAAGCATTTTATAATTTGATTAAATACAAGAGAGGGAACGGTACAGTTATATATGTGTAAATTAAAAATATTAAATCTTCATTAACTCTAAGGGTGAACTAGTTAAATAGTGTTTAATTAATATACCTATCTTGTTATATATTTTAATGTTAGAAAAGGTGCAAAGTAATTATTTCTAATAGTAGATATTTTCTCAGTCTCAGAAAGATTTTGAAGTTATATTATTTCATATACGTATAATTTACCTAAGGTTTTTTAAAGTTAACGGTCAGTTGACCGCATTTTCTCTTATCTTGTGCTACTCGGTGATTTGTGCGGGGGTCTCAGCACATATCCGTAGCTCCTGTCGTCTTTGTTTCATAGGCTAACACCGTTCTGAGATTGCCCCACTAATGATAAAGTGGATCTCGACCCTTCTTCGAATATTACTACTGGACACAAGCACATATACCCCGTCCTGAACTTGGATCACGCTGAGACGAACGAGTTCCATTTCTCTAACCCTTGTGTTAGACCCGGGGGTGCTATCTGGACCTCAAGTTAGCCATATGCATAAGGAAATTTGTGCCTTCGAGATTTGCTTCTAATCTCATACAATTAAATCACCAAGGACCACAGTAATGTTTAATTTTATTATAGATAAAACCTTAACTTTGTAATATGCTCAAAATATTACTGAGTAAGTCTGAGAAGTGTCCACTAAGGGGGGGGGGGATTTTCTTTACTTTGTTGTTTAAATGCAGGCTATATTTGAACATGGCCTTAATCTATTTGACTAGTTTTTTTTAATCAATTGTCATTTTTTTGTAATTTTACCCTAGAGTTATGTTTTTCTGTATTCCTCTTTTAAAGTAAAGCATCCAGTTATTGACCAAGTCCAATATTGTTCTGTAATTATCATACTATTGTTTCATTATATTAAATGGATCTTTCTAATGCATATCAATACATATCCATGTCTGTAAATGCAAGAA
The DNA here is from genome assembly GCA_028023455.1 of Epiperipatus broadwayi. Lineage (NCBI taxonomy): Eukaryota > Metazoa > Onychophora > Udeonychophora > Euonychophora > Peripatidae > Epiperipatus > Epiperipatus broadwayi. The sequence continues at coordinate 317,835 of JAQFVV010000374.1, read as the reverse complement.
AATAACTTGCAACATTTGTTTTGTTAATTATTTCTTCAAATTATCATTTCTTTTAATTGAACAATAAACTTTCATTCACTAATTTCATCAATATCTTGTCTGTGTCAATATATTGTCTAAACATGACTTTTCTTTGTTAAAATTTCCCTTTAGGATTTCAGCTCTCCTTGACCACCGGGCATACATGAAGAAGAAATTCTAGTGAGGTTTGGGAAGTCGCTTAGTAGTAATCTGGAGGAGTAGGTGATGTTTGAACCCCCTCTACCTGCATCTCTAGGTTAGGTTAAAGCAGCTCTATTTTTCATACCGTTACAATATATGCGTAAATGACGAATTAATATGAGTCTGTTAGTAAAATATATACGTGCGATTGTAAATATAATAAAGGTATGCGTAGTAAATAAATAAAAAAATGATATAGAAAATTATCATTAAAAAATACAGTGACGGCTATTAAGTTAAACAAACTACAACAACACTATGTTTGCGATGGCTGCTAATTAACATCTCCAACAACAGGATTAAAAGCTTATCTCGAGGAATGCAATTAAACACAAGGAAGGAATTTCGACAACAGATATTGCTGGCGGACATCAAAACAACAACAGGCCTTAAGTATAAATAGTACAGTTTTTCATCGGTCAAGGAGTTGAGATTACAATTTAGATTGTGCAGTTGAGATTGAGCAGTTGAGATTAAATCAGTCAATAATGCAATGTTAAAACCCTTGGACACATATGACTTTCTCCAGCCTGAGTCCAGTGAAACCGCAGTCTGCCCAGAATAAAAAAAATGCCTTCATAACAACTTGAAGAATTGTCGTCAATATTTAACTGTCTCCAAGAATAGTAGCAATGAATAAGCATTAAACCTCAAGAACTTCATATCTGGCCGGATGGAAATATTCTCACTTAAAGCAGCAACCAGGAAGAAAACAAAATCTATTAAAATAAAGTTCACAGCAAACAGCAAGAAAAAGTCCACGTTCTAAAATCCTAGGTAACATTTTCTTATTCTCATTTATAAAGTGGCTATCGCATTTGTTGAAGCCTGCGAGAGTCAAGTAATATGAACTCTATAGCATACATAGACGAACTATTGATATGTGTGTTTTAAATTTCAAATATTATTTAATGCTTTGTTATATGATATTTTAGTGTGTGAATTAATATGTGCGTGATCATTAGACCAGTGTTATATTAGTTAAATAAGATTTATAAAAATATTTAAAATTAGTATAATAAATGTTAATCAAAATAAATTGTCTTTTAAACTTAAGCTTAATTTTGTCGGTCAATTCTTTTGCCATTAATTAAAACAATAATTTGTTATTGATTACAAGTAGCTGAGCTAGTTAAGGGATTTTTCGAGCGCTGGATTATGGGCCTACTTTCCAAAGATTGTTAGTTGTGAACTAGCTGGCGCCCAGGGTTACTCCGAAACAAATAAAGTGTTTGGATAGTGGGGGTTTAAATCTAGCAGTCTAGGTGGGCCACGATCTGGAAATGTGATTGTGTGATGCGTTGCATAGCTCGGTCTGATTGTCGGTATTATTGACAGCTCTGCTATCAATAATATTCTTCACTCTGCTCGATCGTCTGGTTCGTTCACGTATATTTATAACATAAGATTATAAATTTCTTACAAGTAAGGTTTAAACCCAGCCAAACCTAGCTTGTAGAGTATGTGGAATCTATATGGATCGAACCCGGTACAATATATATATATATTTGTTATGGTTTTTTTATTCTTTTAATTATGTATTAAAATTGATTTAGGTTAACATTTGAAAAAGATGATAGAAAGGATAATTCTACAGGAATGTTGCAAGAAAGGCATTCACTTTTGTCAAGGTATGATTTTTTTAAATATTTCTTTTGATTTTTTTTCATGTTACCGTTGATAATATAAATAAATATATTTTAAGTCAAGAAACTAAAAATATTAAATTGATAGGACTTGATTTTTTAAAATTTTATAAACTGTACACATATTCATATTCATGATTGAATTTTTGATATCTGATGGTTGTCACTTTTTTTAAAATGAGGATAAAATTATAAGTGGTAGTTAAAATTGCTACAACCGCCAGAGTTTAATATTATTGTTTTGAATAAATATGTATATATTTTAATTCTCTTGTTGATATAATTGCAGTACGTCATGATGAGATTGCTGTAACCCATGCTATTCTTGCTCAACATATTTCAGAATCTCTGTCTAACACGACAGATTAATGTTTATAAGTATATTGGCTTAAAATTTTTTAAACTTTAGTTATGTTATTAATTATGAAATGGAGTCTTTTATAATTGGAAAAAAAGTTGCATTTATGCAGTAATAAGAACAATTTTACAAAGAAGAAGAATTTACATTATGAAAGCTATTAGTGATTGTAAGTTGTAAAATATGTTAAAATTGCAAATTTTTTATTTTATTTAAAATGTTGAAATAATTCTGTGTAAATCAAGATCATAAGATTGATAAATAAAATTATATTTGTAGGCAGATAAATGAAATAATTAAGCAGTTTAAATAGTATAAAACCAACTATGGCAAAATATTTATAGAAAATAAAAGTGTTTACCAAAATAATTTAAACACATCAGCTGCAGATAAAAAGTTCAGAGAGAGAAATAGAAAGTTACAGAGTTAATATAAAAATTTGATGACATTTTCTTTCAGTTAATATAAGAAATGCTGTTAATGGAAATCTATAATGAACTATTCTTTAGTTTCAATGAGCTACTATATTAAAGCCATGTTCTTCTAAAGGAATGAAAAATTGATATATTGCCCATGTAATTCTAAAAGAATAGTCTTCTATTCCATCATCATTATGCTTTTTCAAAGATTAACCATTCTACATCAGAGATGAAACCTTATAACTTCATTATTTATTAAAATCATTATTTATTTATTTTGCATATAGATTTAGATACCTTAACTATTAACAAGATATCATAAAGAAACCAGTAAAAATTCCAATCAGGAGATGCTAGTGGCTTTATTAAGTTCTTCAATTCTGCCACTGTAGGCAAGAATCCAACTACCATTAACTAAATGGTTTATATTTTGTTTTTATCCATATTTGTAAAGTTGAGTTATCTTGAATTTCTTGATGAGACTAGTTGTGTCTAGGAAGACTAGATTCAACTGGCTTTTTTGTTAATCTGGAAAAAAATTTATTTAGAATCTCATGAGTATTCCATACTTTATGCTATAATCTTTGATTATAGATTCTTGGTTGAACATCAAAAATGAGGATGTTGATTCAAGTCTAATCTTAAAGTGGTGAAACTATATCTTGAGTTATTGGCAAGTAACATTTTTTTATACATTTGCTGTGAAGCAATTTTTTTTCTGATATTTGGTGGAGGAATATGTGAAAAAACAGTAAGCCATTCCAAAGGAGTAGACTTAAGGTATGTCAGTAATACATCTGATTAATTGCATATAATCTTTTGCATTAGGAGTCTGAAATATGATCTTAATCCATGTTGTTCAGGAATTATCTTGGATCATATTCTGACTTGTTTACTTCTTTTCTTTTAAGTTAGATCAAAATTAATTTTTAGGAATAATTTCCTTGGAAAGGTGGTTGGCACTCCTTGGGGTTGTGTTGCAAGTATTTTATGAACAGCTTTTAGCATTTTTCACTGGTGAATATTGCAATCCTGTGTGGAGAAAAATTTCTTGCACTAAACTTCTGGATATTCAATCATAATCTTTATTTATGTTAAAAAGTTATCAAAATTTTGCTGGCATATAACTAATAAAAAATGGATGTTAAATACTAAAAAAAATTTGACTTTCACCCGCTTTGCAAGCACGTAGTTGGTTACAGACGGGTGTGGGTTCGCGTCCCGGCCAATGCTATGACATATGAAAAAAAAAAAAAAATTTGACTTTGAATTGTCTTTGCTAATTAATAGTACATTTGAATTTAATTGAATCTCATAGATTTGATATTCATTAATTTTTAAGTTTATTTAAATGTAATTTTCCAATTCAAATATTTAAAATAATATTTTTAATTTGCTACAATTATATAACAATTTTTAAATTTGTATTTTTTAAAAAAATATTTTATTGATATTTTAAAAATATTTTTTAATTTTTCAGTCCATATTCGTTATTTTATGAAAGTTTATAATAATTTTGCTTCTAGTTATTAAAGAGAAAAAAAAGAATTATGAAAGGGGAAAAAAAATATTATAAATTCCTTGATGTTGTCTTTCATCTTCAGAATTATTTAATTAATTTGAAATATAATTATTGCTAGTATTTTTATTTAAGAAAACTAACTATATTTTTGAACTATTAATTTTATCTCTAATAATTATGTATATGTTTGTTAATTAAATCTGAAGGTTTCTGTTTATTGATAATTTATTGATCTGTATAATATATTTAAATGTCTGAGTATAAATAATATTAAAGTGGCTGATAGATATCTTTCTTAGTCTAATTAAATGAAGACAGATATTGTATTTATACTTCCGGTTCATAGCATGAGGTCCATATATTGTATAGCTAAATCTGTTCTAGGTATATAGTGCAAAATTAATATATATCACTGATATAAATATTGGTCTTTTATTCATGGTTACTAGCTTAATAAACATCACATGATCCCCATTTCTTATGCTTGCTTATAACTGTTGTTCAAATAGGCAAAACTCTCTATATAGTATTGCCACACAGTGCAAGCCAGAGTAATCAATGGATGCCAGAAGGCTTGTGCATAAAATCCCCATCTAGTGCCTACTCATCCAATATCCCCAGACTAGTTTCTGCCTCATGGCCTTTGTCAAGGAGGAGCCTTGAATCGGAGAACACTGCACCTAGATCTTAGGATCTTATGCAACCTTTCAGCAGCCACCTTTTATCTCTACTTAACTACAAAGCTCTGAGTCTTAAATGCTTATTAGCTTATATAGTCATATAGGTCTGAACTCAGTTCAGTACCTATACATTTTGGTGTCTTTGGTTCTTTAATAACCATATCCACCACTATTCTATTAGGCAGGATTGGTTTTAAGCCAATAAACATCACATGATCATCATTTCTTATGCTTTCTTATAACTTATTCAAACAGGAAAAACTCTCCATATAGTATTGCAACTCAGTGCAAGCCAGAGTAATCAATGGATGCCAGAAGGCACTGCACCTAGATCTTAGGATCTGATGCAACCCTCCAGCAGCCACCTTTTATTTCTACTTAACTACAAAACTATGAGTCTTAAATTGAAACACAATAATATTTTCAATCCAAGCTCAGTGTCTTATATAGTCATATAGGTCTGAACTAAGTTCAGTACCTAAACATCACATGATCACTATTTCTTATGATTGCTTATAACTGTTATTCAAATAGGCAAAACTCTATATAGTGTAGCCACACAGTGCAAGCCAGAGTAATCAATGGATGCCAGAAGGCTTGTGCATAAAATCCCCATCTAGTGCCTACTCATCCAATATCCCCAAACTAGTTTCTGCCTCGTGGCCTTTGTCAAGGAGGAACCTTGAATCGGAGAACACTGCACCTAGATCTTAGGATCTTATGCAACCTTTCAGCAGCCACCTTTTATCTTTACTTAACTACAAAGCTATGAGTCTTAAAGCTTATTAGCTTATATAGTCATATAGGTCTGAACTCAGTTCAGTACCTATACATTTTGGTGTCTTTGGTTCTTTAATAACCATATCCACCAAGCCAATAAACATCACATGATCACCATTTCTTATGCTTTCTTATAACTTATTCAAACAGGAAAAACTCTCCATACAGTATTACGACTCAGTGCAAGCCAGAGTAATCAATGGATGCCAGAAGGCACTGCATCTAGATCTTAGGATCTGATGCAACCCTCCAGCAGCAACCTTTTATTTCTACTTAACTACAAAACTATGAGTCTTAAATTGAAACACAATAATATTTTCAATCCAAGCTCAGTGGCTTATATAGTCATATAGGTCTGAACTAAGTTCAGTACCTAAACATCACATGATCACCATTTCTTATGCTTGCTTATAACTGTTATTCAAAGAGGCAAAACTCTTCATACAGTATTGCGACTCAGTGCAAGCCAGAGTAATCAATGGAAGCCAGAAGGCTTATGCATAAAATCCCCAACTAGAGCCTACTCATCCAATATCCCCAAACTAGTTTCTGGCTTGTGGCCTTCGTCAGTGAGGAGTCTTGGATCTGAGAGTACTGCACCTAGATCTTAGGATCTAATGCAACCCCTCCACCAGCCACCTTTTATCTCTATAAAACTATTTGTCTTAAATTGAAACACAATAATATTTTCAATTGAAAATATTATTGTGTTGAACACCTTTTATCTCTACTTAACTATAAAACTTTGAGTCTTAAATTGAAACACAATAATATTTTCAATTGAAAATATTCAATTGAAAATATTATTGTGTTTCAATTTTAGACTCATAGTTTGTAGTTAAGTAGAGATAAAAGGTGGCTGCTGGAGGGGTTGCATTAGATCCTAAGATCTAGATGCAGTGTTCTCAGATCCAAGTCTCCTCATCGACGAAGGCTACAAACCAGAAGTTAGTCTGGAGATATTGGATGAGTAGGCACTAGATGGGGATTTTATGTACAAGCCTTCTAGCGTCTATTGATTACTCTGGCTTGCACTGAGTGGCAATACTGCATGGAGAGTTTTGCCTGTTTGTTACTAGCTTAATAGTTAATATGTTCTTTTCTTTGCTTTTTATCAGATTATTTATGCCAAAACTTGTTGGCACTTTGGATAAACACTCATAATTAACACTGTCAGTTCTACCATCCAATTAGATCATTTTAATTTTCTTCTCAAGTATATTCAGATATATATAAAGGAGTGCATCAAGCTTTGGGTTTTGATGTATTAATCATCATCTGATCATTTATTATTAGATGATTTGATTTCACAAGATTCAGTTACATTCTGACTACATCAATATGTGGCTAAATTATATAGAGACATTAGTCATTACTATTCATCATCTTATTTATTGTCATTTAGTACAAGGAAGATTAATCACTATAATTAATGATTACCTCATCCTTTACAATATTTAGAATAATTATATAAAGGTAATATGTAAAATTAGAATTTTTTTATTATACATAATTTGAAATCATATGCATGCAATAAATAGTATTATATTATTATTATAAATTTTTAAAAGCAATAAAGTTGCAAGAATATTTATTTAACACTTTAAATAATTTATTTATTTTAAAATTTTGTATTTCTGAATGTAAACCTATTTGTGGATCAAACAAGTCCGAATACATTATTAAGTTAATTTTCAAGTCAAGATTCCCAAAGAATTATTTAAATGCCATTATAAATAACATTTGTCTTTTGTTATATCTTTGCCAATGTATTTTGTAAGACAAAAGATAATATCTGACAAAATAGGTTGTCCTTGATATAATAAAAGGTGGGCATAATTTAATAATAATAAACAGCCTTTCGTAAAACAATTTTTAACTCCAACAAAAAAAAAAAAAAGGAGTGAAAGAGAGAGAAACTGTTCCAGAAATAACGTTTGCAATAACTATGCATATTAATCTAGGAAACACAAATAATCTCCCACATATAGAACATACTGGTCCATTTTTTTGTTCACTTGTTATTTTACAATATTGTCTTTTAATTTCTTCAACAAAAAACTTTTTTTTCTGAAATACATCAACATTATGTCTAATTGTAGCTCTCCAATATATTCTTTTCTATGCCATATCTTCCCAATTGAACCCATCTCATTATTGTATTTTTTAAAATGTCTCTGAACTAATACTTATAACATGGAAAAGGTCTACTCCCATGTAAACTATATTGCAAGTTCATCACAAAACACTATTTTAGGAAGTCTTGCATTGTTCATTTATTTTATCTACCCAATCCAACAAAGATGTGATTTGACAATAGTGGACTCTATGGAATCACATTCAGCAAGTTGAAGAAAATATTGATTGGTTTTATGATCTTGCCATTGTCTTTTTAAAATTTTAAAAAAACATTCTTAAAAAAAACTTTTCTAATGCTTTATATTGCGTTGATTGAGTGTCTAAGTTTTATTTCTGTACAATAAATTAAATAAAGTAACTGTATACTGATAACTTAGTTGCAATAATTATATCCCTGTGATGAAATATTATTTATATAGTAACTGTATACTGATAACTTAGTTGAAATAATTATATCCCTGTGATGAAATATTATTTCTTTAACTTGTTAAAAGCAGCAGGAGCATATTGATGTCTGTGTTGTACTTTAACTTCTAAGTCCATCTTTCTATTTATAAAATTACTAAGATATTTAAATTGCTTTACATTCTCAAGTCGATAATCGTTGAAGATTTTTCTTTTATCATGATAGTAAAAATTTTTTTTTAATAAACCAAAATTTTATATCTTCCATTCTTAACATTAAAAAAATCCAAATCTTCTTTTGGACTGGAAAAATTAGCACAATCATCAGCATACTGTAAATCCAAAATTCAAGAAGGTTTTGCTATCATACTTATGTTGGATTTTAATCCCTTTTGATTAAGCTACTTATAAACAATTCCAAAGACCACAGTCATAAAAATTGAAACCATTGTATAACATTAGTTTTTATTTCAAACATCTCTTATTTTCCACCAGTATTAATAACATTTCCTCTTATTGCATTGCGTAGAAGATATATAATATGAACAAATTTTGATGGATAACTAACGAATTTCATACAATTCCATAAAACTCTTCCATTAACTGAATCAAAGGGTCTTGATTATATCAATAAAAGCAATACATAAATCACTCCTTTGTTTCTGACACATTCCTTGCTTTTGTCTGACATGTCTATAGTGCTTTTTGATTTTTCTAAAACCACATTGACTCACTGGTAATCATTCATCCAGACTGGAAATGAAACTGTTCAACAGAATTTTGAAAGTGCTTTTGCTGTTGTGAATAATAATGACATTATATAATAATTATTGCAATCTTGTATATATATATATATATTTAAAATTTTGAACTACAAAACCTTCCTTAAGATCAAATGGCACAACTTCTATGCATCCTTATATTCTTAATAAGTTTCAAATGTTGTTGAAACTAACATATCACCAATATATTTTAAAACTTCTCCAGGTATATCATCAGTATCTGCAGTCTTTCCATTTTTAAGATTACAAAGAACTATTTTGATTTAAGGAAACTGGATCTCTACTAAAATTGATATATCATTGAAAGTTATCATCTCAATTTTTGTTTTATTATTCAAAAGAGGATCAAAATACTTCTTTCTTCTATTCAAAATATCTCTGTTATTGTATTAAAAAAATTGTCATTACTGTATTTAATAGGATTGTGATACTGTTTTTCAGGTCCATATGATGCTTTCAGTACCTCAAAAAAAGATTTTTAATGACCACAATCAGCGAATGTCTGTATCTTCTTTGCTGTTTTAATTCACCTATCATTTCTCAGCCTTCTTGTCACTTGTTGAACTTCTGCTTTCAGATCTTTATACTTATTTTGAAGTTACACTTTTACTCTATTATCCTGTCAAACAGAAAATTCTACCTGTTTTTCTTCGGTCAAGTCACTAATAATAAGATCATTGTCAGAAAACTAGTTATGATTCTTCTTTTTAGTGATCATAAGAATGCATTTACTTGTATCCATAATTCTTTCCTTAAGAGAATTCCATGCTTCATTAATATGACAGTCTTGAATATTCAAATTAACAATGTTTATGTTTAATAGCAATTGAAATTTATTATCTACAAAAGATTTTTCTAAAGAATGAACATCAATTTTCATGTGAATATAATTGGAATATCTATTTTTTAATGCAACTATTATATAATTAATCTTGGAGCAAACCAATCTATAATCTGTCCAATAATCTGTGGTTATAAGTACTCACTTGTGAACTTTGTATTTTGACTCCTAATTACAATGTAATCTATTAAATACTATTGTTTAAAAGTGTGGATGTCTCCATGTTCATTTATAGTGCTTTTTCTGCTAAACAAAGTATTTGTGATAGTCAATACATAAGTTGTACAAAAATTCAATAACAAACCATTTGAATTAACAGCACCAAGCACTATTATTTCAAACAACTTTTGGCCAAAGTCTACTATTTATGTCAACATGCATATTAAAGTCTCATAGAAGAAAAAATCAGTAGGTACTTCTGTCTCAAATTTACATTTTGGATTGACTTTTAAGATGTGCATTTTCCAAACATAGATACCAATGTTACCTGTGTTGTGCTAATAAATTGATTACAAGACTTGATTAATTTAATTATTTATGAGATGATGAATATAGCTATCTTAAACAGATTTTATTAATATGTGAACTTCAAATTACATTAAGCAATATTATAGTTCATCTGTTCTTTTAATAAAATCACCTTTCTATCATTGGATAAGATATTTTACGTCTGTGTTTTAAAATTGAGTAGACAGACATTACAGTATTGTACGAACTCTTACTTTAATAAATATAGATTCTAAGCTGAAAGTCTTATAAATGCAAGAAATTAATTTTATTTATAATATATATTGACATTAAATCTGGCATCTCAAAACAAATTTATAGAGTAGCAATAGCATACATCAATTATTGCTTGCATTGTTCAAATAAAACATTTTTCTTTCATACTTTAAAAGGGTAGTACATATAGTGTCTCCAACTTGGAATTTAGTCTTTAGAGTTAACTGCATTATGAAATGCGACTTAATCTCAGTGGACTTTTTATTCTCAGTTAAATTTTATGACCTGAATTTTTCATATGGCTGGATTACTGATCTTTCTTTATTAGTAAAAGAGTTAATATATATACAACTAATTCATTTATATGAGGCATTCATTTTTGTTATTTAAACAACACAGGAATATCAACTCCTTTCTTTAGTTACATTCATTAATAATTGCAACATTGATCTTAGTGCATAAATGACTGAAGTTCTATAACTTTTAAGTTTACAAAATCTTATTCATAACCCCACTTTAATCATAGTCCTGTGTATATACAGTTAAATATTCATTACAAATAATAAAGAGTTAGAAAATCTTAATACATCATTTGCAGTTTAAAAAGTTCGATCATAGCTCACATGATTAGAATATCCATATAATTTCTAAAATATGATTAGATTTACTTCACATTGGCAATATGCTCAGTAAAGCATTGAAATCCTACTACCACCAATATAAATAAAAGTTAAAAGTTTAGTGTAATAATAATAAATAATATGATATATATATAGGTAAAATTCTTGCTTAATTCTAATAATTTAATAAAAATTTCATATCTTAAATATTGCAAAATTGTTAGAGGAAGTTTTATTTCTATCTGATTTCTCTGTTTCTTTATTTGCATTTTTACCACATGTACACATTCAAATGTAGCATTATCACCTATGTTAGAATATTTCTGCTAAATTTAGGTTTTAAATCTAAATAAGTGTTGAAATAAACTAATATCGTTTATATGATTTTGTACAATGAAATAAAATTGATTGATTTTCTAAAATAGTACTTACTATAAACTGTTTCATTGAATTAAACATAACTTAAAATTTAATTTTATTTAATAAAATTAATGACTTGAATTTTCTTTTTTTTTTTTAAATTTAAACTATTTGTCTTTTAATTTGAAGGAACACATGTACCTTTTTTTATTATATTTTCAAACTATCTTCAATGGATTACCATTTAAATTAACAGAGCATAATTGAGAGAAACAAACATATTTTATCTGTTAGCTAGCAAAAGTCACAGCTCTATCAATTATTTAATGATATGTTAATTTTGTATTTATAAATTTTATTACAAATTTTGATCGTGGGTTTGTTTAGAAGATATGTAATAAATGCATTAAAATAACAAAGAAATATCATATACAGTGCACAGATGTAAGCATGTATATTAAGGTGATAGCAGAGATCGATTTAAAGATTAAAAGAGTAATGAAAAAATAAATCATTTGCACCAAAATGTCTGGAAAAATGAAAAGTAGACAAACAGATTTGTGCACTTTTATCTGAGTTGCAGTGATTCCACATGGACAATATCATATGAAAACCATACTTGTAATGTCTCTTTTTTGATTTTTACATTTTTATGGTAATAGGTTAACTATCATTATTTTTGAAGATATCTTTTATTTGAAGAAATGTATGATTTGTGTTGATGGAATTTCTGGTTAGTAGATTCACAACTTACAGCAGGATTATTTGCATCACTTCTAAATTTGACTTGGTTGAATGGGTAGAAAATCTTGGTTCTAGCCACTCATTCATTTCGCTTTAACTATAATTATTTAAACCTCTAAATAATGCCAAACTTTCTTCTAAACTTAATCAAAATTTAATTTTATGAAAGTCTTTTGACTGGAACGAATTGCTTTTAACTCTCTGAAAGACAATACTCTTCTTTTACTCACTGTGAAGATTTTACACTTTTTTATTTTTAGTAAGCTTTTAGACTAAAAATTTGATAGTTTATGCAATTTTATTATTCTTACTGTAAATAGATGTGTATTACATCTATCATTATCTAAAAATATTGCTAGTCAAACCTTAAATAATTACCTGTATTTTTTTTTACCAGTTAACAATTAACTTATTTTTAGATTTTCTTTAAAGATTTTATCAATATCCATATTCAGATTAAACTTAATTATAAATTCCTATCTCTTTATTTTAAATCATAATTATTTATTTTATTTAAAATGACTTCGAAAATAACATTTATTTTATCTTAAATATAACTAAAATATATATAGAATTTATTTATGATAGTAAATCCAAGCATACACATATACAACATTCTATGCTAATAAGTATAAGTGCTATGAAAAATTCGGCCACACATTCGAGCCTACATCAGCTAGCATTGTATGTATAGAAAGGAATGATTCTAAATGCAAGATCAAGGAGGCTTGACATATCGCCAACAATGCTAACTCAATTAATAAAAAGGAATCCTGTTGCCCCTCTAAAAAGTGGAACCGTGTGACTTATTTGTATACATTTATATAAAATTTACATATCTTTTACCCACAACCCTCTCATCCACTAGTCATTGCTATTGTGGCAGAATGGGTTTGAACCCAGTCACAAATAATATTATAGGTGACGGTAAATAAACATATATGTAGATGTATATACAAATTTAATTTTATTACGTGGTGGTTACATAAATACACAAACAAGGGGGGGGGGCTCTCATTTTGAAACGATGTATATGTGTGTGTGTGAATGGGTTAGGTAGTTGAAAAGAGAGAAATGAGATTTTTATTTCACGTTAAAAAAGCCTAGAAGTTTCCATTAAAAATGAAATTTTACTTTCTTTTGTTTACTATAAAAGCAGTGATAAAAGTTTTTCACACGTCAACCAAAATCTGGCTAGGCGGCATTGGAAACAGGAAGTGAGATCAAAAGAAACTTCTAGAATGAATAGAAGGGACTATAAAAGAGATACACCCATAATGCTCAGGGTCTTGTCCCTGCAGAGTTTCAGCTGTCGACAGTGAAATCGTGAATCCAATTTTAAAAGTTTTAAAATTTTAAACTTACATAATGGCGGATCAAAAGGAAATGTTGGGGTAAGAATATAATGTATTGGATTCGAACCCCTAATTCCAATTAACTGCAACTGCTTCGTCCAACAATACCAAGACACCTCGGAATAAAAAAATAATTACCAACATCGGAATTAAAGCGGAGTCTCATCAAACAACGGCCATACACGAATACAAAGATTGGGAATTCTCGCACTGAATTTCGTGTTTATTACCTGCGATGACCGGAACTCTCAGAAATAAGTAAATATTCTTCCACAAACTCCCTGTTGAAATTCAGGTAAAAAACTTTATGTATTGATTTTTTTTTTTATGAGAAAGAAATTGTTGACAGTTAGTGAATATGACAATCCAATTAACTTAATAAAGAAACTTTCTTAAATTCTTATTTTTGCGGACATGAATAGCGCAATTAGTATAGGAGGTCACATGGAAAAAACTTTCTATCGACTTTCGCTATTTGATTTATGTGTAATAAACATATTGGAAAGAATGTTGCATGTGTGCGTATCAAAATGGCAGAGTATTAATTATAATTATGTTTAAAAGGGTTGAGGGTTGAATTATATTTGTTTTAACTTAAAGATCAAAAGAATAATAATGGTCTTTGGAAGCATTTAAATAAAATCTGATTTGATAGTTAAACTCTAGAAATCTTATTGTGATATTTTCTTTGTATATATATTTTTTAAATGTATTTCAAAACTCTTACTCCCATTCGCATCTACTCCTGGCCGTGATGTCACCCGACCATGAGATTGAGCTAGCCGATGGTCAAAAACCTCCCTCACATTCCTTAAGATAGTTGTTCTTGTTGGTAATATATTCACTTCACGTAATTCTTATATTCGTATAAGATTGGAGCTTGGAGTCCTATGGATGACCATAAATATGCATTGGGAATTACAATTAATAAGAACGAATTCAGAAAATGTTTTGATCAACAGTAATTAAGTCAAAACCATTTTAGTTAAATATACATACATAGGCACGTATGTTTTCTGTGTCATAAGGGTATTAGGTAAATTTATTATATAGTGAGGAGGGGTTTTGTTACACTATGAATATGCTATCAGAATTAAGATATCGAAAGCTGCTCAGCATACTATAATAAAACTTATTCTTCAACTTTTCTCACTCTGTTCCTAGTGCTTATATTAGTTACAACTGTACATGAAAACTAAACCAACACAATATAGAATTTAAATGACAGTTATATATTGAACGATAATATATTTAAACTACTGTATTTATGAAGTCATTTTTTAAAAATCATTCTCAAATCTTTATCTCAGTTGTTCCCAAGTGATATTGATCAATAAATCTTAATATTATTTTACTTTATTCTATATTAAATATTTCTATATCACTTTACTGGCATTAATAATGAATATTGCATATGTATGGAAAAAGAGGCAAAATGGGGAGATGAGAGAACATCATCCCCAAAGTATCAGTCATCATTAATTGAACTTGAATTAACAAATATAAAATGAATAAATATAAAAGGAGCATGAGTATCAGCATAGAAGAAAATAAATCATTACAATAATTATAAGTTGTATGACCAGCATTACACAAGAACAATCTAGTCATTCTTTGTGACTGGATGTAAAAGATTCTACATCCAAAGGAAGTCTAATTATCTAGACACTGCCACACTAAGAGCAACATATAGAATAATCATCTGGATGCACCTACTTAAGTGCCAAATTATCTCATAATGCAAAAAAATGCCAGGATCCTGATAATGCTGATAATCATAAGTACTCTGGCCAGATAGTCCCATGATTGTACAGGCTAACTATAAACTAATTTGTAATCTGTAGTAATTGGACTTTAAAGGTGATCTTGACCTTTGCTCTATTCAGAGAATTATCTGGATGTCCAAGCACAAACTTAAATCCCATTGTTGAATAAATTAACTGTTATTGCTCTAGAGCTAGCTCACATTTATATAATGAAATTAAATCCCACACATTGCCAATTTGTAGAACAGATACTCTAATTTACAAATTGCTTAAAACACTTGTATAATGAATTCAAATCCCATACATTGTCAGTTTGTGGAACAGATAATTGGAGGAATAAAGACATGAACATTACAATTTTTTAAAATAATTTAATGAAATTAACTAATACATAATCAAGAAAATTGAGAAAATATATAATTCTAAGTTGAATACATTTTTATGAACAAAATATAGTTGCATATATTAAGTAATATTAAGTTGCACTAATTCAGTTAATTAACCTTTACTTTAACCAAAAGTATTTCCTTTTTCAGTGATTAAAATTGTAAAACATTTCATAGAGAAAGGTAAAAAATTTAAATTAGCTTAAACATTGTTTTTCTTTACTTATAAAAATGGCATGATTTTATATACTTACATTTTAGAAAGAAAATAAAGTAAAAAATCATATTTCAGTAAAAAAAATAAATAATAAAAATTATTTATTATTACTAATGATTACTTTATTAAAAATTATTTGTTAATGTTGATGTGTACATTACAATACCTTTTTACCATGGATTTTTTTTCTTTTGAGTCCTTTGATAGTTATAATTTTCAGTTTTTCTTTTGTGTTGGCTTTTTTTCTTATAAGCTTCAAATGTTGAAAATAAATAATTGTTTTTTTTTTTTAGCATTTATTTTAATGTTTCCTTATGTAGGTTCAAATTTTTTTTATGATAACTTCTCCATTAACACCGATTTCCAGGGTAGATAAATACAATGAAAATGATCTATTTTGCAGTATAATAATTTTCAAATTGGTATAGAGTGAATTTATCCATTTTCCAATAATTTGCAAGTCAGGTTCACAGGCTAAGACAGTCATGCTTATAGATTGAAACAAGGCTTGTTGTAGATTTCTCTATGGATGTATGTTTTTTAGTGAGCAAGCTAAATGATGATGGTTGCTGATGCTCAGCTTTTAGTTAAAGTTTCACATATGGTTATTTCAAATCTATTCTAAAAAACTTAATCAATTAGTGAGAGTAATCTTACTTCAGACTAAAAATTTAACTTCTCTTCATAGCTGAAATGCTGCTACTGGTTTCTTGAACATCTGAATCAAGGATGACTTCATCACAAGTCACTAAGCTCTATTGCTTTAATTTGTTCTCCCAATTTTATATTTTGAACAATCCTATTTTTTTAATCCTGCCAATCACATATCCGAAACATGACAGCATTAAATTTACCCAGATCAATTCAATATCTTTACAAAAGATTCCTCTAAATTATAATCCTCTTTATTGAAATTCCTTGTAATTTTATATATATTAACTACCCATAAACGGTATCATTGACATTTATTTTAGAGAGATAAAAGGAAAATAAAAACATTTAATTAAAACAATATTTATTAACGAAAATGTTAAAACCTTATTTTTTTTTTCATTTAAAAACTGATAATCTTTATTTAAAATTTTATTTATCTTATTTTTTTTTTTAAATTTTACTGTTAGATAAATTTACTGAAGAGAGAAAAAAAATTAACATTTTACTCATTTTTTTCTTATACTATTCTCTCTTTTACAAGTATTTTTAATAAATTATAAACATTTGTATTTTGAAATCATATCATTTAATTAGTATATCTTTAATAAGCTTACTAATAGCTATTCTGAGAAATAAAAAAATGTGAAGAAATAATTATTTGCATTTTCCTCCATCTAAAATAAATAAAATGATTAATCCAGATGAAAAAATTTCATTTTGATTATATATACCTATTCATCTTTTTTTTTTTTTTTAACCTGTTAACTATAAGGAATAAATTAATATTTTCCTTTTGGATAAAATCTGTTATGCTGGGCACCATATGTGTTTTTTTGCACTCCTTTTATTTTTTAACTTGTATGCATTATATCTTTTGGTGCTGTACACATTCTGTCTGAATTTTTTCATGGAATTGGGTGAATGATGCTGTTCTGTTTAGATTGTCTCCACTTTTAGTCCTATGAAATACCCTTGTTCTTGGATCTACTATTGACTTTTTATTCCATGTTTCCTTCCATGGATTATATCATTTTTTCTAACAGCTTTACTCTTTATATTAATTTTATGTCTCACTTTATATAATCCATTATTTTGAAAATTGAAGAAACCAAAATTCTTCTTAACCCTTCATAGTTTTGGTGCCCAAGCAATTTTACTATCTACTCAATACTTCTTTTGTCACACCTGTATTCATCTGATTTACCTTATGTGATAGATTATAGCTAATCATTTTTATTATTTGATAATTTAACAGAAAACTAGCAGAGAATGCTTTCAATTTTGATATTTGGCCTTGAAAATATTGACTAAAAATCTTCCTGGCACTTATTGATACTTGATGCTGCACTTTTCTTATTTCTTCTTGTTTTATGCTTCTGACTATTGTTTCAATTTCAATAATTGTATTTAATATATGGACAGTGTTATAATTAATCATTAACAAAAATATGGAATTACGAAATGAAAAGGTAACTTGTATTTTAATGAAGGAAATAAAAAGCAAAGGGGAGTAATAAGCAAAAGTAAATTATTATTTTGATTTATAATTACTGCAATAAATGTTTTTTGTAACATAAAAATATATTTTATATTAAAGTTTTAAATTATTAATAAAATAAATATATGCAATATATAGAATATATATATACTGTATATGAAAATATTGGTAATAAAAATTAATGTTTATAAGGATAAAAGATATATTCTTGAAGTCTAAAAATTTCACAAATTTAAAACAAGTCTGCAACTTAGGGTTTCTGGTTAATGATGAGGTTTTTTTTTTTTTTGAATTGCTAAATTATATAAGTATTGAAGATTAAACAAGATAATAAAAAAATTCAGGTACTTTTCTGTTACTTTATTAAAAAAATTACTCCTTCCTCTTTTTTTTTTTAATGGTAGGGATAGAAAGTAAAATTGATTGGTTCTTAAAACTAAGTTTCAATGATGCTAATGAAATATATTTGCCCTTCTTTTATCATAGCACTATGGATATATTTGATGTTTAATAAATCAAAAATCTATATATAGATTCAAATAAATGCAATTTTTGACTAAATGAAAATTGATTAATAATCAATCAAGTATTTACTGAAAGGTAAAGAAATAAATGCTAAAAGTAGTTAGAATAGATTTGAATAATGTCATCTAAACTTATTTATTATTAGATGCAGAATAGTGTGACATAGTTTTTACTATTTGCTTTCTCAATATTTCTTATCATTATATTATTATAATGCTGTGAATTATGTAAATTTCAATTTTTGCATTCATGCATGGTTTGATACATTTACGTAAGACTGAAATTGCCTGTGTATTTAAAATATATGCATGTATATGTACATACTATTTGCTATACTGCCATAGAATTGTATAGAACATTTATTTTTTACAATTCATCATCATCATTTTCAATTTTCATTGATTCTCTACAGAGCGAAAGTCTTGCCAGGTTTAATCCAGTTTTTTTAATCTCTAGCTTCTCTTTACATCATACTAGCAAATTTTATTTTATCCATCCATCTTACATATGGTCTAAGTCTTTTACAATTTTTTGGTTTCCACTTTAAGACTTCAACTGCCTATTTAATATCAACTCTTCTAGCAATATGCTTAGCCCAGTTTCATTTTAGTTTCTTAATTCTTTCAATGATATCAGTAATACATGTTTGTTCTTTACCCATGTATTTTGTTTTTGATCTATTCTTATTATATCTCTCCATATTTTATTAAGTAATCTGAAGTCTCTAATTCTCTTCTGTTAAGTATCAACTCTCATATCCATAAGTAAGAACTATAAAAACACGCCTATTAAAAATCTTTTTTTCTCCTCATTCTTAATTTCTATTGGTTGAGAAGTTTTAAAAATTATTTTATCTGTCAGTTCATTACAATTTATATTTTAAATTTAATAATTTATCTTCTTTTTAAATAAACTTTTATTTATAAAAAGTGCATAATGTTTTTAAATAATAATAACAATGTAATATTTTAAACCATCATTGACATCACATTTTAAAATTAACTAAAAGTTCTTTTCTATACATTATCGTAATTTACACACTAATGAAATATATTATGGAATATATCATTTCATTAATATATATATATTAATAATCTTTATTGTTAAAAGAAAGTTGCCTTGATAACAGGTTGAGATTGTTGAATATTATTGATATTGCCATTGTTTAAGTGTTGACTGATTTTAATGATTACTTTAAACCCATTCAGCCTTGAGTATTATTACACTTATTATTTAAGTAATACTTTAGGTGCACTTTGAAAATTATTATTTCAGTTTGTAATGTTATAATTGACTATTTATTAGTTTGCATTCAGAACAGATTATATTTACCTGTTTAAGGAGGTTTATTTAAACTTCTTTATATCAATAATTTCAATGTCTGTGTTCAAGTTGCAATCTTTAGGGTCATAAATAAAAGTGGGATTCCATTTTTTTTTTTTTTAAAAGAAAGTTGCATTGACAGTAGGTTATTGTTGATTGTTATTGATATTGGGATTATCTAAATATTGACTGATTTTAATAATATTGAAAGCCGTTTTGGTATATTGTTTTATGGTCTTATTCAATGTTAAATATCTATTTTAATGTTTTATGTGCAATAATAGGTTAATGTTGAAATAATGTGCTAACAAAGCCTTTTATGTATAATTATTAATATACAAAAATATTTCTAGTGCATACTGCTATCGGAAATAAATATCAAATATCATATCACCTTACCTTTTTGAATTAGCTGTTTTGAGATGTGGGCTCTAAATGTTTCTTAATGTTTGAGTTGATTTGATATTTAATTATTAATACATATAGATGTAGCTATTATATATGATATTTTTTTATTTACTGTAGTTTATACACAAAAAACAGCATAATGGATATTATTAATTTCCATTTTTGATGATATTTAATATATAGTGAAGGACTTTCATTATATATTGAATTGAGTTATTAATGAAGAAAGGAAAAAAAGATAGATTGAGTTACATTTTTGATGATGTTTATACCAATAAAAAGAGCTGCAAGCCTAGGACCAAAGAATCACATACAGTTTGTAAGCCACAGATTGTTGATGCCTAATATATATCCATGGTGAAGTTTTGGTCTATCCATTGTGCATTTATCATTCTAACCTACATATTGTTTATTTTCTTTGGTCCTGAAATCAGAACTATAACAAACACATATTAAGAAATATGGATCTATTGTTTTACAATCTGTAATTATAGCATCTCATTTACAAATCATTTGCCTGACATATTTTTCAGTGCAGATGGTTTTTTTTAACCAATTCAAATTGATATTATATTATTTTATTAAAAAAAAGTAAAAATTATATCTTTTTTTTTTAATGTTTATAATTGAGAGATAATTTTTTTTTTGTCTTAAAAAGTAACAAGTGACTGTCTTGCACTTGCAGGCAGCTGCCCGGCAGCCGATGCTATGACACTTAAAAAAAAAAAAAGTGCAAGAATTTTGATTTTTCTAACAAATTTTTATCAAAAAATAAACAAACAATTAGCTTCTCTCTCAACTTGTTAACATTCTGTTATTTAATCTAAAGTAGTTTTTTTCCTTTCTTACTTTTAATAATCTTACAAATAAATCTTTTATTTTCAAAAATCAATTGAAGCATAACATTTAAGCAGTTGTCAATTCAAAATTAAAACATATAAAATAGATTACTTTTTATAATGATTAATTATTAGATAAAAATATTTATTTTAAATTTTTTTTTATCCAATCACTCTACAATCCAAACATTTTACAGTAATTAATGTTAATCCTGAATTCTTAGACATGCAATTTTCTGATGTCAAAATTATATGTAATTTATTAAATCACTAAAACAGCATATGAATTCTAGTTCCTATACTTACACAAGCTGTTAAAATAGCAGCAAACTTTCCATAAAGTTTGCCACCCAGTGCAAGCCATAATAATTAATGGATGCCAGAAGGTTTGTGAGTAAAATCTCTATCTAGTGCTACTCATACAATATTTCAAAACTTTTCTAGTTTATAGCTTTCATCAATGAGGAACCTTGGTTCTGAGAGCATTATATGATGACATATATTTTAAAAATAATAGAGTCTGTTTTGATGCATAATATCTGAGTTGTACCTAAATCTAATAGTTATACTACAACTTTATGTCTAGTACTTCAGTGAATAATCATTATATATATATGTTTTTGATAAGATTCTGTTCTATTATTTTTGACATGTCTATTTTTTATTTATTGGTCTTTTAGAAAAATGTGGATCAAAAGATTTTGTGTATATAGATATGATTGTAGTACTTGGTACTAAAAATGTATAAACTTAAATAAAACTGGGAGTGTTTCTTATTTTATATTTCTTAAAAGCATATCTATATAGGTATCCTTGAAGTTTACTACATATATGTGAAATTCTACATTTAAAGTGCATTTTGCTCATTTAATAAGAAAAGATTGTAAATTTACAAAACATTTAATTTGCTGAGCATGTTTTAGATATTTACAGTCAGATTCATACTGTAAATGTTTAAAGCATGCATAGCAAGTTAAGCACTTTATAAATTTATTATCTTTTCTTGTTAAACAAGCAAACACAGTTTAAATATAGAATTACATTTAAATAAGAAAAGAAGTAAAGAATCTTCGAATTATATATATGAGATTGTAAAGTCATATATTTATTAAATATTATTTTTTAATATATATTTTTGTTATTGCAATTGATATATTTGTAAATATTACAAATTCATATTTTACTTAATAATTAATGTAAAAAACTTTTTTAAAGTGCCTTTGGTGATTCTTCAAATGGAAAAAACAATCTCTTTCAGTAATTTGCCAATAATAGTTACTTTTGACTTCTAAGATTGTTTTCAATTAAGTAAAATTAAAGATAATAACACTGTAAGCAACAGATAAATGAAATAAAAGTAACTTCTATTGTTGTTTCATTTATGTAGCCATAAGTAGGACAAAAAAAAGTAAAATCCATTTCTTATATGTAAAAATTTAATAGTTTAGTATTTAGAGGTGTTTCATTTATGTAACCATAAGTAGGACAAAAAAAAGTAAAATCCATTTCTTATATGTAAAAATTTGATAGTTAGTATTTAGAGATGAATGATAAAGACAAATCAGAAACAATGTTCCATTCAAATGGAGATATCCCCCTGATTTAGATTTGTTTCAACAACAATAACAATAAAAAAGGGTTATCTTTAACTGTTGATCTAATATTGTGTTATTTCCTCTGTAGCCAACATAAACCAAGACTGCATCTTTTTTGAAATAGACATTCTTGCAATGGAAACATTTCTTATATCTAATTTTAGGAAAGATACTTGGAATTAATGTACTAGATACTTTGAAAAGGGAGTATTAATAGAATTAATCAAATCCCTTTGCTATGATAGAGTTGACAAGCATAATAAGAGTTGCCACACTATTTCTTTGAAGATATGAAAAATGATTCATTTCAGGTTTGGGGAAGAAAACAACATAATTTTTATAAATAATATTTGGCTACCAAAGTTTCAGAAATAGCTGACAAAAATAGAAAGGAAAGGTGGAGAGACACCATTTAAAAAAAAACACACTATGACATCTAGCAAAAGGTTCTAGTGTCTTTTGTATAAATCTGCTGTTTTTATATATCAGATTTTTAAACTTAAGATTGTAAGAATCAGAAAAAGCATTATTAGAGCAAAAATACAAGGCTTCTCTACAAAATGTTTCTTTAATTCAAATCAAATAGATATTGATAAACATGAACTTTTTTTTTGGCTATTTTAAATTAGTAAAACTTGCAGGAGCAGATAATATATTTCCAGAATTTCTAAAAGATTGAAAGCCTAAACTAAAATCTTACTTGGTTTTATTTATGTAGAACTAAGCTAATAATTTGACACAACCAAAAATTCAAAAATACTTATGCCATATATTGTTTTCTTTAAACTTCATGAAAAAATAATCAAGTATTATGATACTAGTTGAAAGCCATCTTTTTTTTAGAATGGCCTGGATATAGACCACGATGAAGTTACTATGAACAAGTTTTAATTTCTCATATTGAAAAGAAATTTCAAAATAAAATTGATGCAACTTAATATTGATTTAACCCAATGTTACAACTCTATTTGGAAAAGAGCCAGAAAACTTAAATTTATTTGATTAAATGCTTTCTTTTAGAACAATCCAAGTGACTCTTGGTAGTAAATATAAAACTTTGCAGAATAGCCTTTCACTAGGGTTAATTCTTTTATATTTTTTTTTTACAAGCCTCACCAATTAGCTTTTAGATACAGAATGAAAGAAATTAATTCATATTGACATACTACCATGATATTATAAAAGAAGTCTTTCAGAAATTGATTTTTCAATACAAAATATATGAATTTGATAATCTTTTTTCAAAGACTGGGGCATTAATCCTAATCCCACAAAGACATTACATTTAATTTTCATTTTAAAAACAGTGAAATATCTTGTAAATTGAAAGTAATCTTCATTAGCAATAGACTGAAAATATGACCATATTTCATGGAATGACATTGAACTGTAACCCAATTTATTTTACCTATCTGGTAAAAATTAGTTATAAAATAATTTTGAAGAACAACTTCCTTGTAAAAGCAGCTGTGATTATTTGGGATTGCGATGCAGTCACTATAAGAGTAGTTATCTTTATAATAGTATGTCTATGTCTAGATACTGGACTCCTATTTGGATAAAAAAAATACTTTCAATTTTTTGTTACACAAATATAATTATGATAAATATTGTTGGCATGCTCACTTTCATCTTTCTACTATATACCAAAAAACAAGTTGCCTTATAGAAAATGTTTAAAAAAGCTATTAAGAAAATCTCATCACTAACTTGAATAGTTTCACCATATAAAATAAGTTTCAAATCAATATTGTTTTTCTAGATGTTCAATGAAGAAATAAATGAATTTTTTTGTGAGGCACTTTTCCAGATCTAACATTTGATCCTTTTACATGTTATTGGAATCTTAATGAATTCACAAATAATTTTTGTTGTTGTTTTTATCTGACTTAGAAATGAAATTTAACAATCTCTAACTTACATTGTTTTGCAAATGTAAACCATGAACCATATTGTTAATAATTAATCAATCTATACATGTAATAAAGAGAATTGAAAATGCTTATTAAGGTTACACATGAATCTGTTTCTGGGTTTGAATCTCTCCAGATTTTTTTAAATAATATTTGTGAATATTACTAATAGAAGAGAAAGAGGAGCTTGATTGAACATGTATTTATTGATAAAAAAATTATGAAAGACATATTAAAACTTTATAGGATGCGAGAAAGATAGTTATGAGTTTTTAAAAAACAAATCTATATAAGTATTTGAAAAAAATGTTTTGGGTGAAATATCAAAATGCCTTTTAGTAGATGATGATTATTATTAAGTGCAGTTAGAAAATGGAGAAAGTTAATCGCAACATCTAGTTTATGATTATTGAAATCTCATTATTGGTAACAATTTTACTGTATCTACAATGTCTGCCATTCCAAATTACATGGAAAAACAATAGCAACAACAACAAACAAATAAAAAACAACAATAATGTTTTCAGATAATCAGGTTTATAGCTATTTATGATAGTAATCTTGTAAGATTAAATGATTATATAGCTATTTTTTAAGTAGATATTGTACCATTTTGTCAGTCTTCAAAATATATTGATATTGTTTTTTTTAAAATTTAAATAATTGATTTGAAAATCATGTATTATGCATTATTTTAGCATTTGTAACCCAGGAAAAGCACAAAGATATGTTAATGAAAGATACTTTTTTTGTTTATCTTAGTTATTTCGTAGAAGATATTGTTCTCAAGTTGTAGAGGATTTTGTTCTGAAGCATTAGTGGTAATTAGTTTTTAAGTAATATGTTTTGCAAAAGATCTTGAGGGGCAGTGTTTTGCATCTGCTTGATATAGCCATGAATCAGAATTCAAAACCAGATAAATGTTGGAACATATATTTCAGTTACATAAGGATTTCTAACTAAGAATATTTTTTTCAGTTAGTCATGCTGTAACTAACCAAAGTCAACTGATCATTGGGTGATAAGCAGGTGTCTAACTATTTAGTTAAGATCCCAAGTTAATATGAATTATTCAGGTGGTTGTTGCATTGATCATAAAGCAAAAATATACTTATAATATGAAGACTTTTACCAGTTAGTATTAAGAAAAGAACTTGGAAATTTGCTTTTTTTGTAATGCTTTTTAAATGAAAACAAAGGCTTGAACAGTTAAGCGAGTTAGGTGAAAGTGGAATATCTTAAAGATTTGGATTTGAAGAATAGAAAAGAAAAATTGGTTGTGATTAGCATTATAGAATTGAGATATGTTGGAATGATTTGTTGAGTGAGAGGAAGAGAAGAAGAAGAAAGTAATTGATTTATGATTTAATACAAAAGGTTGAAGATTTGAATAATTGGCAGTGGAGAAGATTGAGTTGATGTACAAGACTTTCTTATGACAGATAATAAATGATGCTAATATTTTGGTTTAATACTGTTTAAATGATTTTTATTTTATTTTATGAGTTATGAATTTCATTGGATAATTTCTTATTATTCTTCTTAAAAAATAAACAACTGAATGCTTCTTTATATTGTAATTTTTAATTACAGTAGCCATTTTATTCTTTTTAAACAAATATATTCTTCATCATAAATATATTCTTTGAGATAATAGCAGCTTGACTATTGAATATTCTATATTTATCGTTCAAAATGCTCTAAGTATTTATATTCTAATGAGTTATATATATATATTTAAAGTGCATGCATCTTGTATTTAGAATTTCAATTGTTTTTTTTTTTTTTAAATAATGAATTATTTTTATTGTAGTTATTTTTTATTGTATTATTACATATTCTAGTTATCCAGATAACTTAAAGTAATTGAAATATTGAAGAGATATTTAAGATCATTTTAGAATAAATACTATGTTGTATTTTGATTTTTAAACAAGTTAATGGTATGAAGATATTTATTATAATTTATTAAACAAGAAATAGTAATAATTATTATAGTTAAAATTAAGATGATTATAGTTAGTTGATATAAATATTGATTTCTATATAAATATCTACTTTCTTTTTTTCTCTATTAATTGTATATATAAAACACTTACTTATTGCTGCATTAGATGTAGGAGTGTTACTGTGTTTTTTTTTTTTGAGTGTGCAGTAATAAATATTTTTTATTTATATATAAGTTCTTATGATTATAGGAAAATCTTATATATAAATTTCATGGCATGTTCAATCTTTTGGCATCTCTGGGCTAAATTGGAAGAAAAGTTGCCTTGGGTTAAAACACTACCGAAAGCTGATAAGCAAAAATAAAAGATCTGTGCATAATCATGATCTCCACTACCAGAGATAAGCACAAAAAAATCATCACATAATAATTTGAAGCGTTTTAAAATTGCCTAGCATCCCAAATTTATTATGTGAAACTGTACATATTTATGTAATAAAATATTATTGATGTTTTTTTTAAATATTTTTTTATTATGAAAGTAAAAGAAAGGAGGACAATAAAACTAGTGGAATATTTGACATTATATTTGAGAAATTAATGCATCAATATCTGGTTTGATAGAAGTAGTTTCAGTTCTCAATGAGTTTTCAAGATGCTCATTAGATATTTCGGTTCTAATTTTACTCTTAATGTGTTTTCTCAAAAATGTAGATGCTGTCTTTACATAAATAAAGTAAGATTGTGAAGAAAGGAATATTTGTCTTGGGGAAGATAGTATCTATAAAAATCCAGGAAAGAGACACAATCAAAGTTTTCTTTAAGTTGGATGTCAGATTGCAGCCCTATGCATTTGATTTGAAAATTATCAAGTGATATATTTATGTTGACTAAAAATGGAATAACAAATATGGCAAAATATTGCTTATTTTCCTAAAAATCTTGAAATCTGTTTTCTAATTCTTGCATCAAATCAAAAAGCAAGACTGCACATTATTCGCTACTCACAGAACTGTATTTAGTCAATGTGTCATAATGCATAGAATTGTTTTCCTTAATTTGAACTTATAATTTCAGTTTTATTTGGAATACTGTTATGATTTGAAACATTGTTATTGATAACTTAATTAACTCATTTAAGCGAGCAATGAAATTCCACTAAAAATGCTAAATCTGTAAGTCAGTTTTCATTGTGGATTGTCAAGTTCGGCACAAATTTATTTTTTGATAACATGTTGCAAATCATAAAATCTTTTCAACATTTGACCTGATTAGTATTTTTAATTAATGATGAATCAATTCCTTGCTATTATGAAATTCACACTCTTGATGCTGATTTGCATAAACACTTGGCATAAACTTGTTTGATATATTTTGCAATATTTTATCAAATGTGAGTTTTGAGCATCATCTTCTATTAATTTTATAATTCCCTCCTTTTTTTATCTACTACCACATGACACGATCAAGTATATTGATAATGGACAAAGAAAATCACTTTAACATATTTTTTATTGCTTTATGTAAATCTTAATTTGTGTTTTTTAATGGCACTAAAGAAGCCATTTCTTCAATGACATATTCATCAACAATATCTTTAATAAAAACAGTGAATTGAACTGAAACTGTAGCATCAATTCTGTCATCTATCTGTACACTTTTCTATAATTTTTCTTTTGGATTTTTTTTTTTTTTTTGAGATGTTGTAGAAGTCATGCTAGGATTAAAAAAATAATAACAGATCAGGGACTTTATGTTTGAGACCCTCCACATCCCTCTTGACTGGTGATATAGGATTGATAGTAAAGATTCTATTAGATGACCTGAGCTTTATTGTAAATGGATTATCAACCTATAAGATCAGCTCTTGTTTACAGAGCCTATTAAGAGGCTGATGATTTTGAAATCTGTCAAAATGACCCAGTCAACCAATAAACAAGCAAATGCTTAATCATCAGTTGATTGCTAGACCTTCAAGTATTCTTAATAATCAAATAGGAATACTTACTTGATTTAAAAAGTGAACATGTACTCTATTATAAAGGTACAAATATTGGAAATACAAGTGGAGTAGGATTCATTATAAATAAGAAGTGGAAGAACAACATTGTTGAGATTGATGGTATATTGGACAGAGTGGTAAGATTAGTTATACAACTTAATAGCAGATACCAAATGCAGATAATTCAGATTTATGCCCCAACAAATTCTCATTGTGATGAAGTAGTAGATTTTTATATGGATATACAAAAGGCTTTTGATCAGAGTAAACAACATTTTAAAATTGTTATGGGAGACTTTAATGCTAGCATTGGTAAACAAATGAAAGATGAAAGTGCTGTAGGTAATTTTGGTTATGGTAATAGAAATGAGAGATGACATAGACTTGTGGAGTTTGCAGAAAAAGAAAAACTTTATATTATGAATTCTTTTTTTGAGAAAAATGTTAAAAGGAAATGGACATGGAAGCATCCAAATGAAGGTACAGTGGAATTGGATTATATTTTGACTAACAGAAAATACATATTTCAAGATTGTAATGTTCTTAATAAATTTAACACAGGAAGTGATCATCGATTAGTAAGATGTAAGATACATGTTAATGCAAAACTAGAAAGACAAATTATTAAGAAAAACAATATTTACAGTTGATATTTCTAATCTTCAGAAACATTCTAATGAATTTAAATTAGAATTTACAAATCAGTTTCAAATATTAGTAGATTTTGAACATGATTCAGATTTGAATGAAATTAATATGAAAATAACTGATACACTTTTAAAAACTGCAACAAAGATGGCTGGTAAAAAAAGGCAGTAATTGACCAATAAAATTTCTACTGAGACTAGAGAATTTATGAAGAAAAGAAGGAATATGAAGATATACAAAAATGATGCATTAAAAAGGATTGAATATCTCAAATTTTGTAAAATGGTGCAGGAAAGAGTTGAATATGATGTAAGAAAATATAAATGTGAACTAGTAAGGAAAGCTGTAGAAGAGAATAAGTCTCAGGAGAGTAAAGCAACATTTTGGTATTGGTAGAAAATTTATATCTGTAATAAGAAAAAAAGATGGAATTATTACTAAAAAGAGATGCCATAATGAAATGGGTATAAGACTTATCAAGAATTATATAGTAATAAAGAACAAATATCTTCTATATCTCCTGAATTGCCCAGAATTTTAAATGAAGAAGTGAGACATGCAATTAAATGTATGAAGATAGGAAAGGCTCCAGGTAATGATAGATTTATAATTGATATATTAAAAGAAGCAGGTGAAGAAATAGAATTTTTTTTAGCAAAGTTATATACCAAATGTCTAAATGATAAAGATGTACCAGATGATTGGAAGAATGCAGTATTGTATTAATCTTTAAAACAGGTGACAAAGAAGATATTACAAATTACACACCTACCAGCCTTTTATCAGTTTTATACAAAATTTTTACCAAGATAATTACAACTCGTCTACAGAGAACATTGGATTTCCACCAACCAAGAGACCAAGCTGGATTTAAAAGTGGTTTTAATACAGTAGATCATATTCAGGTATTGAGAGAAGTTATAGAAAGGACAAATAAATATGAGTTTCCATTATGCTTTGGATTTGTAGATTATGAAAAGGCATTTGATTCATATAAACATTTCTTCAGTGATTAAAACATTGGATGATCAAGGTATAGATCCAGGATATTGTCATATTTCAAAGAATATTTATAAAAATGCAACAACAACAATTAGGTTACATTTTTACTGGGAAAGTCAACATTGGGAAGGGTGTAAGACAGGGTGAGTCCATATCTCCAAAACTTTTTACAGCAGTGCTGCAAGAAGTATTTTGTGGATTAAAATGTGAAGCTAAAGGAGTGAAAATAAATGGATATTATTTAAGTCATTTAGATTTTGCAGATGATGTAGTTGTTTTTGCAAATAATGCTTTAAAGTTGCAGGAAATGTTGCAGGAGTTATCAGATAAAAGTAGGAAAGTAGGACTAAAGATAAATGTTAAAAAGACTAAAGTAATGTTTAATGGATTTTCTCAAAATATGAAAATAAAGATTGACTGTATGAGTTAGAAGAAGATAACAGTTACAAATACCTTGGTCAGATTATTAATACAGATGGAAACATGATGGATGAAAATAATAATAGAATTAAACTTGGTTCGAGTGCTTTTGGTAGAAATAATTTGATACTAAATAAAATATGCCTATATGTTTGAAAAGGAAGTTTTTTAATAAATGTGTTTTACCAGTTCTTACTTATGGAACTGAGACTTGGGACCCTTAATAGAAGAGGAATACTGAGTCTTCAGACCACTCAAAGAAGTATGGAAAGATGCATGTTGGAGTAACAAGAAGAGATCAAAAATGCAATATATGGGTAAGAAAACAAACAGATGTTACTGATCTCATTGAAAAAATTAAAAGACTGAAGTGGAGTTGGGATGGACATATTGCTAGAAGAGATGATAATTGCTGGACACTTGAAATCTTAAACCGGATTCCAAGAGATTGTAAAAGACCCAGAAAGAGACCACATGTGAGATGGGTGGATGAAATAAGAAAGTGTGCCGGGGTGATGTGGAGAAGAGAAGCTAAAGATGGGAGAAGATGGATTGAACTTGGAGAGACCTTCATCCTACAGTGGATTGTTAATGGTTGATGATGATGATTACTTGACTTCTAAATAAGTTCAAACTCTTAAAGATACAATGGTGGTTGAAATAAATATTATTGATAATTGCTGTCTTACCAAGTCACCATGAGTACATGTATGTTGCTGGTGATTTTATTGTCTAAGCATCGAAAATAGCTTCCTGGAAGTCACTATAAAACCAGGCATGCATACAAATAGTGAGAACATACATATATATATACTTTAGTCACATTGTGACACAATTACAGAAAAATCTCATAGTGATTTAAATAAGTTTACAATTTTGTGTTGGGCTGCAGTTTGGATACCTCTGATGTGACTATATATTGGAAAGAAAAATGAGAATTCTAAATTATTAAAAAGGATCCTTTAGTGTAATAATTATTACTTTGGATAATTTTTTATATAGCTGTCTATAGCTAACTCAGACATCAAATAATGGTTGGTAAATGGGTATCGGGTTATGTTTAAATAGAGAATAAAGGAAGTCCCAAGCGAAATGGGTAAATTGGGTGTGTTGATTAACTGACGAGAAAAAATATGATTATTATATGATGCAATCTTTATTATCAGTAACAGGAGTCATATTCCAACAGATACTGAACTAATGGAATATCTTTTGAAATTATACACGAAATTTTATTAATTCATCTGCAGTATTTTTTTTTAATTGGCTGCAAAAAGGAGTTAATGAAGTTAATTTTTATTCCTCTCAGAAAAAAGCAAACTCAATTTTACATGTTTATTACAAACATTTTTATTGACATAGTTGTTATTACTTTGAATGCTTATATGGTACACATTCATGAATGGTCTGCTCACCAATATGTAGAATTATAAAAATTTGGGATCATATAGCACCATAGTCTTTTTTTTTTTTTTTATAAGAACCTGATAATTTCTCTTTTACACTTTGAATGGATGTTTTTGAAGGCAGAAAAATTAAATATATTTGCAAGTATGTGGTTGTTGTAAAATGGAGTGTGGTATTGTGTAAATAATTTATATATTTTATAAATCATAATGAAACAATAAAAATCTAGAATTTTCATTATTCTTGGATTGAATATGCATCAGTCAAAAAAACAATTGCCAATTGAAATTAAAAAATACTATATATCTTCAGGTGTGAATCAAGACTGATTTATTGATGATTTTTAAATTTACCCATCAGTAACTATAGATTACTTTCAAATAAAGAAAGATTTTATGAAGAATTTTACATATTTAATGAGACATATCTGACTTTGTGATATCATAAAAAGTAGACACACACATTTATCATAAAGGCACAAATTTCAGAAATATTACTGAATTGTTATAAATAATGATAATATTGTGAGGTTTGATAGTTAGATTATCAGACAGAATAGCAAGATTGGCTTTTGGTATAATGAAAATTATTAAAAGCGAATAATTTAGGTTTATTTT
The DNA here is from genome assembly GCA_028023455.1 of Epiperipatus broadwayi. Lineage (NCBI taxonomy): Eukaryota > Metazoa > Onychophora > Udeonychophora > Euonychophora > Peripatidae > Epiperipatus > Epiperipatus broadwayi. The sequence goes on along the minus strand of JAQFVV010000374.1, from coordinate 285,071 downwards.
CTCCAATAATACCAATTAAGTACAAACACTTTTATATAGATATACAGAATTCAAGAATTAGAAAATTGTTGAAAGACGAAATAAAGTATGGAGACAAAAATGAGAGTAGTTTCTTGTGAAATTTATGAAAAAAGAAAACTACTAAAAAAAATTTTTTTTGAGGAAATGTACAGATGAAATGGATATAGAATTAGGCAAATAAAAGTTCAACAAAGTTGGATTATATTTTATCTAGCAAAAAAAAAAAAAAAAGAATTTAACTTAGAAAATAATAATTAATAAGTGCCTTAATGCAACATTAGAAAGACAAAAGCATTAAAAAAGACAGTACAATTTGATTAATTTAATCAGAATTACTGCATGTTAGAATTTTACAAAATTTGAAGATACCACAATCTTGAATTAAATCAATAAGGTTATATAAAGTTATTACTTTTTTGACATTGTTTGTAAATATATTAAAATAACTCATATTTTATATTCATTTCATTTTGTTTTAGTTTATTATTATTTTTTTTTTGATACTTCCAATTAGCTAATTTTTTTTTTTTTTCAAAATTAAAATTAATAACTTATACCAGTAGCAACTTTTTGGATTCCAGTACCATTTAAAGAACATAAAAATTTACTCATTATAAAAAATTCAATACCAGAATATAAAAATTGATAGGCAAATGAAAAAAAATAAATTATTTTAATTGTTTGATAACCAAAACATAATTACCATAATAAAAATTAAATATTTAATTTATTTAAAAATAAAATATTTATTATTATTATTAGCATTTCCAAAATTATTACATAAAGAAACTATATAAAAAAAAACAATCAAAATATTTGATTAAATTATTTAAATGTAATTTTTCAAAAATAGTTAATGGTTCTCTCATCACTGGTGAGTTCATCAAGTACTACCAGTGATATACGGACCATAGATTGAGGACCATAGATTGAGAATCGTTGCCTTATATGATTGATTCTTTGAAATGGTGGAGGATTATAGAAATTAATTAAAATCCTGAATATATAAAGTGTTATTTTAATTCAGCAGTAACAATAAAGGAGTTTAAAATAATGTTATAAAAAAGTACTTGGTTGCATAAAGAACTTATCAAAATTGCTGTAAAATGTACTAGTTTATATTATGTATAAAAACAGAAATATATATATATAATGTGTTATCAGTTTTAGCATTGGATAAGATTACTACCAATTAAAATAATAGATCACATGATCACATTTCCTATACTAGCACATTAATTGTTGATAAACAGAGCAAAACTCTCCATACAGTATTGCCACCTGTGCTAAACAGAGTAATCAATGGATGCCAGAAGGCTTGTGCATAAAATCCCTATCTAATGCCTACTCATCCAATATCCCCAGACTAGTTTCTGGCTTGTGGCCTTCGTCAGTGAGAAACTAGTCTGGGGATATTGGATGAGTAGGCATTAGATAGGGATTTTATGCACAAGCCTTCTGGCATCCATTGATTACTCTGTTTAGCACAGGTGGCAATACTGTATGGAGAGTTTTGCTCTGTTTATCAACAATTAATGTGCTAGTAATAGGATAGTGGTGGCTATGGTTGTAAAAGAGCCAAAGACACCAAAATGTATGGGTGCTGAACTGAGTTCAGACCCATATGACTATTTAAGCTATTGAGCTTAGATTGAAAATATTTTTTGTGTTTTCAATTTCATTCTCATAGTTTAGTAGTTAAGTAGAGATAAAAGGTGGTTGCTAGAGGGTTGCATTAGATCCTAAGATCTAGATGCAGTGCTCTCAGATCCAAAGCTCCTCACTGACGAAGGCCACAAGCCAGAAACTAGTCTGGGGATATTGGATGAGTAGGCATTAGATAAGGATTTTATGCACAAGCCTTCTGGCATCCATTGATTACTCTGTTTAGCACTGGTGGCAATACTGTATGGAGAGTTTTGCTCTGTTTATTAAAATAATAGAATTGTTAAACTGATAGCAAGAGCCACAAAATCGTTTCACATTTTCTCCTATAAGAAACAAAGTAATGTATGCCATAAAAAAGAAACAAAACAACCCATTTAAAATATGTGTAATTTGTAAAGTAATACAAAAGAGAATTAATATTATAAAAAGATATAACTATGAAATGGTAAGGAAATATTTCAGCAATAAGAAAGATTGCATAGTTACTAAAAAAATAATGTCACCATGATGTACTTGGAAGAATTGTACAAACAATTGTTTAATAACCAAAGAAAAAAAACTGAAATATATAATAGGAATAACATCAAATGAAATGCCACCTATACTAAATGACAAAGTGTGAATTCTGCTATGATGAAAGCTTTATGATATCATAATAAACTGTGATATTGTCATTTTCTGAAGAGTATTTATTAAAATGCATTAGCCATGATTAGAAAATATGATACTACTAATGTTAATATTAGTAATTTCTCAAATGTTTTCTTTCTATAAACTTTTTAGAGAAATTTTGCGGGAAGTATTTTGTAAATTAAAGTAGGAAATGGAATGCAAATATCTGATGATCTGGATTTTACAATTGATGTCATTGCTCTTATAAATAATATTTTAGAGTTGCTTGAAGTATTATAAAAGCTATTAAATGGAAGAAAGACAATAGGGGTAAAGATAAATATTGACACCCCCCCCCCCCATAATAACGTGTTTGGACAAAAGAAGAAAACAAAAGCTGGTAATGATGAATTAGAAGCTGAAATTAGATCACAAAGTGAAGTCTGGAGAGATGTAAGTTATGATATACAAGAAAATAGATTTGGTTTGGACATGTTAATAGAAGAAATGCGTTAGGCAACTGAAGTCCTAAAGTCAGAGAGACTTCATCTGGTATGGATAAAGTCATTGAAAATAATGATTATGAATATATATGTAAATTTAAAATAAAATTGACAGTCAATTCAATTTAAATAAAATTTATATCACCAAAGTAATTTTTGTTTATTATAAGAATGTTGTCTACTTCTAATTATCACATGACAAATCATTATATAGCCATTTTTTCTTGTGGGCATCATTGAAAATATAATAAAGTAAAAATAAAATATAAATACAAATTTAGATTTTCTATTCTATATTGTACATAACTAAATCTATATAAACAAATGTTCTTAATGTATATTTTTAAAGTTTTTAATTATCTAATGACAATTTTTCATCTACCTGAATTTTTAACCATGTTGATACATTTATTCATTTTTCTGAACATATAAAATTTCATATCTTTTTTCTTTATAATTTTTTATATATTTTATTAATAATATATTCTTTTTCACAGTTCATTCTTGACCACCTATATTTAAAAAATGGTATATGGACTTGATATTGTAATTTTTTTTTTTTTAATGCCCTCGTGCCATTTACATCTTTTTTTTTTAATTGTTTTTCTTGACTGATCAAGATAACATTTATTGTAATGATTACAAATAGTTTTATAAGCTTTATTTTTAATGTTATGCATTATATCCATTTATCTAAAGATTATTATACCATTCTACTTTTATACATTCTATCAATTTCTTTAATTCAGTTTTTTATATATGCCCATTGAATATAGTATTAAAAGTTATTTTTTATTTTTATCTACATATTTTTTATTCATATCCATTATTTAAAATTTTTATTTTGTCTTTTCTTTTATAATCCATCTTTATTAAAACAGGCAAAACTCTCCATACAGTAGTGCCACTCAGAGTAATCAATGGATGCCAGAAGGCTTGTGCATAAAATCCCTATTTAGTGCCTACTCATCCAATATCCCCAGACTGGTTTCTAGTTTGTGGCTTTTGTCAGTGAGGAGCCTTGGATCGGAGAGCACTGCACCTAGATGTTCTCTGATCCAAAGCTCCTCACTGACAAAAGCCACAAGCTAGAAACTAGTCTGGGGATATTGGCTGAGTAGGCACTAGATGGGGATTTTATGCACAAGCCTTCTGGCATCCATTGATTACTCTGGCTTGCACTGAGTGGCACTGTATGGAGAGTTTTGCCTGTTTTAACAACAATTATGAGCAAGCATAAGAAATGGTGATCATGTGATGTTTAGTGGTTTAATCCATCTTAACATAATTAGTTTTGACTTTTAATTTTTGTATATTTATTCTATTATCATTTTTCTTTTCAAATTTTTTTAAAATTGCTTTATTTGAAATCATGGGTTGATATGAATTAGGATCTCTCTTTTTTTTTTAATGTACTGTTTTATGTTGTTTCATCAATCTTTTTTTTAAAAAAAAACATATCTAAATATTTTATTTATTTTTCTTTCATTTTTAGTATAAATTTAATATTAGAATTATTATTATTATTTAATTTATTAAATGCACAAACTATACTTCCACTGTATATTAACTATATATGTATAATACTTTATGATTTTTTTATTATTATTTTTTCTTCTATAAAATCAGTTACAATAGATGATATAACCCCATTAATAGAACAATTCATAACCCATCCTTGTGTTATATTTCAGTATTCCTATTTATATTTACAACATAAAGCATTTCTTATAAATATTTTCTTCTTCAATAATATATAGTTAATTATTTGAAATTTCATTATTTATTTTTATTTCATTTACTATAATTTTAACTCTTGTGGGTTTTTTTTGGTGCATTGATACCCTTTTTTGTTTTATAACCGCAATTCCATGCATTTATTCTATTGCTTCAATGCAGTTTGCATTTTATGATTGTAATTCTTCATTATATTTGGAAAAGGTTTTTTTTTTATTTTTTTTTATAGTTTTGGCACTGACCCTTCAGTAATTGGAAACTACCAATTTGATCTTTTTTAAACATTTTTTTCTTTTTAGCTCATGAAAGTGACATTAATTTCTTTCTATATGTTTTTTTAATATTTCTGAGGTAAAAGCAACACAAGTTTTAAAAATGTCATATTTATTTCAATTTCTATGCTGCATGTTGTTAAAAGATATAATGCTAATATGACAAATTATTTTGTTCAAACTTTGTCTCATTCTTCTGGAAATATATTCTGCTCATATTATTTATATATACACATTGACAAATTTTTATGTACTTTAAGACTGTTTCTAGAATGTAGTCATTACTGTTCTGATGAAAATGACGAATGTTATTGAAACATTTACAAGCAATCTTAAGTATCATGCATTCTCAATGATAATCAGTATTTTTTTCAAAGCTGTTTGCCTATTGATTTTTTTCCATGTGAATATTTTAACATATTTTTATACATGTGATATACATATATTAAGGGCACTGTAACATAATCGTAGCATATTTGTCTGCTACACCTGTGAACTAAGATTAGAAGTAAGGCCTAGGATTTTCTTTCAGTTAGCTGGTCCATAACTAATTATACAATATCAATAACAAATACTTGATAGAAGATAAAATAAAGATGGAAGAATACTCAAATTTTTACTGTAGCAATTAGCAAACCTGATGAATAATGCTTTCTCCTTGACTACCCTCTGGGATAAGGATATTTCCTGTAGTTAGTTATTTAAAGAATGTTTTATTTCTTTCTCTCTCTCTCTCTATATATATATATATATGTGTGTGTGTGTGTAAAATACAAAACCATAAAACAATACAATACTAGATAAAAATCTAAATTTTACCAAAAATCCTTACATGATCATGGTCATCTACTAAACAAATAGACTTTTCAAGTGAAAATCAAAATAAAGAAACAACTTACATACAAAACAAACAAAACTTTCCATAATTCATTTCAAAAAACAACTTTCCTCTATATCAAAAGATGTCTTCATTAAGATTGAATGTCTTCATAAGATTGATAGCCTCAGATTCAAGAAGTTTTATCATTAAAGTTTCCTTTACTCTTCTCTTTAATTCATTCTTTTCATAAAAAATAACCATTGCATTGTCGAACAATATTTTATAACCTGTATTCAATTCATGAATATATAAAACAGGTTTGATACCTATATTTAACTCTACTTATATGAACTTTAATCCTTTCATTAAGGCTAAATTTACTCTGACATATATAAATCTTACCACAACTAAGGCTAAATTTACTCTAACCTATATAAATTTTACCACAACTACAAGGATAGTTGTGGTAAGATTTATATAGGTCAGAGTAAATTTAGCCTTAATGAAAGGATTAAAGTTCATATAAGTAGAGTTAAACATAGGTATCAAAACTCGGCTTTATATATTCATAAATTGAATACAGAAGAGTAAAGGAAACTTTAATGATAAAACTTCTTGAATCTGAGGCTATCAATCTTATGAAGACATCTTTTGATATAAAGGTAAATTGGTTTTTGAAATGAATTATGTGAAGTGTTGTTTGTTTTGTATATATATGTTATTTCTTTATTTTGATTTTCACTTGAGAAGGTCTATTTGTTTAGTAGATGAAACCATGGTCATGTAAGGATTTTGGTAAAATTTAGATTTTTATCTAGTATTGTATTGTTTTATGGTTTTGTATTTTATTTATTACTAGTATAGTGTTAGGCAGTTTTGAATATATATATATATATAGTAATTTTTCGGTGTGTTACTAATTTAAATTTTTTAGTACTAGATAGTCTTTGTTGGTGAGTGTAAAGCTTATGTTGTCATGATATATATATTATACCGGACACTCATTCTATTCTGACACAGAGGGCGCCACCAGACCACTACATATCTGGAAAAGTTATTTACTGTGATCAGAATAGATGATGATGATGGTTTGCGCCGAGAAACAAGAGATCTTATAATTGTTTAGACAATTGAGACAAAAAGCACAAAGACAAACATCAGCCAAATTAAGTTTAAACCAATTTCAAAAATTTTATTCAGAGAAGAATAACTTATAAGAAAAGTTTATAAGTTAACAAATAGGATTAGCTCAGGCGTGTACCCGAAAGACTAAATGCAATGCTCTGGCAGATCTACTGATTCTCTAATAAATGAATTAAAAAGGGAGGAAGCAAATTTCATTCAGCAGAGGATTCACCCAAACATTGGTCTTCACTTTCAGATATTTAAACAATATGTTCTTGAAACAAATCAACGAAACCAGCTGCTGACAAGCTTTTCGAGGTCCGAAAATGTGTCGGACCCCGAATGTCATTATGTCGGTAGAAGCTGCACCTATTATTACATTTAAAATAAAACTGATTGATCTACCTCAAGAACAACCAAAAAATATGATTGAAAATGAAAGGAAAACAATTAAAACTGGTGAATCCCAGCCAAACGATTGGCAAAAATTACTCTAAAAATAATAATTAAAGGGTCTCAATAGGAGACAAGCAAATAATTAGAAAAACAGTTATGTCTGCCCGAGCAATTAAAGAAAATAAACTTACAAACAAATTCTGAGTACATGCTCTGATAAATTTAAAGCACACGTAATAAATACAAACATAAATCTATCGGAGAGTGCGCATGAGTACGAAAATATTAAAAGTTTTAAATACTTTAGCAGAACGAAAATCTCTCACCTGTAATTTAAAAAGAGATAAATATCATCTTCCTGCTGACAACTTATAAAATTACAAAGAAAAAACAATTCTAATTCCTGCTTTCAGAGATATAAGAAACGAAATTCCCACCTGCGGAAAATTAGACAATAAAGTCGCCAACCAAAAGATTTTTGGAGGTTTGCAAAAGTGCAAACACAGTGTTTAAAATTAATTATTGAATAATAAAATAATTACAGGTAAGCATTTAAAATACACACCACTGCTAAAGCATTTAGTAAAAGTTAGGCATAAAAATAGAAAAAAAACTCACTCGTCACTCTCCAATAAACAAAATTGAATACAACTTGGAATCTTAAAACTAAGATTCCAAAACCCATTACAAAAATACAAGAAAACACAATAAAGATTAAATATGAGTATAAATATTACTTAAGCTTATGAATACAGATTTTTAATTAGACCGAGCGGAGATTTAATGAGAATTAATTTACCCTGGGAAGAATAAAAAAGAAAATAATTACCTTTCGGTAAAACAAAGTTCACGTAGAGTGCGCACTATTATTCTAGTTTATTTCAAGTTCTTTGACAGCGGCAAGGTAAAGGTAAAGAGATTCCGGCTTCTAGATGTGTAAGGCATTACTGGAGCAAATTTGGAAGTTAGGGATCCGTCCTTTGTTAAGTTAGCAAGCCATTCTGGTGGTGATAACACGTATGGTATTTGTCATCTTATTGCAAGCAAAAGGATTTAATAACAGCAAATTTCCTTTAAGAATTTAAATGTCCGAACTGATATAAACTTTCACTTGAGAAACAGCTTGTCTAGTTAAGAATAATTAATAACTAACTCTCCACATTTTTGGGGTTATTTATACCTCGCTCCATTTCCCGTGAAACACTTTCCTTGTTGTTGAATTCTATGCCTAAGGCAGGGCAAATATTAATCTCCCACTCAATCTAATCTAAGAATTCTACCCAGGGATTATTGAAACGAAAACAACTACATAAAAATCAAATCTCCGCTTTTAGAATTAATTTACAATAATTAAAATAAAAGCCACAGGAATGTAATTAGCTAGGTTGCTTGTTTTTAATTAATTGATTTAAAAGTAAAAACAAGCGGTATATGAAAACTATTTTAAAATAAATCGATAAACATTGAAATGATCTGTTTTACATATAAACACGTGTGTATTTTGATACACATATTCTTTTTAAATAATACTAAAAATTTAAACATTAAATGTTTAGTGAAAATTAAAAGCTTAATAAATTTCTTTTTTGTAATATCACCATTGAATCGGATTTCAATCCGGTTCAATATATATATACAAAAATAATTTTTTAGTTAGTTTATATATATATATATATTTTGAATCTTATGTCCTAGCTCCTCACTGATGAGAGCCATAGCTCGAAACCGGTCTGGGGATGGGGACCATCATAGATAAAAGCTTCATGTATTTTCTCTTGTAGCATTTATCATAAAAAAAAAAAAAAATTAAGCTTGTTTAGAGCTAGTAGCAGGCTCTTTATATATTACATATTGGTAATACAAGCTATATAGGTCATGTGATATATGACTGATTTTTAATATATATATATAGTATTCTGTGATGAATTGAGTCACTAAGTCATTAAAAAATTCAGTTTAAATAAACATAAAAATAGGCAAAATTTTAAAGTAATAACGAATAAAGATTTCAACATCAAAAATTAAAAAGAAAGATACATTAAAATATATAAATTCTTAATTATATCATATCAAAGTATGTGTGCCCAAACAAAAAAGATAACATTGAATAATTTTTACTTTAGTTTATTTTGTATTTAGAACATTTTAACTCTGTAAAAAGTAGGATTTTGAAAGCACCTTTTGAATTATTCAAAGCTGGAAATTGAAATATTTTGTATATTTTTCAATTACACATGCTATGTAAGTTATATAAATTTTGTGGGGATTCATGAAATCTAGTTAGTTATAGCTTTCACCTTATTGCTAAGAACACAGGTGGAAAATTTTTTGGAATACACAGAGGATATATAGTGCTGATGAGATTAAAACAAAAGATGGATGAATTTATTATAAAGTTCATTTAACATTAGAACAAAAATGGAAATGTGAAATATTTATATATTTTCAATGTGTGTAAAGAATTAAAACATTTTTTCAAATTATTTAGAAAACAATTTATTAATTAGGAAGCAGAAATGAGAGTTAGAAGAACAATTTAAAAGGTTAGGATTTTTTTAAGAAAGTATCCCATGCAGGTAGACAAAAAGCTTCTGAGTTGCAGAAAACATTTAAGTAATCAAGAAAGGTGGAGTTTTAAGATTGTGTAAGACAATTTGAAGAATTAAAAATTATTTTACTTCAGCTCAGAATAGATATCAGCATATAAGTCATTGGATAGTTTTTAACTTTCAGCTAGTGAGAAAGTTGGATGGTTAAAGAAGGATAACATTAATATTTGTTGGTCATTCCTAAATATAAACCTTACTTAGTGAAGGAAGCAAATGTGAAGAAAGTAATTATTAGTATATCCTCATTGCTGTTATAATAAACTATAATTACACTTAGCAGTGATTATATATTGGACTATTTCCATTATCTAATATTACTTGTTAAAGGTCTTTAAAAAAATTTAAACTTTATTTAAACTTTTCAAATACATTGAGTAGCACACAGGCAAATATCTATGACCCACTGTTCAAATGGTATTACTCTCTTGTTCTCATACTCGTATTGTCACTAGTAAGGTCGGCAACATCTGAAGAAGAGAAAAGAATAATACCATTCCAAACATTGTTATATTTTAATTTCTATGGTAATAGATGAATGTATTTGAAAAGTTTATGTAAAGTTTGGATTTTTCTAAAGACATTTAACAATTAATATTACATGGTGGAAATAGTTTGACATAATTATTACTAAAATATCATCATCACAACTTTTAGGCAAACATAATTACACTTGTAGCTATCCCAGGATTCTTGACTAAAAACCATTAAATATGCACACATCATCATTTATTAGCCATATAGTGTTAAGGAGGGAAGAATGATTTGCCTAAACTTAGGGATAGAGTTTGAAATATAATCTGTTATTTTGCTATGCTAAAAAATGTCTTAAACAGACTCGAGACTATTTGCCTTACTGCCTGTTTGCCAACAAAATTTAAGAACTTTACCTATCAAGAAAACCTTCAAATAAAGCTACAAGTTAATCCACGATTAAATGAAAAACAACCATATTTTGAAAACAAACTAAACTATATCTATAGTGAAGTTTTATTTAAATAAAGGAAAGAATCAGACCAACTATCAAACTACAAAATCATGTCTGCTTAAAATTGTATGTATATGTTGTGCATTAGATATTTGAAACACCCATAAGAAAATCATATATTTCAGCTTTAGAAGACTTCTTACTGAAATTATAATTTTTGGTTGTAAAATATTTAAATGTGTTTGTTAGATATCTTTATGCAATTTTTTTATTTTTTATTTTAAACTTTCCTTCTCATTGTTTAATTTATAGTATGGGGAGTATTCTCATTTCTAGCATGAATAAAATGAGTGTGAAAAATTTGAATTTTTTTCTATATTTTTATTTAAACTGTATTGTAAGTGAATTTGGCTCTTCTATTAGAAATTAGCTGGGTTATAATGTAGATAATAATTCTGTGTTGATGGTAGACTGTAAGAAAATTAATTTAGACTAAATTAACATTTAATAATATGTTAAAATATATCTAATGTATGTACTAGTTCAAATCTTGGTAACCTTTATATCTATGACTAATTTGTTATATTAATATTGTTATTTTAATATACTGTATTATTAATTATTTAATCTAACCTATTCTCATTTTAATCATATTCTTAATTTTATAACATTTTTGCCTAAATTTAATTTATCATTCTCAGATTTTATGCTTTGTGCAAACTAAAATCAAGAGTTATAATGGAAAAAGTAGTGTAAATGTGGAAAAGTTTAAACTAAAGTCTGGAAATAGCTCTTCATCTGAAAGTGAATTATGGGAATTATATACAAAATCTATCTTTTACCTTTGGTCCAACATTTTAAGATTAGAAGATATATCTGGAAATATAAATTTTTAAAGAGCTTTTTAATGATATCTTAATAGTACAGAATATTTTATTTGATCATCATTGAAAATTTAAAAAACCAGATAGGTGATTTTTCTGTGGTTTTGTGCAATGGTAGAATGGTAGACTCTGGAGCTCAATGTCCATGGATCGCAGCTTAACATTATCATTTCTTATGGTAAACTTTTTATGACCTCCTGAGCAGTAAATCATTTAATTATTATTGTTATAAATTGAATTCAAAGTTAGTGAGAGGACCAAGAGGATGCTTTATTTATTTCCATTGGATAAACTGTTAAGTAGCAACATACTCTTAAATAACATTTTAAATTTGAAGACTTAGAAACAGACTGGGTTATCAGTGATTTACATCAGCATCAAAACTTTCATCTACATTGAATTTGAAATGTGTTGAGTTTAATAGTTTTGCAAATATAATTTATCCAGCTACATCCTGTTATATTTAGTTAATTGTTTAATTATCTTGTAACTAAATTACTCTTTATTGTACTGTAATTTCTATAGATCTTCCTCTTATCTCATTACATTTGAATGTTAACTTCATTTTTATTTAAATTTATTTACATTTGAATGAAATCATCAAGAAAACATTACTTTATTTATTTAAATTTACTTATTTTATTGGATTCCTTTGTCCATCTTTTATTTTCGACCCCCATCCTATTACTATATATAACTCAAAAAATATCTGTTACTAATAAAATCAGATTTGGATCTATCTCTCAAAATCTTTATTGTTCAGTGCAAAATTTCTCAGTCAACGTATAACATAGATTTCACAAGAAATCATTTATCAAATGAATTAGAGAATTGAAATATCAATGTCCACACTGAAATGATATTCTGGTTTTTCCATTTATTTGATTTTGGAGCATACGTAATATTTTACTCATTAATGCTACAATATTCATATCCCATATTTATGCATATTGAAGCATTGATGGTTTAAATATAACACACACACACACAGACAATTGATAAAACATACAAGCTCCAAATTCAAATTAGTTATAATTAAAACTTATAATTAGGAAAGTCTTATTATCACCTCTGGATGTTCAGATATTTCAAAACTTTAGCTAACCTGACAGTGTTTCTCATGAAATGCATGTAAAGTAGGAGATATAAGTATAGGGAATTTTATGCTGTGAGATAATTCAAGAATTTTAACTAGTTTTAGAGGAGTGTTTTGCAAGACTGAAAGATTTGATTGTTTTTATATATGTGTGTGTGTAAAATTAAACCCATGCATAGAGTTATATTAGAAATAAATATAGAAAAACATGACATTACTATCATTAAATTATCTACCAATGCTCTTTGTGTCTCAATAGTTATGAATTAAGCAGCTGGGAGAAGGTAAAAATTTTTATTCCCATCATGGCTAAGATTTTAATTAGATAGAAATTGAGAATTGGTAAATAACTTGAATCTAAATGAGCTGAGATAATTAATTTTCCATTTTGCATTTATAAGACAAATTAATTAATTATCATTTTAACAATCTTGAAACCTTCTTGATTGATTATAGCAAAAATTAAACTAATGCATAAAGTTATAGTGGAAATAAATATAGAAAAACATTGCTTCACTTATTGTTAAATCTTCCAGAAACCCCAGTTATATATCAAAAATTATGAATTAAGTAGTTGGAAAAGGAAAATTTGATAAACATCTTGGCTCAGTAATGTTTTGAATTTTGTTCTCTTCATATTTTAGAAGCATTGGGAAAGGAATTTTTTTTTTTTTGCAGCTGCTTAATTCATAATTTTTGAGACACAAGTAGAGCTACTGAAAGCAATGGCAATAAGTGATGTTCTATATGTCTCCAAAACTTTTTACAGTTTTGCAAGAAATATTTTTCAGGTTAAAATGGAAAAGTAAGGGAGTAAAAGTAAGTGGAGATTATTTAAGTCATCTGCATTTTGCAGATGATGTAGTTTTTACAAATAATGCTTTGAAGCTTCAGGAAATGTGAGAGTTATCATATGAAAGTAAGAAAGTAGATTTAAATATAATTGTTAAAAAGATTAAAGTAATTATTGTTCAATAGATTTTCTCAAAAAATGAAAATAAAGATTATCAATGATGTATTAGAAATTAACAACTACAAATACCTTAGTCACATAATTATTACAGGTGGAAATATAATGGATGAAATTAATTATAGAATCAAACTTGGCTGAAATGCTTTTGATAGCAATAACATAATATTAAAAAGAAATATGCCACTGTGTTTGAAGATTTTTAATAAGTGTGTTTTACCTGTTCTTACTTATGGATCTGAGACTTGGACACTTAATAGAAGAGTAATACAGAGATTTGATACCACTCAATGAAGTATGAAGAGATGCATGTTAGAAGTAAGAAGAAGAGATCGAAAACAAATACATGGATGAGAGAACAAACAAGCATTACTGACATCATTGAAATAATTAAGGGACTGAAGTGGAATTTGTACGGACACATTGCTAGAAGAAATGATAATGGTGGTCAGTTGAAATCTTAAACTGGATTCCAAGAGGTTGTAGAAGACCTAGAAAGAGGCCACATGAGTTGGATTGATGAAATAAGGAAATATCCTGGAGAGATCTGAGAAGGTGGATCAAACTTGGAACTTGGAGAGACTTTTATTCATGCAGTGGATCGATAATGTTTGAAAATGATATATTTATAAGAATTATCCCTCACAATTGAAAATGTAAGATATCAATAAATATCAGCTTCCCAAGTTGTTTTTTCATACTTTATTAAAAGATGAAAACAAACTCCAGTACTGGTTTTGCACAAAACATTATAATTTCTAAGAAAAAGAGAGGTGTAACATTAGATTAAAACATTTTTATTAGGCACTTCTGAATTTCATTCTTATGAATTTTGATGTCTCATTTTTTTACAGTGGCATAATAATCTTTGATACTGATCCTGATCATTTTATTTCTTATGAAGCATTTTATATTGAAATTTAGGAATGTAGAATTTTGCTATATAATAGAAAGTATAAAGAGATAGAATAAATTAGTTTATTTTCTCCTTCCCCTTAAAAAACCAAAAAGTGAAATCATGCTACTATTTGAAGAATTGTGTACCAAAACGGAATCTTACATGACTAATCTTAAATTTTATATGATATTATTCAAAAATTTTAAAATATATATATATATATGTTTGTGTTAAAGTTTCTTTTCCAAGACAGTTTGAATAATTAAGCAGTAATGTATTATGACTAAATATTTGATTATTTGTGGTAATTTGCCATTGATTACCAATCTTTTAACAGAATTCCAATATCTCAACATTTGGAAAGTTTATTGAAATTCATGTGGTATAAATGGTTACCATATAGGCCATCCATGACCACAATCTGAAATTCGAATAGATGAATTTCAACGTTTTTTTTTCAGAGCACAGATTACATTTTTTCCCCAATTAGTTGGCTTATGGCCAATCAGCTAGCTCTCAAATAATTATTAATTAGAAGTTAGAAGTTCAGGTTAATCTGGATTGGTAAGATGAGAGTTAATATATTGTTAAATAAAAAGAATAATTATATTATGATGTAGTTTCACTACTAGTGAAGGAACATCTTACTCCTAAGGGCTTTGAGAATGCAGTTTATATTACATTTTCTTGTCATTGGTTAGTATTTAGATTAAAATTTAATATATATATTTTTAAAATTATTTTTAATGCTTTTTTTTTTTCTGTCTTAATAGCTGCCCAACAATCAATGTATCATCAAAACCTGAAGGTTTTCTAGCGGTAAGAACAACCAATAGTCTCAATCAGAACAGTCACCCATTTTCATTTAGTTTTCCAAAGAGAAAATCCATAAAAAAGAAATATTTTGCATCATGCAAGAAGAGCAAGAATAAAGAAAGTGCAATATGCACCTCCACAAAAAATAAACTGAAATCCAATAAAACATCTGAAGTTCCAAAAAGAAAATCTAATAGAAGGAAAGATAAGAAAGCAACCAATAAAATTAAATCAAATGAAAAAAATGATGAAATAATATGTTCTTTGCAAAAGTCACATAGTTTCGTGGTTCAGAAAGTGAACAGGATTATATCTAAAACTAAAGCAAACAAAAAAATTGGCAGAGAATCCAAGAATAAAATTTTTTCTTCAGATAAAGATGATTGTGATGACCTCTTGAAAAATAATTCAGAATCACCAGGAGAAAAAAATATAAAAAAGACTTTAGAAATGAAGCAAAATAAAATAAGAAGTAGAGATTATAGTAATGGAACCTTAAGTGTAAAAACTTTCTCACAGGCATTTTATATTCAGGATGAAAAAGAATTTATCAAAGCAAATAGGGGTAAAAAAAGAAAAAGAAATTCAAGTGATGAAACTGGAAATGTTAAAAACAGATTAGAAGTAGAAGCGACACTTAAAACTGAAGTACGATTTAGGCACTTAGGTAAGAAAAATAAAATAATTTTTGCTTATAATGAAAAAGGAATTTATTTTCATATTAACATATATTGCTTTTTAAGTTATATTTACATATGCATGCAATATGTCTATGTTTGCGTGTTATAGCATTACATTGTAAATCATTGGAAAGCAGAAATATTTTGTTACAAATTAATGTTTATTGATTAATCATCTTTTGCAAATTATTAAATCTACTTTTCAGTCATGAATTTAAAAAATAAAGAACATGTATGTAAATTATCTTTGTAAGTTTGACAATAAATAATTTGTTAGAAGATGAAGTCTTGACAATTAGATATTTTGAAGAGCTTTTATCTGTTAGGCAGATAATGTGAATACATCATAGAGATATGACTATCTCAACTAAATTAGTTGTGTATATATTATTATTTTTTTAAATTTATCTTATAGAAATGAGTCATTGATTTCTAATAGAAGTAAAATAAAAGTTATTGCAAAAATTTCATTTAAGAATGCTTTATATGATTTTAAAAAATATTATGGCAAAATTTTATGACCAGTCTTCCTGGATTTGATAATATTCTATCTATTATTGAATCTTTTTCAGATTTGGCTTATGAAACAAGACATTCTTAAAAAAAAAAAAAAATTGGTGAACTTAATCATTGCTTTCATGGTTCATGCAGATTATTTTTGTTATAAAGATTAGTTCAAAGATTTTCTAAAGAGCTTCAATATTAATTGTTTTCATTTGAGAGGACATGTTTGGTATAGAATGTAAAAGAGAATTACAATTAGATGAGGAAATCTAACTGTAACTTTCAAAAAGTATAATTTCCAATCTTTCAATAAGAAGTTTTTCGAAGAAAAACTAATTTTAGAAGTTAAAAAACAGTACTACTAAATGTCAAAAAACAATATATATGTGATCATATTTGTGATGCATTAGTTGGTTTAAATAATTGTCACAAAAAGTCATCTTTAATTTTTTTAGTCTATTTTTTTTTTTTTTTTACCTGATTAGAATGAATATATTTATGTTCAAGTGACTGCTATTTATGCTGATTTTTATGTATATAACATCTGTTTTACATATAAAAGATTTTAGTGTATCCTAGTTTTTGTTTAATGATGTTTAAGTTGACACAGCTATTGTGAAGTCTTCTCCTTTCCCTTAAATTATGCATTAAGCGTTGTATTGTCATATTTATTTTACTACGAATAAATTAATTATTATATATACTGTACTATCTAATATTTTATTTCAGAATGATCTTAGTAAGGATAGTTCAATGTTTTGATATACAATAGAGCAAAGCATTGCTATATTTTGTTCCAAGTTCCTCTCGTGAGCATCATACATTGTGTATAATAGCTCATGTTTTGTTAATAAACTTTGATTATAATAAAGTACATATTGTTTATTGAATTGCAAGTGTATAGTACTTTTCAACACACACACACATATAAATATAACATAGATGCCTTTTTATATGTATAAAATGCATATAAAATTAAAATTTTAGTCTAAACAAAATTAAAAAATAATAATGTAATTATTAAATAAATTGAATGAATAAATTTACATACACATTTATTGTGTACATGCTTAATCATTCACCTTCATTCAAAGTTAAAAGATAAAATTATATTGTATCCTTATTTTTTTAAAAATAAAAGTGAAATTCTGATTTTCTCAGAATTAAATAAGTTCTGGGTGATATTCTTTTATTCTAAAAACTTTTTCCCCTCTATAAAAACATATAGCAGTTTTGATATCAGGGATTACACCCTCTAATTATTTTGATGATTTTAAGTCCTTTCAGTTTTATAAATGTTCTTAAATTTTGTAAAACTTTTAGCATTACACTTACAACACATTTTATTATGCAAAATACTGTAAATCAAATTCTGAAAGAATAAGGTAAAAGTTTCAACATAAGCCAAAGAAATGTTATTAACTAATGTAGTCTAGTGCAGTGCTTTGAGATGGAGAAATGATTACTGCCGCATCATAAAATTTAGTACATTTAAAATTTTTAATATTTTCTTTTTTATTTGTTTATTTACACATGCTTATAATTACTGCATTGAAATATCCCTAAATTGTGAAGAAAACATTAAGTAAATTTGTATTTGAGATTTAAGAAAAAAAAAAAAAAGGCTGCTGCCATATTGAAATTCATAAAATTGAATAAGGTTATGAATTTCAATATTTTTATTATTGTTTGTTTACATTTTTTTTGGGGGATAGCTTATAATTGAATTCATATACGTGAATTCATCAAATTGGAAAATAATAAATATCTTTATGCTGTTCTTCCATAAAATAATAATCAGAAAATAATAAATTCTTACAACAGCTATATAAATATCAAATTTTTTTATATACATAAAAAGCCTTTTTCAGCACCTGATTTGGTGCCCTTTTCAGATGTTAATAATCTATTACGTTAACGAACTATTACAGATATAAAACCATCTAGTGTTCAATAATGAAATTAAAACAACCAATACCAATATAAACTATTAAAATAAATCAAAACCTACATATAAATCCAGTAATTATAAAATAATTAAAAAAAAAAAAAAACGCATGTAATTTATTTTATCTATTATATTGTGATGATATAATCAATTATTTTATAATTACTGGATTTATATGTAGGTTTTGATTTATTTTAATAATTTATATTGGTGTTGGTTGTTTTAACTTCATTATTGAACACTAGATGGTTTTATGTCATAATAGTTCATTAACGTAATAGATTATTAACATTTGAAAAGGGTACAAAATCAGGTGCTGAAAAAGGCCTTTTAAGTATATAAAAAATTTGATATTTATATAGCTGTTGTAAGAATTTATTATTTTCTGATTATTATTATATACGTGAATACAATACAGCTCACATCACAGCTTTACTGTGTATATATCCAATCTTTAGCAGAGAATATTAGTTAATTTATAAATAAAAACTATAAAGTTGAAACCTGATAATGACTTGCCACTATAATTACTAATTCATTTTAATATTTTAAAATTTTTTATGTTCTCTTCTGAATGTACATTGATTATAAAGTTTGATAAATTTTTAAGCAGTGAAATATATTTTAAAATATTTTTACGAATTAAGTTATCAGTATATGAGTCTACTTTCAAAAAAAGTAGTGCAAACAAAACCTTCTGCAACAATCTTTCAAAGAAGAACAATGAATAAAGCAAAGCTCACTTGATTAAGCACTACCAAATGATAAAAGTTTAATTTTTTTTTTTTATATTTTTCCTCTAAGAATAACTAGCTATCTATTTGGCAACATACTTGGTTGACTATTATCAACTATCTGAAAAATCTTAAGCTTGTTTAGCTGAAAAAAATTCCAATTTTTATGTAGACTAGATTCAAACTGTGTTGTGGATTTCACAGTTTGATATATTAATCAATTATCTTGAGATTTTTTTTTTATAACCTGGAGTAAATAAGAATTTACTATTATATTTACATAGGTATATTCATACAAATGATTATTAAGTTGTATTTACATTAGATTTTTAAAATAACTTCTGTGTATAGTAATAACATACAGTAAATAAAGCTCAAATAAATTGTTTATATATTGTTTTCCTGAAGGTTTGTGATGGTGGTGTTCTAGTTGTTTTTTTATATTGATCTATTTTCATCATTTAATATGTGTATTGAATGTCATGAGAAAAATTTAACTTTATTTAAATATTCCAAATACATTCAACTGTCAGTAATAGCACATCAAACAGGTTAGTATATGCACAAAGTTTTGATAGGTATTATTCTCCCCTCTTCTTCAGATGTTGCTGGCCTGACCAGGGGCAGTACTAGGATGGGATTCGAACATGGACCCTTAGATTCTTGAGTATTGAATTTTAAGATAATGCTCTAACCAAGGGAGCCATCCTGCCAAAGGCAACAGTCTGTAGAAATTTCTTATACTTATCTATGAGGTTCCTCTTGATTTCTCCATTTTTTCTAAGACCAACGTTGATTAAAGGTTTCCATACATTATGTATAGTTACACTAGGTTGGCTTATTGAATTTTTTGCCATTGTCATGTGAGCAGCTTCTTTAAATTTTCTTCTTTGTACATTTTCTTCTCTATCCAATATTTTTGTATTTTCCCAATTGAATATATGTTCATTGGCACATACATGGTCTTCTACCTTAGACACATCTGTTTTCTCTCATCTAATCATCAATTTGTGTTCTTGCAAGCGCTTTTCAATGGGACGACTGGTCTCACCAATATATGTTCTTCCACATTCACATGGTATGTCATAGATGCAAACAAAAAAAAAGTTTTTTCTTTTCAGCATTTCAAGTTTAGGTTTTGTAGTTGTTAGAATTTCTCATAGTGTGGTATGGGTCTGGAAAGGTGTTCTCATGTTATACTGATTGCAGATTTTTCTTAATTTGTCTGATGTTTTTGGAATGTATGGGTATCACTGGTTCCTGAACAACCTTCTTTTGCTCTGTTTCATAGTGATAGTATAACTCCATGTGTTGTGTTCCTGGGGTGATTGGATGTAGATTTTCGGTAAACTGTACTTTTGATTTTGCCATGAAGGCATCTTGTCACAAGAACATCTAAGAATGCCAATTTTTGTTCTTATTCTGATTCTGTTGTGAATTTAATTAAAGGGTATATGTTGTTGATGTATTTCCATAAAGTTTGTAGCAGTGTTTCGCCATGTGGCCATACAACAACTATATCATCCATATAGTGAAGCCAAACTTTAGGTGGATATGGAGTAGTTTTTATAGCTAAGGTTTCAAGTTCTTCCATGTAAATATTTTTAATCAGGGGAGACAATGGTAAGTCCATAGCCATTCCTTGATTTTGTTGGAAGAATTCTGTGTTATATTGAAAGCAGGTTGTTTTTATGCAGAATATTAATAGTTCCATTATACTATCAATAGGAAGAGCTGTTCTGGTTGTAAACTATTATCACCATTTAATCTTTTCCTTACAATAGATAATGCTTTTTTACATGGTACATTAATAAACTTTTCACATCAAAGCTTACCAGTAAGTTTGTTCTTTCAATTTTCATGTTCTTGATTAATTCTACAAAGTGTCTAGAATCCCTGATAAAGGATTGGGTCTTGTATGTCAAAGGACTTAGAACTTTGAGAAGAAATTTTGCCAGATTTTGGCAAGATTAATCACTAGAACTAACAATAGCTCTTAATGGAACATGATCTTTATGGATTTTAGGTAGACCATAAAGATGAGGAATTTTGCTAAAATATGATGTTATTTTACCTTTTTAGATTCAGTGAAATACTTGCGATGCTTTCTGAGTAATGCTTGTAACTTTGTTTTCGTACTTGGTATTGGATTTTTGCCAATATTGCGATGCTTTCTGAGTAATGCTTGTAACTTTGTTTCCGTACTTGATATTGGATTTTTGCCACTTTTCTATATTGGCTTACTATGAGGAGTTCTTGTATTTTGTTGTCATAATCAGTTGTATCCATTACAATTGTTGCATTGCCTTTGTCAACAGGGAGAATAATTATTGATTTATCTACTTTGAGACATTTAATTGCTTTCCTCTCACCACAGGATATGTTTGACTTCAATTTTTGTTGTTTATTAAGTGTTCTTTTTATTCTCCAGTGTAATTTTGCTGCTTCTAAAGGCAATTTTTGAGTGACTTCCTCAGTGGCTGCCATTATATCTAATAAAGGGATATTAGATAGTGTTGTTGCAAAATTTAATCCTCTTTCAAGAACAGAAATATCAGTATCTGTTAAATGTTCAGAATTGAGATTTTTAACAGATGAAATTGCTACATTTCTTGGTACATTATGATTTTTGATATGCCCATGTAGGTTAGCAAGTTTCTTCTTTTGGCATTTTTTTAATTTTTTCATGTAATGTAGAATATGATTTTCTTACTGCTTGAGAAACTCTCATGTCGTCTTCATCAGTAAATTTATTTTTTAGAAAACATTCTACATTATTAATGGAATGCATTGTTTGATACTTAGAAAACCTTTGAGCATTTATCCTTTCTTTTATCAGAGCTTCACTTGCTCTCTGAGTAATTTTCTCAGCTCTCTGAGAGTGAATTGGAGGTTTAATAAAGGATAAAATTTCTGCAAAATATCTAAAAATATATAATTATTTTTTTGAGTCTTATATTTTTAATATATGAACATCAGAATTAGTATAAGAGGATATATGTTTGATCAGCTGAACAAGTTTTTGAAACAAGAATATGATACTTTCTTCAAATATAATTAATATCATTCAACTCACTTATATTAGTAATTAATATTGAACTTTTTTTTTTTTTTCCTTTAAATAAGCTTATTGTAAAACTAAAAATCAATCTTCAGCCCATTAAAATCAAGCAGGAAAATGAAAATTGTTAACTGTGTATTATATTTGGATTTTACTTTGGAATAATGCAAGAGCTATAAATAAGGAAAGAAAAATGGAAATTTTAGATATAAACTTGAAAGAAGATAATAAAATCATAACTTGTAAGAACAAGAATCAAGAATATAGAGAGATATTGAAAAAATTACAGAAGAGAACAATAGCCAGAAACTGTCTGGAGATGTAAATATAGTAATGTTACCTAGTATATATTTATTCAAGCTTACGATACATGAATTTGTATTAGAATAAATAAAATGGATTACTAATTTTTTTCAATATTGTATTATCAGTATTAAATGAAATTCGTAACAAAAGATTATTCACGAGGAAATTAATGATCAGAAATTGAAGAATGGAAAAAAAAGCTATCCTAATTTTATTAAGGAATGGATAATTAAAAGTATTTTAAAAGGACAAAAAGAAAGACGAGCTTTAAAAAATAAATAAAATGATATAAAGAACCAGTTTTTTTTATATAGAATTGATGGTACATTAAGTTCAAAAGAGTGCTTCTCAAATCTATCATCATATGATTATTGTACACTTTTATATTTTTATAGACTGTGATGTATCTAAGAAAGAATGCCTTCCAATAATTCTCATAAGCTGCTGAAAATTTTAATTGTTATATCCAAACTATTAACACTGAAGTGGATATAAATCTCAAAAAATTTACACACTTTTCAAAACTATGTAAAACTACAAAACTTGTATTGTTCAAGTTAAATATTACAATCATCAAAAAATAGAATTTATGCATAATTCCATGGAGAAAAATCCAATATATTTCAAAAAAAATTTTTATATATTTTTTTTATTGCTTATAATGATTATAAGATGTTCTACAAATAATTTATTTAGTTTAAGTTAAATAGATGTAAAAAGTGAAGCACAAAAGTATATGTTAAGACAATAAATACAAAGTTTCAAAATTACTGTACTATTATTTTTTTGTAATAAATTATACATAGATAAAACATAACTTTATGCAAAAAAAGGGGGAATAAATTATTTACCTTTAAAAACATTGCCAAAGTTAAAAAATTGTATTAGATTTTTTTTGCTGTAGGTTAAATTCTTTTCAAAATAAAATAAAACATGACCTTTTTAAAAAAGAAAATTAAAATTTTAGTTTCTACTAATTTACCACAACTAAAATTACAAACAGAATGTTTTGGGAAATTTCAAAGAAGGTATTATATTAATAAATCTATTAAGGATTTCAGACTACACAATTACATAATCTCTTAGAACAACCACAACTTTCAAATAAATTAGAATTTTGGAGACTTTCTATATCATCTTTCATGCAATACTATAACTCAATATAAGATTAATAAAGAATTTTAAGAAAGAATTTTCTTTAATTAATACTATTTTTATCTGCCATTATGGTTGTCAATAAGGCAAAGATATCAAAGAAAAAAGCTGGAAAGAAAAGGGCTCCATCAAAAGTCATCAAAGTGGTTAACTAGTTCATTTTTATTTTGTTTATTTATTTTTATATCATCAAAATGCTAATTTATTCTATGACTTTCTGTTCTGTATACATGTCTTATTTTTTATTCTTTTTATTTTTCTTTATTCCAGTGATTTTTAAATTTATTACAAATTTAGTTTATTTATTTTACCAATTAATAGACATCTTTACTATCAGGCAAAGGAATTTAGTACATTAAACTCTTAATGAATAATATTTTTGTAGTGACATTTTCATTACACTACACTTAAGTTAGGGATTGGTTTAATACCTTGTGGAGGAGTGTAATCATAAACATGTGACCAAAGATATATGAAAAAGATGTATAATCCCCCAAAAATGCACATTTTGCGCTGGATCAACATTCATCAGTTGGCCAAGATAACATTCTCTTACATATATCTTTATCATTATTCAGCATATTGAAGCGGTCAATGTCTAATCACATTGAGCTTCATGCTTAATCTCAACGCTAACCACTTACGGGATTCGAAATGCAGCATTCATTGTATGTATATGCTGATACACATACACTTTGATTCTAATAATTCACAAATTATTTTAATGCATATTGTAAAAGCTAAATCATGTGTGCGACATTTATATACGTGTACGAATCAATAATATTATTAAAATTTTTGGTGAAAATTATATTTGTTTTTATATATACAATTAATCCTATTTATTATATAATGGGTTTAGAAGGTTTGGGATACTTTTAGGGGGTTTTTCTCAATGGGAGTAATCCATTATCTAATTTCAAATTACTTTCGCTAATTTAAAAAAGAAAAAAAATAAGATTTTAATTAAACGGCTAATGAATATCTTTGTTTATTTCTATCTGCAAATCTATTTCAAAATCTAAAATATATTTTAAAAAAGTATCTCGGGCCTTATCAGTTTTTTATATCTGCATTAAACAAAAACTAATATATAGTTAAATAATATATTATCGGGATAGCCACAGGCAAGTAAAGAGAATACATTTCTAAAATGATTAAGGAAAGACATAAAAAGGGGACAAAGACAAAAGAAAGTTAGTTAGTAAAAAAATTTAGAGAGTTCAATCTAAGCCATGTCAAATAGATCCTGAACATGTACAGCGAGAAGAGGGAAGCCAAGCACCTTTTCCCGGACCTCTGAGATTGTTTGCTGCTTGCTGCCGCAAGGCTCTTTCTATCTGACCAGTCATGCAAGATGATCATCTGAATGCCGACTTCGACTGCTGACTGCTCAATATTGCTCCCTGCCTGTAACACGAGAAAGCGCCAGAGAGAAGCAGATCTGTCTGTGAATGCCATACACAAGATCTAGAGGTAACCTACAACTGCATAGCGCTGCCTTAATCTGTAAATCCCCATTATAATTTTAAATAATGTTTAGCAAAGCTTTTATATCAATTTTCCGACTGCTCAGTCTACCATTTTTTTTTAAGTGTGTTTGCTAATTCTTTATAACTCAATATTATCTTAATGTATTTTCTAACATCTATTTCACGCAAGAATCTAGGTATATATATCTCTGTGTGGCTTTATTTAGTATTTATCTTATTTTGTTCCATATATATATATATGTTTTATTTATTTGATATGCCAATATAACCCAAACGCACGAGTTTGAAAGGGGACTTTGTTTAAAAAAAATTATAATTAAAGCTATTATTTATTTTGAAGGTAATTGCTTGCCTGGTTGAGCTGTGTTCTTTTTTTTTTTTAAATCTTTTATTCATGGATGTTCTCTATTGATATTCCTATTTATTATCAAAAGATCGTGAAATTTCTAATTGTGATCTTCATCACCTGCCATTGTTTTTGGAGGGGGAGAGCTATACATATATTATGTTAAAACGTATATGGGAATCAAGGTCCAACCTAACTCTTAAGTTATTTAGTATAAGAAATACATAAATAATTATTAACCATAATGTCTATTGTTAATTTCTAGCTGTAATTTTGTCGATGATTCTTTATTCCGACAGATCATGGCGCATGGGTTAAAAGCAATAGGCTGTAAATGTTAATGTGTCAATTATCCTAGTTTTAGTGTTATGGGCATATTGCAATTGTTTCATTCTGATATTTATATTTTACTATTGTTTTATCATTTGGGAACTTCAGAAGTCCGAAGCCACCCACGTTATTGTTCTTAATCGCTCATTATCAGGGGTAAAAGCTATTCCCTGTGGAACATGGGGTTTGTGGACTGATAGCTCTATGAAGACCATGTGCTGGCACTGAATCTTGAAGCCCAACCTCTCCATTCGGTATCGTTCTGCTAAAATATGCGGACATATCAAAAATTTATCCGCGTGAAATACCAAGTGATAGAGCAAACAAATGATTGAATGACAAAGTGCCTTCCTCCATTATGGCAGTACCACTATTATTATTATTATTAATCTTATATATCGCCTACCTGACCTAAATAAGCCATGATGATGTGGTGTTTATAATAATGAATCATTACATAGATAATCAATCAATAAAACATGAGCATGGAAGCTTCATTCATGCTGTTCTCCCTTCTCTAAATAATAAATGAATCCCATATACATAAATATTATTTCTGTAATGTCAAATGTATGCAAATATTATTTCTGTAATAAATAATAACGCATTAACTCAGCTTAAATTGTTACTCACTCTCATGTAATAAAGATTTCTTTTCAAGGCCACCACTTAAGGCATGTTAACTTCTTTTATTGTAAATAATCGATGTAACATGAAATCTATTAACGCACCAACCACTCTTTGGCAAAATGTAAAATATACATATATTGTAATGCATTATTCACCTCTTATCATGGTCATTTTAAACATCCATCTTGTTATTATAAAATATGTACCTATCTGAAAATTGACATATTAAGCCACCCAAGCTATAACCTCCTAGTGTAACCCACTTAGAATGACATAATTTGTTTAACAGGATAGCATCGTAACAAAATCCTCACTTTACTGTAATTAACAAGTGTGAAATAATTGTGTAATACATATATATGAATTTCTCATTTGGTTATAATAAATTACTATATTTGAAATATTTCCTGAGTTCAAATCTTTCATTATTAATCAGATATTTATGACAAAAAATCTGAGTAATAAATGTTGGGCTATTTTTAGTTGTCATCATCATCGTTATTTATGGTTTCATGTTTCTCTCTGTACTATCGGGCCGGGATTTAAGATAATCAGGCTGTATCACCGGGATTGCTATTCATAAGATCGTAGACTCAAAGAATAGGCAATAGGTTAGAATCCAGGACTGCTCGTGACCTATGTATCTGGAGCATGATTGGATTTGAGGTACTGTTGCTTGGACTTTTGGTCTTGTTGTATGAGCATACAATTTTGACCGATACAATATATAGATAAGGAATCACTATAGTTTAATTGATAAGTGCCAAACTTAACATCAACAAAAAACACTTGATGGAAATATATTAATAATTTTTATTAGTCATTTCTGTGACTAGAGATTATCAACTTAATAAATAATATTTCTGTAGTGTAATTTTCACTACACTATCTAATGTGAGGGTGGTGTAAAGAAAATTACACTATGAATGACTAATAAAAATTATTAAAATACTTCAGTCAAGTGGTTTGTGTTAAAAGTTATGAGAATAGAAAGTTTTGACACTTATTAATTAAACTGTAGTAATCGTTCTATCTATTTGGGGGTTTTTTTTTTTTTTTTTTTTTTTTTTTTTTTTTGGGGGGGGGGGGGGGTTTTCTGTCTGTCTGTCTGTCTGTCTGTCTGTCTGTCTGTCTGTCTGTCTGTCTGTCTGTCTGTCTGTCTGTCTGTCTGTCTGTCTGTCTGTCTGTCTGTCTGTCTGTCTGTCTGTCTGTCTGTCTGTCTATATATATATATATTAAAGAATGATAAAGATATGTGCAAGAGAATATAATCTCGGCCCAATGATTCAGCATGAAATGTGCATCTTGGGGATCATACTTTTTTCACATGTTTTTTTGTCATATGTTTATGATCCACAAGGTGTTAAAAGCAGATAGAAACCAGACCCCTTCTTGCATGAGAGTGGTGTAGTGAAAATTACAGAAATACTATTTATTAAGTGGATTATCTCTAGTCTATTGAATAAATAATATAAATTATTAATATGCTTACATCAAGTGATTTGTGTCAAAGTTATGAGGGCAGAAAGTTTGACAGTTATCAGTAATTCCCTATTTATATATACTGAACAATGGTAAAGATGTTTATGAGAATGTAATCTAGGCCAACTGAGTGCTCGTTCAGCATGAAATGTGCATCTTGGGGATCATACATCTTTTTTACTTGAGTGTGATCATAAGATGTTAAAAGTGGCTAAAAACCAGTCCCTACCATGCATGACAATAGTGTGAAAATTATACTATATAAATATTCATTAAATGAATAATATCTAGTCTAATGAATGACTAATAAAAATTATTAATATTCAATTAACTCATCTTAAAACTAATGTCATTTTTATCAAAATAGTATATAAATAATATTTATTTTATAAAGCGCAGACGGTATTGAAATTAAACTGAGAGACTGCAAACTTCTCAAGCGCTTATGACTATCAACAGCCAATCAGATCGTAAACACTGGGACAGAGAATTTCACAAGAAAAGGGTGGTTCCACCTTCTTCTTTACTTGTCTTTCTATATATCCAAGCCAGTCCAAAGTACTTAGATCTGAAGGCGTGAATCTTAAATATCTTCACACTCCACTTTACTGAGTTCAAATTACAAACATGCAGCTTGAAATCTTTCGATTTACTACACAGTAGTTTTTCGATGTTATAACTTGCAGCAACGTGTCTGCGCTTTATAAAATAAATATTATTTACATATGTTGCTGCAAGTTATAACATCGAAAAACTACTGCGTAGTAAATCGAAAGATTTCACGCTGTATGTTTGTAATTTGAAGTCAGTAAAGTTGAGTGTGAAGATATTTAAGATTCTGCCTTCAGATCTAAGTACTTTGGACTGGCTTGGATATATAGAAAGACAAGTAAAGAAAAGGGTGGAACCACCCTTTTCTTGTGAAATTCTCTGTCCCAGTGTTTATGATCTGATTGGCTGTTGATAGTCATAAGCGCTTGAGAAGTTTGCAATCTCTCAGTTTAATTTCGAAATAGTATATATTTTGTTATTTTTTATTAAAGACCTGCTTATAGTTTTTAAGTTCTTTAATTTTACCAAATATCTTCTATAATCATAACCATTGTGAATAGGAATAGGGTAAGCAAAATTGCTATGTCCAGCAGTGACCAAGTTATTGCACAGCTGGACTGCAAATTTAAATGGAAAAATTACACTAATATAATCCCAGGCAGCACGGCAATTTATTATTGATATTCCTATAATTATAAACAGTTATTATAAATGTTCTTTTTTTTTCGACATACAAATTTATAACTTACAAATACAATGGGTTCAAGGCAGCTCTGATTTATATGGGTTCTACGACCAGGTACTGTTGTCCCAAGATATTAATTCAGAGTCTTGAGAATAGTTCTCTGAGAGGCCAGATTGACAAGGCTGATAATAATTGTCAGTGGAAGAAACACGTCCGTTCTTCAAGGGCTACCAGTAGCTAATAATGTTCTCTTCCCCATTTTTAGTGAAGATCCAGGTTCATGTTTTTGTTTTACTAATCTCATTGGTTGGAATCCATCAACACCACATGGTAGTAATAATGTTATTACATTCAAACCTGCATTTTTGTTTAATCAAATTAATCATACGAGTTTTTATCTTTATAATTAATTTCGCCTTTTTTTTTCCAGATAATTCTTGTCAGGAATTTAATATGTGTTTTCCAATGGTATTTAAATGACATTACATTTATACACGCACATACTTATTTTAACTATTTTCGGTCTTTTTCGTTTTCACTACATTACACATTTGATCAGATTTTTATTTTAATATACGCGTATTTAGCAAAAATAATTTTTTTTTAACTTTTATTATTTTTTGTTTATTTATGAAATTATAATAAATACATCATCATAATCACTTTCAAACATTATTAATCCACTGCAAGATGGTCTCTTCAAGTTCAGTTAGTCTTCTCAGATCTCTGTCTTTTATACGAGCACACTTATTTCATCCATCCATCTCATGTTTTTTCTTTAAGGTTTTTTACAATCTCTTAGAATCTAATTAAAGAGTTTAACTGTCCATTTATTATCATCTCTTCTAGAAATATGTCCAGCCCAACTCTACTTCAGTCTCTTTAATTCTTTCAATGATGTCAAATAACAGCTGTTTGTTCTCTCACCCATGAATTTCATTTTCAATCTCTCTTTGTTATATTGCTTCTAACATTAATCTCTCCATACTCCTTTGAGTAGAGTCTATTGTAACAGGAATCAAGTTTGAACTCTGTTATAAGTTAAAGGAACTCTAGATAGCCACACACATATATAGATGTGGTAATCAGACATATATATTTGATTGATTCAAAATGACTGAATAAGTTAACCAAAATAGGCTTAAGGGTAGTTTTTGTGCTCATTTGTTTTTGTAGAGTGTGTTTATATATATATATGTTATTATATAATTAAATGTATAAAAAGAATTTTCTGGAAAACCATATAATGTATATTTTTCTTGTGTATAATTAATAAAAATAAAATATGTCAATGATGAAAAATGAAACATATTATCTACGGAATGCTTTTACCATATGTATTGTGTAAAGTTATTTTTAAAAGTTTCTAACAAAATATTAAGATAAAAAAACTTATTAAAAGGTTTTTTTTTGTAAAAAGAAATAAGACAAAAGAAGCCAGATCTGAGACAGTGGTGTCCTGGACTAAGGAGATCAAACAGGATAAGAGAAAAAATATCGAACATTTTGAGGAGTTATTGGAAGTATTGTATCAGAAAAAGTGGATAGAACTCTCTAGAAAAACAGAAAAGAACATAGAAATGGAAAAATCAAGAGAAGTAATTGACTTATAATATTGGAAGAAAAATATATGCCAGCTAACATTAGTATATTGGGATAAAATCCTAAATAAGCTGGACTTTTATCCCACCACTCCACAAAGGAAACAAAAGATGCTATATGATCCTGTCATCATTCGAAGCTAAAATCCGTGTCCATACACATACACATTCGTCTTGTCCAATCTTATGATTCATCATCATTTCATCGGAAGTTTTAAAAGCAAAGCCATTCTTTTGGACAACCTTTATGACCATAAATTTTATCAAGTAAACTTACTTTTTGCATGTATATGAACAATTTAATTTCCCTGGGGACTAAAGATAATATATATATATATGTTCTTTCAAATTTATAATCATACGAATTATAAATCTTGTATTTAAAATTTGTAATTTCTCTATATTTAAGTCACATAAATAACTAAAGATAAAATATTTAATCTCTAAATTAAATAACAATTTCTAACTGTTAAAGGTATATATTCTTACATTTTTATTGAACAATTGAGAACCATTATTTTGTTTCTTATTTTTATAATTATTCATTTAGTCAAAACGTATATGTTTTTTTAAAAATAGTTTAGTGCGAATTACTCTGTATTAACATGTCTGTCAGTTTAAATACTACTTGCACTGAGTGAGCTAGCTAGTGGTTGGGCTTTCATTAATACGCTATCATCGCTCTCATTAAACCCATCAGTATAATTCTTATGTAAGGCATAGAATTGGTGCTTGGAATCGGAAAACGCCGATGTTCATAAATATACTGTTTGGGAAATATTAATTAGTAATTGTGATAAACTAGTACTGAGTATCTATATACATATATCATTAAGTTTATTTTTTATTCTTTGGGAGATAAAGTTTTAGAACAACTTGCCTCCAGGTCTATGGCTACTATAAGTCTACATCGGTCGATTAAAGTTTCATTCATGAATAAATCTCATTAGTGATAAAGTAATATATCTCATAAAGATAGCGTAAATCCAACCAAGTACAAATGGGAAAGGATAGAACCTATTACACTATATTGCTTTTTTGTTAAATGTCCAAGTCTCAGATCTGTAAGAACTGGAAACACACATTTATTAAAAACCTTCCTTTTTAAACATATATGCATATTTACTTTTAATATTGTTATTTCAACCATGAGCCCTTTAACCATGCTTAATTCTATGATTAATTTTATCTATTATGTTTCCATCTGTGGTAATAATCGGACCATTATATTTGTAATTGTTAACTTCTAACTCATCATTATTAATTTTTTATTTTCTTCATTGGAGACAATTTATTGAACATTACTTTAATCTTTTTAACATTTACCTTTAATCCTACTTTCTTACTTTCATCTGCTGACTCTTGCAGCATTTCCTGAAGTTCTAAAGCATTATATGCAAAAAAAAACTAGGTCGTCTGCAAAATATAGATGACTTAAATAATCTCCATTTACTTATTTTTTCATTAGTTTCCCATTTTAATCCACAAAATATTTCTTGCAAAACTGTTGTAAAAAGTTTTGGAGATATGGACTCACACTGTCTTACACCCATCTTAATGTTAAATCTTTTTTAGTATCATTATGTAAATGCCTCATTTACATATGTTTAGTTTCATTTAAGAGTGACGTTTCGTAAATTCTAGATAATTTCGTTGATGTCATACATTCAGACATAGTAAACTGTAATTTAAAGTGATTGATTTATCCTCACGCTTTCATATCCAGTACTTAAGATTTGCCTATATATAAGCATTTGGGTTGAATGAATAAGTGGATTCATTTATTCGTTCGCAAAGACTTTATCTTGTGTTGGAAATGAAAGTATTATTTATTATTATTAATATTCATAAAAATCGCATGTACGTTAGCTTGAAAGGCTGATCTTTAGTTTATCATTATGTAATCTAATTGTTGCTGCTGCGTTTTTATAAATATTCTTCAGAATATGACAGCATCCTAGGTCTAAACCTTGATGATCCAATGCTTTAATCACTGAAGATATAAATGTTTATAGAATGAACTGCCTTTTCATAGTCTACAAATCCAAAGCATAATGGCAACTCATATTTATTGGTCCTTTCTATAACTTCTCTCAATACTTGGATATGATCTATTGTACTAAACCACTTTTAAATCCATCATGTTTTTTTGATTGGTTAAAATCTAAAGTTTGTTATAAACAATTGTAATTATTTTGGTCAAAATTTTGTATAGAACTGATAAAAGACTGGTAGAGCTGTAAATTCTGATATCTTCTTTGTCACCTTTTTTAAATATTAATACTGCATTTTTTCAATCATCTGGTACATTTTTATCATTTATACATTTGTTATACAACTTTGCCAAAAATGTTTTTATTTTTTCATTGCTTCTTTTGAGATAACCATTATAATTCTAACATTACCTGGTTCTTTTCCTTTCTTTGTAAATTTAATTGCATATGTCTCTTCTTCATCTAAAATACTGGGCAATTCAGAAGATATAGTTGTTATAAGAGATACTTTTCTTTATTCTTTATTGCTATATAATTCTTGATAGAACTTTTTTACGCAATTCATGATGTTATCTCTTTTTAGTAATAGTTCCATTTTTTTTTTATTGCCGAAATAAGTATCTATCAATACCAAAATGTTGTTTTATACTCTTGAGACTTTTATTTTCTTCAACAACTTACTCCAATATTTCACAATTATACTTTTTATATCATTATCAATTCTTTTTCGGACTATTTTACAAAATTTGAGATTTTCAATCTTTTTTAATGCATTTTAATATAATTTTTTATTCCTTTTCTACATAAATTGTCTTCTCTCAATATAAATTTTACTGTTCAATTGCTGCTTTTTTGTATGAGCTTTGTTGCAGTTTTGTAAGTTATTTTCCTATTGATTCATTCAAATCTGAATCGTGTTCTAAATTTCTTAATATTTGAAGACAATCTGCAAGTTCTAATTTAAATTCATTGGAGTGTTTCTGAAGTTAGGAAAAACAACTGTGAATATTGTTTTTTTAAGATAATTTTTGTCTTTCTAGTTTTGCATTAGCATGACATTTTACTTCTCATCAGATGATTACTTGTGTTGAATTTATTAAGAACATTGCAATCTTGAAATATATATTTCCTGTTATATATAATCCAATTCTGCTGTACCTTCGTTTGGATGCTTCCTTGTCCATTTTCATTTAATATGGACACTACATCCTTATATTTAGATAGGTTTGAAATATTTTTCTTTGCAAGTGCCAGGTTTTTTTGAGTTAGAATTTTTATTAATAGATTTTTATAATTTTTTTAGTTTCTTTTCTATTATCCTCAAGTTCTAGTTACATGTTGAATATCAATGAGTAGAGGAACAATTGGAGTTAAATATTTTATTATTTTTATAACCCTTTTGATAACATATGTACATTAATATAAGCTTTTTTTTTTTTTTGCAATTTTTTTTATTTCTTAAAGCTGTATAATTTGTCTCATAATTTAGCTTCTCTGAAAAATAGTTATTAATTTACGATATAATTTATAAAATCTCCAATAAGTCAAACTTATATGTTACTATCACTAGGTTATGCAAAATTAAAACAAAGTCTAAAATTATTAATAATTTAACAGCATACCATTAAGTCATTGTTGGAATTGAAGGTGCACTCTTTTTATTTTAAAACCTAGTAGACAGCATATTATCTATTTTTTTTTTTATATTTTTTTATGAAGCTCTTTATACTTCAATGTTTTATAAGGTGTAGATATAATTATTAAATAAATAAATGATTACTCAAATCATTAAATTAATGCTAACTGTATTCGTTGAATTATCAACAACAACAGCAACAATACGTTTTTAACATATATATTATACTATATTCGTGGTACAATCGACATTGGCAATTAGTAAATTCTTGGAAAAGAAAGAATAGTATTTTATAAATACAATCTGATTTATTTTAGATAATGTAAGTTATATTTTTTTAGTTAAAGAAATAAAAAAATAAGAATATCAAAATGTTACTTTTGATTTTTGCTAAGGTAAGAATATAAATTCTTATTGTAAAAGAATTACCATTACTTGAAGTTAAAATCACAGCATTCTTTTGCTGTAATTAAAGATGGCCACAAGAAGGGGGAAAGGATGACTTTGGAAACTAAAATATATTAAATTGATCCAAGTTAAAAAGGTGTAAACAGGATGTGTGCAGCAGAATAAAATCAGTGAGGGGATATATAAAGCAAACACATCGGAGAGCTCATTTCTTATGTCTTTTGCCTGGTGTTATATATGAGCTCCAATAACAATTTGATATAAATTAATTTTTTTATGAGGTCATATAAAATGGGCCAAGATGAACTATTGTAACATGTGTGAGTAGAGTTCGTTTGCCAACACTTTCTTTTATCCTGAAGTTGTAATAATACTGTGAGTGAAGCGCATAGCCTACCTGAATCTTTGAACCCCTGACTGCCTACCAGCTCTAATATACCGTGGATACCATTAAGGACAAAAACTATGCATAGTAATCCACATAGTGCGATAATTGAACAATTGAATCTTACCAGTAAGAAACTTTCATGTACTAGAAGTGATCACCTTCGTGAAGTATTAATACTATGAAATGCTGTGTTGAATTAGATTACCGAAGATCTGAATCCTCAGAACATTAATTTTTAACAATTGTTTAATTTTGATGTTATATTTTATTCTCTTATTAGTATTAGAAATATTATAGTTTTGAATTAATAAACCTTATGAATATAATTTATTTTATCATCTATGTAAGTTTATTATTGGCGGGTTATTTGTTAAATTTTATTATTATTGTGCCAAATAAATTCCCAATGCCATATCTAAAATATAAACCTCCAGTGTGTGGAAAATTTTCATTTAATAGTGACTAATAAAGATAGGTGGGGAGAGTCAATTGATTCATATATAGAATCCTGGCATCTAATAAACAAATTAAAAACTAGTTCTTTCTCCAACTATTAGTAAAATTTAATTATGTTAAGCTGGGTTGTGTGACTAGGAAAAATAATTAATTTCGCAAAAATACCTTACATATTCTAATAAATGAATTTTCAGAACAGACTTAATTTGGTCATTGAATAAGTGGAATTTAAACCTTATAAACCCGAAGATACCGATAAACGGTACAAGATATATATATATATCAATATATTGAAAAGTTTACTAATAATTCAACGTAATATATTTCATTCCACAGTGGAACATTTTCAAATTCTTTACATGAATACAATGATTTATATATATTTAAAATCTATGTCCTTAATTCAATTAAGATTGAGAACATTATTTAAACATACATTAAAATATGGTTGATTGCATTAAGTACTTATATTTAAATACATTAAGCATCATATCTACATGTGTATTGAGTTTCTGATGATAGATTGCAAAGGTATGCAAAGGTATTGTACTGTAGAATAAAATACTGTTATACATTTCTCGTATATTGATATGTGTAGCCTTATTAATATATTGGTAACATACACATCCATCACACATTATCCATATATATATATAGTCTGAAATTATAAATAAAAGAAAACAATTAAAAATCATTTGCACTTGTACAATGTTAAATATAATTCATGTTTGATAGTTGAATAAATTCAACTATCAGGATGAATGCAAGAATGAATATGTAATTTATTCAAGTCAAAATAAAATATTAAATTTATTGTATTGAATAATAATAATAGACTTTGTTAAGATTATAAAGAAAGTAATTCATGAACCAATTTTAAAAGCATGCCAGGTAATGGAAGAACTCACAAAGAAAAGACAAACAAAAAAATTTTATGTTGGAAAGGTGTTTTTATTTTGCGTACTTTTCTTTAATATTTTGTGGATTTAAGATATAAGCCATAATGCATTTTGAGTAGAAATTATGAATGAGAGGTTGTGAGTTCTCCTCAATATCTGGAAGAATAAATGAGGCAAATAACAGCAAATACTATGCCAAACTATTTGAAGTATTTAAATGTTTCCATATTGCTATGAACAGTAGCATTTAATAAAAAGGAATAGCAGGACACCATTTAATGATAATGCTCTTGGGGACTCTTAATCATCTACCATCATGGGAACGTTATGAAAAAACATCACGGGGAGAATGGGACTGTAATTGGAGAATGATAAATATGTCGATTGTGATAATAGATGCTACCATAAATAAATAATTTCTGAAAATTTTTTACTAAATTAACTTTTACCTGATTTTCTGTATTTAAAAAGAACAGTAATATTACATTAATAGATATGTATTCAAAATTATTTCCTTTAAAATTTAAAGTAATAATTCAGTTTATATTAATCAGTACGAACTTAATAAATATAAGTAAGACTTGAATTTATTATTAGCACTAATACTTCTAGAAAATAAGTCAAAATTTAAAATATAGTTAACATTTGAATTTTTATTTTAGAACATATGTAAGTAATTGTGATGAAAGCTTTACTTGTTCTAAAAGATATAAAGAATCGATCATATGTACTTAACCCTCTTTTGTAATTATGAATATAGATGCTTAATAATATTTAACGTGCAGATCGCAACTTAGTAATTGCAATCTATCCAAAATATAGTATAATAATACAATTGATTATTTTAAGTTTATAATTGATGAATTTAATTTTGTTACTATTTTAATAAATTTACATTTTATTATTAATCTGTGCATCATTTGATCTATCTATTTTACAAATTATTTAATTTATAAGGTATTGATTCACATATTTCAAACTACATATTCACTAGATAATAAATCATTTATTGAATTATTTATTTACCAAATAAAATACTTATCAACACATAGACTCATTGACACCTTATAACTACATGAGTTTATTATGGTATGAGTTATGTTTATTATAAATTCATTTGTAGGCAAGATTAAAGTTATAGTAATATATCTTGTATTGACATTTAAAATAGTTATGTAAACTAAAGTACAAATTCAGTAATTACATATAATTACTTTTTATCTTTTTGTCTTAACTTATCATACATAGTATTTTGGCTATCAACATGCTAGCTAATAATGGATAATGGTTTATGATGATAATATTATTTTAACTGAACCATAAAATCCACAGGTTAATAACATCATGCTACCTGAGCTATCTATACTAATATACACATTTTTAATTTTTTTTTTTCCAGTTGCTGCTCAAATTTTAATAAGATATTGTACTGTTTATCAGTAATTCAGGGTTTATACACTTTAATTTTCGCATATTCATTGATCATGTTACACCCACACCTGAATTCATTTATTTGAATATGTCAGGTATTCTCACTAACACAACTATTTTTTCTCGTCAAACAATCCCAGTTTATTATAATTAAATTTAATAATAGTCAGAGAAGAATCAGTTTTTAATTTATTTAATAAGTGCCAGGATTCTAAATGTGAATCCTTATCTATAATAAATCAAGATTGCATGGTGAATTGCTGCCCTCTGGAGGAGTGTAAATTATGATAAGGCATTGGCATTTATATTTGGTAAACATAACAATTTAGGTATAGTATTCAATCACAGTATTGTTGCGACTCCAGGAAGGAAGTATTGGTGAATGAATTGTTTTCTACTCACGCATTTGATAATGGTGAAATCCATTGGTGAGATATAATGAAGCATCTTGTTGTGACTCCGTAAAAAAAAAAAACTTGCAAATTGCTATTTGGTGCCACACAGTACATGAAGATAAGATCCTTGCTCAAGGTTGACCCTTTTATACCCCTCTTAATTTGAGTCCACTGCGCACATCCTGCTTACACCATTTATTTTTATCCTCATTTTAACTTATATAAATTTACACATTTCTATATTATTTTTGTTTTCGAAGTTATCTTTCTCCCCTCTTCAGTGGCCATCTTTAATTAATGGCAAAAGAATGCTGTAATTTCAAAGTAATTATAATTAAATTGCTCGATGATAAGAATTTATATTCTTATCTCGGTAAAATCACAAGATAAATTTTTTATTTTCTTTTTTTTTTTTAAATGTAGCTATTGAAACTACAATTTACACTGTATCTAAAATAAACCAAACAGAATTTATAAAAATACTTATTTTATCTTTCTTGGAACTTCAATATTTTAACTCTAAAATGCCAATGCCAATTGTACCACAAATATGGTACAATACCTCTGCGGTTGAGAGAAAGAATAAAGGATGTTTAGCCTTTTTTATTCTTAATAAACTTCTAATTTTCTTTTTCTTTTTTTTTTGTTGCTGATCTATCTGCCTCCCAATCACCACTGACCTTTTGTCTACTCATCAGCTGCCTCTTTTTACTGTTGTCCTAATCAATTAACCTAGTACCTAGTTACAATCCAGTCTCATTCCATATTAATACACCTCTATAGTCTTCATGGTTTAAATCAGTCCAGTTTATCCTGTAATACTAACTGTTTGGGTAAGTTGTTTTATAGGGCTTAATGCCCTTGCATTGTAGGTACCCTTTTCTCCCTTTTCGTTTGCAAGGATGAATACATTCAGATCATTCTTTGTGACTATCTGATATGGACCATCATACAAATTTTGAAACTTTCTAAAAATCCCTTCTCGGTTTGGCTAACTGGATTTACTCTAACTTATACCTTATCCCCTTTCTTGAAGCTATTGGCTTTTGGAACTTTCTTCTTGTTCTTAGTTCAGCAGTATGTCTTATTTTCGACATCACCTCTCTCTGATCTGTCTCTTTATTGATTTGTTCTGAGATAGCATGTAAGTTGGCTTTGTACAATGACACTGTCTATCTGAACTGCAATCATATTGGCACAAAACCTGTACACTCATTCTCACTCCAGTTAGTGTAATTGATCACCTGCGGTAACTGTTTCACCCATCCCTTATGGTTAGACAAAGTATACATTCTGAAGAGATGCCCAAATCTCATCACTTGTTCACCCGGGTTTAACTGGATTCTAGATGACAACACATGTTGAATTTCCATTCTCTACATCCGCTCCTGCCTTTCAGTTGTTATCAATGGACTCCCATGGTCAGATAAAACAGCCCTAGGTTTACCTACATTAGGGAATTATTGTGACTAATATCTGTATGGTGTTTCTTGCATTAGCCTGTGACAAAATATGCCAACATCTATTTTGGACAAACATCATAAACCACTAACATATATTTCATTTTGCAGAATACTTGTAATGGCTCATAATTTAATCAACAGCTACCAGGTCATTAGGATTTTCAGGAATGATGGGATTCAGTGTACCTTTGTATGGTCTGTTGGTAGACTTTGTCTTTGGACAAACTTCATATCCATTTAATGTGTTGACAATCTGATGTTTCATATTTGTCCAGTAAAAACATGTTTTCAATAGTCTTTTTCTTGTTAACCCATGATGTCCATTGCATATACATGGTTAACTTATATAGCAAACACTTTGGTACTACCATTTTTTACCAGTACCATTTTTTACGATCCTCTTTGATATCAATTAGATATCACAAAACTCTCTTTCATTCGGTATCTTTTTCTCCCTTTTCTTATTGAGTACCTCTCCCTTCTTCCACCTTCACTTTCTATTCTGCAGATTGTCAATAAATCTTCGGTATCTGGAATCTTGCCTCTGTTTGTCCCCTAAGTGTTTGAGTTTGTCTTCAACAGAGTATCTACTGCTAATACTACTGTTGTCAAACATCTTTTATCAGCAAGTGGCTCAAGACCTGAG
This sequence comes from Epiperipatus broadwayi, assembly GCA_028023455.1. Taxonomy (NCBI): domain Eukaryota; kingdom Metazoa; phylum Onychophora; class Udeonychophora; order Euonychophora; family Peripatidae; genus Epiperipatus; species Epiperipatus broadwayi. The sequence continues at coordinate 244,496 of JAQFVV010000374.1, read as the reverse complement.
GTCCAGGATTGCGACTCAACGTATCAGCCACCACTTTTTCTCCTCCCCTACAATATTGCACAGAGTAATTAAATTCCTGGGGGAAATGGCTGCAATAAATCAACCGATAATTGGTCTAATAGCTGTGGTTTACGAATTCTGGACTATTGTGTGATCTGTCATATCACCTCTGACTGTATAAGAAATTGCCGAAATTTCTGGAACACCCACATTACCGCAACACCTTTGTGATGGAATAATTGGTCTCTGGACCTCTCAAAGTTCTAACGAATTACATCACACCTTTATGACCATATTCCTGAGTTTGCATCAGGGCTGCACCCAATCTGTATCTGCTGCTCTCTATTTGCACTATAAAGGGTTTCTTTAAGTCAGGGTAGATTAACATCAGTTGGCTCAAAAAATTTTTTTTTGATGCCTTTGAATACAGCTTACTGTTTTTCTTTCCATTTCCAGTGAGTATCTCTGTGCAATAGCTGCAACAATGGCTCCATATCTGCCACAAGATTCTTGTAAAATTTGCTATAGGAAGGATCTAACCTATTTTATTTACCGAAGGGCTTGGAAATCCCTGATTGCATGTATTTTATCAGGGTGAGGCTAAATTCCATTTTTGCTGATTAAATGTTCACTTCTGCTGCAGCTATATAGCTTTTCTGTAGATTGATTCAAATGCCCTTGCCTTCACATTCTTATAGAAATATTTGAACTTGTAAATGTTCCATAGGGCTGTTGAATGCTGTGATAGATAGTAATCAAACTTGTGATTGATGGAGATAGTACCCTGTCCAGACATTTTAACAACTCCGCTCTGATGTTCTTTAAATCAAACAACATTCTATTAAATTTCTAAATATACCATAATAACAAAAAGCTGTATACTTACAATCCCCATATACATTCTATTAAATTTCTAAATATACCATAATAACAAAAAGCTGTATACTTACAATCCCCATATATAATTTGATCTGCCAATAGCTGGCAGTCAAATCCAATGTCGAAAAAATTTCTTTAGCATGGAATTCAATAATTTATTTATAGATGGAGGGACATTCTGATTTATCCAGGTAATCCTCTTCAATTGCCTTATGTTTAGGCATAGTCTTCCCATCTTTTTTTTTGCTACCACTAAGGGTTATATGATGGTGATCCCTTTGCTATAACTCCCCACTCTATTTGTAACAATTGCTTTTCTGCTTCTGTCCTATATTGATGAGGTACCAGATAAGATCGTACCTAGTATGGTTTGCCATCGCTAATCTTAATCCAGTGTTTCATATCCCTTTATAAAATATCTTTAGTCTATCTGAAAAATTTGAAGTATATCTAGACAGCAATTCTTCCAGACTTTTTCCATTTCCCTTATCTGTTAAACCCTTGCTCTGTGTTTACATATAACCTATCTGTCTCATGCTTAATACCACATACCTCCCTCAGCAGTGTTTTCTCAACTACTTTCCCCATCATGTGATATTACCTTCTTTATAGCCAATCATGCACCCTGTTTTGTATATGAAGTCTGACCCTAATATCACCTCATACTAGTTTTTTTAAAGTCAGCAATACATGTATTCTTATTCACATCAAACCTGTTTCACCTCTAATGAGGTTTTTTTTAATTTGCCAATGTTACTTGTGTTTTCTTCACTGGCAGAGTTCGAACCTCTGAGGCTTGCCGAATTATGCATTCATATAGTCTCAGATATGACCAATATTTTACTATCTGAGTCATACAATGCATACACTTCAGTGTTGTTTATCTGTATTATAGTTATTGGGCATTCTTAATGAAAAATTTATTGTCTCCCTATCCCTTTCACAAATAGGATTATCTATTGCTTTTTGGCTCTATTGCCTTACTGAACCCTTTGTTGTTTCTTTTTTTTTTTAATACTTCTTTTTCTAAATTCACCCTTTTTAAATTTCTTCTTTAAATTCTGTTATTAACTGAATATTTTTCTTATTAATGACTCTTTTATCTCTTCCTTTTTATATTCTACCATGGTCTTACTATCTTTTCCATTTCTCAATTTCATACAATTCTATCTTATTTGTATGTCTCTATTTTTTTGTCTATTATATCAACTTTTATATCTTTTCTTTCTCTATAACTTGTATATATTCCTTGGACTTTTATTTTCTCTCACACATCTAATAATTTATTTTCTTATTTCTTTTATTTCAGTATTATGCTCACCGACAACTTTTATCCTGCTGTCACTTTTCTTTGTAACTTCTTTATTTCCCATTTATTTATTTGCCTATTCTTTTACCCCAACTACATACACAATTTCTCTTTTAATTTATTGTTACACGATCCTGCACTAATATTTTTTCGAACAACACAAATTTATATTATATTTTAGTTTAAAATCTATTCTTCTAACTTTCCACTCTTATTGTCAGATTATGAGTTCTTGGCCGTATGTTGGGTGCCATTGTACCATTTATTGGTAATTCAGGGTTTATATGCTTTAATTTTTGCGTATTCGTTGATCAAATTATTCCCACACCTGAATTCATATGTCTGAATATGTCAGGTATTCTTGCTAATGCAACTATTTTTTTGGTCAAACAACCCCAGCTTATTATAATTAAGTTTAATAGAGAAGAACCAGTTTTTAAGTTAATAGGTGCCAGAATTCTATATGCGAATCCACTAGCACATCTCTGCTATATATAATAATTGAGATTGCCTATTGAATTGTTGCCCTCTGGGGGATTGTAATTTATGAAAAGGCATTGGCATTTATATTTGGCGAATTTATAACAATTTAATAATACAATAATAAATTAAGCAGAGTAAATTATTTTTTTATGATTTATTAAATTTTATAATTTTAACGTATTTATTACCCCGCTTCTTAACAAGATTATTGAGAGGCTCATCAAAGATAAAATTCAAGATAAGATTCCTCAAAATTTATCACTTGCGCAGTTTGACAGAAAAGGAAGATCAACTGCTAATGCAGTTGCACAATTTAAAATTGCTCTAGACCACATTTGCCAACACCGGAAACATAGCCCAATTGCTATACAACTGGACATCACAGCTGCTTTTGACAATGTCAGAGCTGATCTTCTGATCAGGGTGCTACAGGAATATAATATCAACAAAGCACACTTATCATTCATCGAAAATCTTATTAGTAATAGGAAAATTCTAATCACATTAGACGGTAAGGTAGCTCCAGGATTTACACTGGATATTTCCATACCTCAAGGCTCCTCTCCTAGCACATTCCTCTTCACAGCCTATATAAACCCTTTGCTTGTCAAACTCGAAAGAGAGTTTTCAGGAATCTACATTCTAAGGATAGCAAAGGAAATCAAAACTCTGGCATTCGTTGATGATATTGTGCTTCTACCATCAGCTAAATACATATTGAAACTTGAAACCATCATTGGCTAGTATACAACATGCTATGGTTTGACCATCAATCGAAGCAAATCTTTATCATGGCAATTGAGTACTGGTGAAAGGATAAACACGTCATTTGAGGCAGAGCCACATAGGTTTCTTGGCTTCCCCTTAATGAAATCAACCATGGAAATGACATGCTGTTTTCAAACTGAACTGTTAGAAGCTATCAAGAAATTAATTGACTCTCTAAAAAGCATATATCTTTCACTCCAAGGGAAAGTCACCTTGCTCAACATGTTGATAATGCCTAAAATTACATACTATTTGCCAATTATAATCCCCACCAAAAAATTTCAGGCTAGAATAAACTCCCTATGTGCAAACCTCTGTTGGAGAAATAAAACGGTGTTAATTAGCTTCAGGAACATATGCAGACCCAAGAAACTCAATGATCTATCATTACACTCCATTTACACTTTTTACCTTCTAAAAGCCCATAATATGATTGTTCTGCTTCATGAGTGGTTTACCCTGCAAAAATTTAAAGAGGTAATCCCTCCCACTGATCGACCCCCTCCTAAGAGTACCTACATGGACTAACAAACTACTCACACAGCACCAACCATAGAAAGCTTAAATACTGGGACATATATTGTAACAGTCAAAACAGTGCAGAATTCGACCACCACACAGAACAGCAGCACCATCGAGTAGCGAAGCCACCCATGGTACCGAGTTCGAACATAGTTTATCGGTTCCACACTACAATCTACGGAACAACGCCTCTGATGCGACATAAGTAAACACTTCTTTAGGCACGGTGGTCAGGGAGATGCACGAGATTCATGGTATTGTTTCCGAGCTGGCCAACAATCAAACGAATATTAATTCACATATATAATCGAGGAAATATATATAATGGGCATCGAATAAATGAAAACTTGACTACAGACGTACAGTTAAAATTATTTATTTACGTATTTAATAAAAAAAACATTATTAATGTTATTAATCATATTTTATATTCAGAGTTTCAATAGCTAATTGGCAATTTTACTATATATAAAAGTACATTTATTTATAAAGAGCATTCATTTATATGAAGGCGTAATCTAGCTACCTAAGGTTCCCAAGTGAGTATTTCTAATGCGTACTGTAGGGGCTTTATACTTTGCATTGCAAGAGTCATCCGTGGCGGCGGACATACATTTATTTAATAAAAATATTTATTTTACGACTAAGGGCGAACATTTATTTGAGAGTGGATGACGAAGATAATGCCGAGGCGGAGTGATATAGAGAATGATAAACTAAATAAAGGAACACGTGGTACGCTTTAGAAGGGCGATATAAAATGGCAGCACTGAAACTGCAATGCCGTGAATAAGTTTATAAGGGCTTCGGGTTGGTCTCTGCCTCAACCCGAAGAGGTAAGGTGTCACATGAGCATAACCAGGGACAAGCGGTCCGTGTCGCAATTTGCCAGCTGGCTGCGTGATGGTCGTCAAGCCCTACGGGAACATTATCATGTCCACTTGTGTAGGACGACTGGGGTTGATTCAACCCTATAGAATCCAGAGTATTCACGGCGTGGAATGAGCCATCGTGGCTTCAAAACGTAACACATGTATAAGATCTAAAAGATTATGGTAATATTTAACTAGATTTCAAACTCGCCCCCCATTATCAACGTTGACTGAAAGAAAATTGGTGACTCTCAAAGAAATGAAATTTCCGTAATTATTCATTAAAATTTAATAATAAAAAAAAATATCTAAAAAGGGGACTTATTACAGCGAGCATGCCAGCTGTTACGAAGTAGTAGACCCTGCATTACAATAACTGATTCTTTGAATGCGTCTCGATTTATATGAAATTTAAGTTATTTATAAAGCAAATATTAATGACAATTCGACACGCATTCAATGTTCAAGCGATTATGGATTTAGCTTTAAAACTAAGACAATTATGAGAAGGTAATATTTCAATGATACTTATAAATAAAGTGTAGATTTGAGAAATACACACCTATAGAAGGATAGAGGGAGGTAGGTAAGCTAGATTATGCGAGAAATTTACAGATTACATTAATTCTCAAATTTTAGTTTCACAAAATTACAATTTTAACATTTAGAAGTTAGACAAATAGTAGGAGATGAGCTATAGCTTATTTACTAGAGTACTCTATAATTTGGAATACACACACAGGTACCTGTTTTATAAGATGTTTTCGTCCATTTGTTTAATAGTAGATTGTTCGTGATTAGCAGTTTTCTTTCTTGTCTTTGGGTTTTTTTTATTGATTTTAACAGCAGCGGCTTTCTTGTTTATTTCAGGCAGCAGATCATTATGGTGTTTTTACGATGGGCAAGGTGAAGTTCGGCATATGGTGGGCCATCTCCCGATGGAGAATAATCTCGGTGCTTACTCGGTCATACCTTGGCAATATCAATTTATTTTAAGATATTTTAGACTCTCCACTCGAGAGCAAAGCTAAAATTCAAGTGAAAGTCTCCAGCAAGTCCAAGATGGCCTCCTTTTTTTATCTTGATCTTTTAATTTTTTCTGTTGAGATATTTTTAGGTTTTCTTTATCTTGCCCTCAGGATAATCAATGCTTTTGCTGGTTTTAATTAGAAAGAAATCTGCTGTGCTATTGTTTTTTTTTTTTTTTACATTCGTTAATTACATTTTTTTGGAATTTTCCTATAATTAATTTATTATCTATCACTGACCGATGCTTTTAAATTTTCAAAGACAAAAGGGAATAAAATTATTTTAACTTTAATTAATTATTGCATCAGATTTTGTTAGAATTATTATTTAACGAAATTTAAACTAAGCAATAAACACGAACTTTATAAATTCAAAATAAATGATTAATATGACACAAGATTTATTTAGCTAAAGAAATCTAAATTATATTACTTTATCCGTATTTATTGCCTTTAATTTGAGATCGAAATGTGTGCGTGTTTATGTTGAATTCTACATATATTTATACATTTTTAATATTGTTACACACACCACTCGATACCAAAAATTTAAATTTGGGTGGGATAGACCGGTCAGTGAGAGACGACAGAAAAAGGTGAAACTTAAGATTCGAATACGAATCTTACTGATTCAATATCACCTAGTTAACAGCACTCAAAAGAGTATCTCAGGATTTCTAAACATATCTAATTACTCATTAATAAAGCAATTCAACTTCTGGGGGCTAGAAGCCAAATTTTTGGACTTCGTATTAAAAATCAATCTATCGGCTCTCCCTACTATAACTCCTTAGTGCATAAGAGAGGACACTCCAGAATAAGCCCCATCTGCCAACTGTGCAACAGAGAAGATGAAACTTTTCCACATCTTCTCTTTGGATGTCCAGTTCTTGGAATGTACAGAATCCTCGTCAACAAGTAGATGCTCTTTGACAAAAACAAAATATTTGATTTGCGAGAAATTATCAATGCAGGCAATTCGACAAAAATAAGACTTTTTATCATGTTAAATTATGCTATCTGTACAATTAGATGTGATCACATCTTCGGTCGTTACATCATTAACTCGCAAAACCAACTTCTTGCCAAAATCAAGAAGATCAAGCTTAGAGATGAACAATTAGCACCAGGAAAACAGTATAAGGAAACTTGGCAAATCATCAATCTCCCAACCAATTGAAGCATTCATCCTAGTTCCCATAAAACAAGTAATAAGAAATGTATTATTGCTAGTGTAAATAATTCTACCCTGTAAAGTTATTTCAATAAAATCAATTATTTTAAGAAAAAAAAAATAAGTAAGATAATAAATGTATAAATTCTTTAAATATAATACGCAACTCAATACTCGCAATGATGAATGTTGATGTTCGTAATATCAAATTACTTAATTTCTAGAAAGTCAATTCTTGTTTTCAGGATTTATCTTAATTCAGTTCTTAATCAGATTTATTACAACAATTTAATAGTACTTAATAATTTTCTGGATGCAATCACATATAACATACAAAAGAAAGTTTTTTTTTTTACCAGTAAGTTTCAACTGCTTATTTCTATCACTGAGCGAGTTATCTTAAAACCATGGTTTTGTCCTTAGTGGGATCTGTCATATGACCTTTTTACACTATCTTGGTATGCAGTCTAAGGTTCAGGTAGGCGATGGGATTCAATCACAGTATTGTTGCGAACTCCAGGTAGGAAGAAAGTGTCTGCAAACAAACTATTCTATACTCACATTTGATAATGGTGAAATTCGCTGGTGAGAATATAATGAAGCTTCTTGTAGTGACTGTAAAAAAATCTATTGCAAATTGCTATCTGGTGCCATACAGAACACGAGGAAAAGGTCCCTGTTCAGCGATGACCCTTTATACCCCTCCTAATTTGAGTCTCCTGCACACATCCTGTTTAAACCTTTTTTTTTTTATTTTTGTCCTCATTTTTATTTTTACATTTTACACATTTCTATTTCATTTTTGTTTTCAAAGTCCCCCCCCCCCTACCTTCAGTGGCCATTTTTAATTAAAGGCAATAGAATGCTCTAATTTCAATTTGAGTAACTATAGTTGCTTGATGGTAAGAATTTACATTCTTCTCAGTAAAATCAAAACGTAAATTTTTTGCTATTTTTTTTTTTAATGTAGCTATAAAAATTACAACTTACACCATCTAAAATAAAACAAAGAATTTATCAAAATAGGAACTTTAATATTTGAATTCTAAAATCCCTGTGCCAATTGTACCATAAATATGGTACAATATATATATATATATGTTGTACAGGATAGAAGTCCATCCTTACTTTTTGAAGCTATAGTACAGTTTTAAAAAAATGTCTTGGTTATAGTTTTATTTGAGGATTTGTAAATAAGTTATTAGTGTATTGTTCATAATAGTTTTATTGTTATATAGTTCAGGTTTATTTAATTATTATGATATCTGCTTTGTTTTGAGATAAATCATTATAATGGCGAAATATATGTATACAATTATGAATGTGTGTATAAAAAAAAAATCATTAGCAATAGTATTTAAATTGTTAAATATAAATATGTTGTACCTTTATTTATTTATTTATTTATTTTAAAAAAATTATAAAAAAGATATAGTAGTAGTATTCTGATTATTTGAATATTTATTTGGTTTGTGAATTATAATGTAAATTTTTCAATATAATATATATATGCATTTTTTTTATTGAAATTATTTCTTTTTAAAAAAAAAAAAAAAATAAAAATTTAAATTGCTAAATAATAGTGTAAAAAAGATTGTTGAATCAGCACGTGATTTATGAAAAGCGGGAATCAGGGTGGCAGGTGATGAAAAATTAAAAAAAGACATTTTTCGTTCGTCATTTTTCTTCAAATTGCTCTTATAAATTTCTTTAAAAAGAATTATTGGATTAAGGATTTCTACTAAAAACAATGTGCTAAGAACAACTTTATCATTTTAAGGCGTTGGCCTTTCTACTTGCCTATTAAACATCAGTGGAAACTTCAGTAAAACATAGAACTTCAAAAGTAAACTGGCATTCTTCAAAAAGTTTAAAAAAAATAGCTATTATACTTAATTAATACATCCCATTATAACTTTCAAATTATTTAGTGATTCGAAAATTATATTCAATTTCATCGCGTATATATAACAGAATATCCAAGAAATAATTAACATTAATGATTTCATAACAAGAAGCAAATCTCTTCATTTATAAGCATATGTACATATTCGCGTCAGTCAAGCTATTTAAGGATGAAGAAAATAAAGACAGTGCTGAAGATAACTAGCTGATTCTTCAGTAATTGAACACTAATGCAAATGAGAGTAAAAAAAAACTATCATATTTTTCTTTATATTGTCTATTTTTATTTTTATTTTTATGTAATATATAATTTATCTTTAGGAAAGAATATATATATAACTAAGATTTTAAATAAACCAAATTTCTCTCGAATTTTAAAATTTTAAGACTAATGAAAATCGATTTTATAATATATGTTTGTTTATTTATTTTAAAGTAAACTATGCCAATATGTGTTATTATAAATATATATATAATATTATTTTATTTTATTTTATTTTTGCTTTTGGCATTCAAGTGTGATAAATGATAAAATTCATTTGTCAATTTAAATTAGAAAGCAGTAAATTATATTTCAATATATATATAAGAATTGTATAATTGTATAGATTTATAAAACTGTATTTATAAGTAATATCATTGTTTAATAATTATCTTAGTTCTTCAATTAGTATTCTAACAACCTGATTACATTTATTCATATCCATTAAATCTTATAATATTAAAACATTTAATATTTCATACGTGTGTGCACTATATATATTCGTGCCAATATTTCATATGCTAGTCATTATCTTTATTTATATGTAAGTCAGTTGATTTTTAAACCTATTTGTTGGTGCAGACATTACTTATTATTTATTGAGGTTAAAATTATAGTTATAACTTTAGTCCATTATTGTGAAGTTTTTATCTTGGTATTGTTCATTGTAGAATAGTCTTGGTATATCAGACCTTATTTATTACAGTTAGTATTGTTACTGGATAGAGTGGATAAATTCCTCATTGCTATTATTTATCCATGATGATAGTGCTTATATTTCCAGTGATGGTAATCACATATTTTAGATACCTAGTGTTGTTGTTTTCGGTGAGCTCCTCTCTCTCTCTCTCTATATATATATATATATTCCTGGTGCACTGAGACATAAAGGTCCAGGCATCTTCTTTTGCCTCAAATGTAGGTATTATTTTGGAAGCCACCATGCTTTTGATATATTTATGCTAGTTGCGTTATAGAGTCCTCTTTTCGATTTATCACTCATGAGACTTAATTTAAATTTTCCACCACAGTAGGTGAAGATGCTTGTATTTTAGTATGCAATGTCAAGATAAGTTTGTTTAAAGGATGTGATTCCTTTAGGATGCATTCAATTATGTTAGTGCTTTAAAGTATAAGAATGTCTCTGTTTTGTGTTATTATGATTTGTAATCATTTTACAAACTAACCAACAATATTTAGTAATTATAAATGTTTGAATTCATAAGCATATAGCCAGTTAGTATAATCCACACATGTTATGTATATGCTGTAGTCATCTAAAACTTTTCCAACGTAGGTGTAAATTAAGAACTCAGCACGGAAGGGTAATATATTTCTAAATGAACGTTAAACTTTCTGGCCAGTTCGAACTTTATTCTGCTCGCCTCCTATTTAAGAGCTCTTTATTCTTCAATGTAAAATATTTATAAAATGCTACTGTAAGTCTATAGCGTAAGTCTTTCAATCTCTAGTCTTTAAACTTTTCTTTTCTTACCTGGCGGTTCATTTAATATATATATATATATTTGTGTGCTTTAATGTCGGATTTAAAATTATATGCCAATAATCTCTCGACTCGATGAGCTCCTTTGATCTATTTGCCTCACGCAAATAATATATTAATTTTAAATAGTAATTCTCGCCCATTAGAACTAAATTTATAAGTTCTATCAATCATCGAGTCGAAAGAAATATTACATGTTTACTATTTTTATAATTGGCTAATAATAAATTATTAGCTCCGTTTTTCACCTATGTCCCCAGCTCTTAAGTTGCAAGTGTTTTTTTTTTACTTACATAAGATTAAAATATTGATTTCTTGTTCCACTAATATATATTTATTTAAATATAATCTTTGAATATTTTTATTGCAAAACGGGTCGATGAAGGGTTAACTATATTTTAATTCCACTTTGTTATTTTCTTTAGCTTCAGGAAGAGCACGTTGTTAGGGCATAGTTAATATAGTTTCCAAATACTTTCAAATAAGTTTTCTTAAAAGCCCGCTTGACTTTAATTAATTGGTCAAGTCATCACGTAGGGCATTCTACTGGGTTTTATTTTTCAACGATGACCATCAAGTCATCATCATCATCAAACGTTGCTGACGCAGGGCAATCTTCCGCTCCGTTAGGCTGGTCGGTGATCATATTCTCTTATTTAAATTTCTCAAGGAAGAAAGTACCTCCTTTCGTATTCATTAGTCAAAGGGCGTAAGACTTGTTAGATGCAAGCCGCCATAGGACTTCAATCATCGACTAGTGATCATATTTCAATTTTACTCTCTGCCTCGTAAGCCGCCAGTACCGTTGCATCTCTGTTCCGGTAAAACCCGCTCCATGCTCATAATTCATGATGAAGTGATTTAAATTAAAGTCGAACAAATCCTCAAATATATTATTAATTCAATAAGTTTCAAATCAATTTTAACGTTATGCCCTAAAATACGTTTTGCTCTTCATGAATAGATTTCCGAACGTGAAAATAAATCTCACATTCCACCGTAATAAAATCAGAACAATCATTTCCGTTCTTAATGAATACCTTTATCCGCCTTTATATTTCTCGTTGGGGGCATAGACATAGAATTCTATGTTGTGTAATAATTGTTGGCATATGATAAGGACCGCCACTCGTATTATATTTGTAAATTCTCTTAAAGACTAGAGGTAATTAATGCGTTCTATGTTTTATGGAAACGAAACAAATTATTCTTATTAAATATTTTCTAACATACATGGTTTCTCAGTTCATCATTCTTTTATAATTATTTAAATGTTAATACTCGCTGTCTGTGTTGGCAACCCGAACATACCTATGATTCGATTTAAAAGTAGTCAAAGTTAATTGATATTCGTGTCAGTAAAAGGGTCTCTAGTCCTCACCAACCGTTGAGCTAGTTCTTGGCGCATAGCACTGTGCCGTCGATTTCTGCTATCTGAGCTGTTGAGTTGGGTTTGAATTCAGATTTGGTTCAGCTGAGTTTGAATCCGATTTGACTTGCGGTGGTGGTGGGTTTCGACCGGTACAATATGGGTCAGTTGGTTAGAGCATTATCTTAAAAATTCACTATTCAATAATCTAAGGATCCATGTTTAATTCCCATACTAGTACTGTCACTGGTTAGGCCAGCAACACCTGAAGAAGAGGGGAGAATAAAACATCTCAAAACATGCATGTACTAACCTGTGTGCTATTACTAACAGTTGAATGTATTTGGAATATTTAAATAGTTACATTTTTCAAAAGATATTCAATACTATATTAGATGATGGAAATAGTTCAATATATAAATGCAAATGTCACATGGTCATTTTAATATTTAATTGGTTTGAAAATATTAGCAAATCAAAATTTAAGACGCAATGAAACTTATTTATTCTAAAATATTCAATTTCGGCAACATAAAAGCTATAATATAAACAAAAAGGTCGACTTTTACGTTATAGAAAAGTAAATATTTCTTTAATATTTTTACTAAAATCTTCAATATTTTTCGAAAATAATTTTGTTTTTTTAGTATTCTCTCTGAAAATAATTTGTAATTTCTCAAAATATTCTTTTATAATAATTTAAATCATGTTCGAAATGAAAATCTCAGGGTTTTTCTTTATTTTCTTTGATCAGGCGGTTTCTTTGTTCTTTCCAGCCAATCAGAATGTCTTTTTTGGCTGAGAGCATGCTAAGAACCAATCAAAACTCATGTTCTTTCTTTGTTTAGGTTTAAATGCGTTTTTTTTAATTTTTTACTTGTAAAATAAATCGGAAGAGGTCACCATCTTACAGAACTTTTAAAAACCTATTCAAAACCTATCAAACGAATTTTTTAGCATAAGAACTGGCAGAGTTAGAGTGACGTCAGATGTCTACGAGGAGCTTCGTAAGAAACAGTCTTTTGGTCAATTGAAAGATTTTAAAAATAATTATGCTTGGTTTTTTTTTTTTTGTAATTTCAAAATCAGAATTACAAATATTATTTATCAGATATTTTAAAAGTTTAATCCATAACAAAATTTTACTTTAAACCCAGAGTTATTTAATCCTTTACTTATTATTATTTCATTTTAGGAAGTATAGAAAAATATTAACAAAAATTTATGTCTGTGTTTATTTCCATTTTTCCTTTCAACTTTATGTATACATATTTATGCATACACACTATATTAGTGTGTGCTATATAATCCAACTGGTTACATTATATATATATTGAAGCATATGTATGTAAAACAGTTCAATAGACCCAACTTAATTTTTTTTTAAAATTAATATGATTTATTTTTATATAACGTGCAATGAAAATTATTTTTGTGTTTAATATTATCTGTTTAATTAAAAATAAAAGTTAACTTTGGAAAGAATAGAAGTACTTGCACATTATTTATCCAGATAAAAGGAAATTCCAAACAGAAAGGATTACCATCAGAGAAAAACTTTTTAACACTAATAAAGATGGCGTAAATATTTTGTAAAAAAAAAAGAGACTTTGTAGCTGAAAATAAGAAATAATGTACAAGATTATTATCTTGTATTTTGATAAAAGAACAAAAGATAATATATGCGCAGAGAGATCTAAAAACTGTTTGCAAGTATAAAAGGAAGAAAACGGCAATATAATCTTGTATCTTTTCCTCACCTAGCAGTTTCAATTGGGTCCGGGATAGAGAAAATGTTTTATCCTGGATTATTCATATGCAGGACTAGTATTACTCATATGCGGAAGTAAAACTGTCATGCGGAGAGAGAAACTGTAACATTTTTTTTGTGGACACCTTTCATCATAGAGGCCACTTCAAGAAGTTTTCGAGTCTATCCTTAGTACATACCAAGAACAGTTTAAAACCATTGGCCACAATCTCATTCATCTCAAATACATGTATGCTACTCTAATCTGTACTTACCAGTAAGATTATTCGTGTCCTAAATTGTGACAAAAAAAATGATTTGCAAACTAACGTTATCTATAAGCTTATAATATCGATAGAAACATTAACATTAAATATGAAGCTTCTAATACCAATATAGACATTCACCATTTTTATTATTCAAGGAACCTTGTAGAAGAAGTGTGAGAAATTTGTAACAAGAACTTTTAATTATTTGATCAATATTATTAACTGGATGAGTGTGTATGTTCTTTCCAATTTTATTTAGCAATTTATCGTTTAAATATTTTAATTTATTATAATAAAATATTTACCTTTAATATTACGGTTTTATTTGTACATTCTTAATTTTAGTTATTTATTTTATTAGTAAGTTTTAAATGTATAAATTACATTTGCCAATGTGCTTGTTGTTTAGTTAAGTCCTGGGAAAGGTTCATATAAAAACTTTAAAATGATAAGGAAACGTAATTCTGGATTTTTTAATAATTTGCTTCATAAATGACGATGTGATGCAGTGGAATTTAGTGGGTTAATAACCCTGGCGCCCTTTTTAAAATAAATAGAAAACTGATTCCACCGGAAGTGTACATCATAATAAATCAGGAATTATAGCTATGTTCTTGAGATATCTAAACTCCTATATGAATGGAAGATTCTTAACTTGCACTTTTCAGTGCATAAAAGGTCTAACAAAATGTAAAGACATTACAATATGTTAAATCAGAGACAGATTATGAATCCTACCATTTATGTATTGGTTGCACAAATGCCATAGCATCATTGTTAAAGATGATGACTTTAGATGGTAAATATAACACATAGTCACATTGTATATTGATTATATATCTGATGTAAACTGATTACATACTGCGCTTACATCCTCCTATTTACATTTGCTAACAAAAATTAAATTCATCTAATAAAATATTAATCAATTACTAGTTTATTACCAAAGCTATCCATCATCATTAATGCATAGTTTGATTAAGCAAAATATGTTGTTTTACAGAGTCAAATCACTAAGAAAATAAACAGTAGAAATTAGTAGTTTAGTTTAAAAATATGTATATTAAGAGATACTTTTATTTGATATAATTAAGTATTTATTTGTTTTTGTTACTTTTTATTTAATTTTCATCATTATGATAATATAATATTGACATCTTTATTCATTGTTATCTTTTTACTCTAAAACTCTATCTATTTTTATATTTATTTAAAATAAATTCTCTTTTGATGCTGTGATCCACTCCACTATCAACACAATATCTTTTCCATGAAAATAGGTGTTATGCTTTTATTCTCCTCATGACTTCTTTGCAACCAGATTTTGTTTCTATTTTTCTACAATAAAAATTAGATTTTGTTTCTATTTAGTCATTAAATTTTGGCTATGCTGATTTTTATACTTTATTATGATGTAACAATTTTTGTTTTTTGTCTTATAATTTTTCAAATCCTTTTTTTTTTTTTGATCTTTGTATGTCAGTTGCTTATTTTGCTTCTCATTTTTCAAATGGTAAAAGATGAAAATTGGATCATTCTTGCAATCTTTGTTGGTTTTTACATATAATATATTACTCTCCTTTTTTTATTAAGCAGGTACTTTTTTTCATTTCCATACCAAGTCCCACCATTGATGATAGTTTCAGTCATGACAGGAAAAAATATGAATGTCTGTGCCAGTCTTTTTAATCATTAGTTATTCTGGTGTCATACAAAGCTAGTCCATAATCTTTAACATTACACATATCAGAATTATTATTCTATACTGTAATATTAATCATGCCCTTCTATAATTAACTAACCAAGAACACTAGTTTGAAAAGTGAAAAATGTATCAACTGACGTCACCAAAATTTTAATAATACATTTATTTGATTGGCCCAAGTAATAAATTTAAAAATTCTCTATTGATGATTCAATTCCAAAAATGTAAGCCATTTTTTTTATAATTAGTCCATTACTTACAAAAAAATAAATAAATAAAAAAGAAAGTGTTAGCATGATTAGTTTACACACACTATTCTACAATCTCATTTCCTCAGTAATTTTTAGTATTTCAGTATATGTCACACATCTTTCTCATCTCTTCATCAATTATCACCAGCAATTTTTTTTTTACACTTTCTTATTATTTTTCTTAATATTTACAGCCATTATTTGAATTTAGTGTCAGTGTTTCCATATTGATGCATCCACAACCGCAATGTTTTATTATCTTTTGTGACTTCCTTTTGCATATTGTGATAGGGATCTCAATTGGTCCTGTTGTTTTTTCGCCCACTCTTTTAACATTACATCGAATCCTTTATTTTTGGATGCATTATTAGATTTGGAGCTGTTATTTGTTAATGATGATTGGTGTATTTTCACATTACCCTGATTAAGGTTTGATCCAGTTTGGATTTGTCTAATGATCCATGTTCATTCTGGAATACCTATTTATCTAATTCTTTTGCATTTATCAGCCCAAGATGATGCCCATGTTCTCTTGTTAGCAGTAATTGCACTTACATTTGACTAATTGATCATTTAGACTAAAAATTTATTGTTTGAATTCTTCATCTTCTTCTTCAAATGTGATTTTGTAGCTATCAAAAGCAATTAATAGCTTTGTTATTTTTTTCATTATTTTCTGGTCATTTCCAATTAGTATCTTTTATATTACTGGACAGTTGTGCCTTACTATCTTGATGATCTTGTTTAGTCATCAGTGCATGAAGTAAAGAATGATCATCTATTTCTGATGACATAGGAATGTTTCTTCACATCTGCAGTTCTCTTGGTGCTTAAGTTTTCTTAATAATTCTCACTTCAGTAACAACTGAAAATATCTTATTTAAACTTAAATTATTAGATTTGCTGAGCAGCTAATCACACCTTGGATGACCTCTGTAATTGGCTAAAGCTATTGCTAATCTATTTTTCCTCCTCATTGGATTTAGTCTGAAATATTTATCCAGACTATTTAGGCATTCTATTAGTGCCTCTCAAATGGATTTTGGAAAGACTCTCTGGTTTTAAAAATTGGTTGATTGTCCTCGTTACATAGTTATATATACTAAAGTCTGTGTTTGACTTTTTTTATCTCATCACTTAGCTTGTTCATTATTTGCTTCTATCTTTTGGGAAAGGGTATGGGTATACTTGTTACTCATTCATCTTTATTCTTGACCCTTATTTTGTGTTTTTAGTTTGCTCATCATTTCTTTCTGTTCTTCATTTATATTTTATATGACTGCTTGCTTTCTCACCTATATGGCAATCTAGTATCAACACTTGTATTTCTTTTCTAATCTGTGATTTCCTTTTGATATTGTGCTATACCATTCACTTTCTATTGCATCTTGTTCAATGATTCTCAATATGCGACTCAAAAGTTTTTCCTTCACTTTTTTATGTTATTTCATTTATTGAATAACTTCCATTTTCCGAGTCTGACCTTTTAATGTTTCTACTTTTTAATATTTTTTATATTATCCTTTACTGGTTATCTTTAAATTTTTTGAACTTATCTATTTTACTATCCACCCATTTGGACAGGCTTTTATTTTTTAAATTTTATTTTATCTATTTGTAGTTTTATTTTCTTAAACTTGTATTGATCATCATTATCATGTTAAATTACTCATTATTATTATTGTTGTAAAAGCTTCTGGTCTTTCATCAATCTACACTTCTTGGCTATTTACATGTATTGCTCGATTGATATTGTTATTTCAATCTGTTCTATTGCCTATATCTCAATAGTTTTTATGTTCTGAGGTTGCATTTTGTTTTATTATCAAGTATGTTAGTGCAGCTTATTTTTTCATTTTTTGTTTATATATATATAAATAACATTTATATCATTTAATAGTAATAAAGAATAGAAATAAGGAAATAATATCCATGTAAATAGAAATAACCGTTAACTTTGATGTTTCCAAGAAATTAATAATTATTACTAACAACCCTGAGGCTAAACAAGTTTTCTCATTAATTAATCTATAATAGTTTTTTTGTTGAAGTTTTTGTTGAAGTAAAAGAGTTATCATTTACCTCAAACTTGAGTTCATATATGGTTTTAAATCCTGAAAGCTATTTTTTGTTAAGTGTGAAAATATGAGAGAGTAGCATCTTTCTTGACATTCAGCAAATATTATTTTAAACTTCTTCAGAGAGTTGTATATGCTGAATTAAATATTTCTATGGATTGTTATTACAACAAAGAAGCAAAATGAGGAAATAATATCCATGTAAATAGAGATAGCTTTTAACCTTTGACGTTTCCATGGATTGTTATTACAAAAAAAAATAGTGTATCCATAAATGAAAATGAAAATATTTGGTCATGTATATTTATGAGTGACTTGTTTATTATCATCATCATTGTCATCATCAGATACCCCTCATTATACATGTTTGTTTTTAGTATAGTGTACTATTTATTGACCTGTTTTACTATAACTTTAATTTTGTTAGCTCACCTTATATAATTTTTATTATATTTGTTTAGCTTGATCATTTCTTACCATTTTCCATTCTCTTATTCTATTTAATTTAAAAATATTACAACTATTGTTTTCATTTATTTTTAATTTTTCTGTGTGTTTAACTTCAAGGTCTATGTATAAAATCCCCTACATTACATCTAGACTTCAGGTATATAAAATATACTTGTATTTAAAATAACACATACATAAAGGTAAATTACATTGAATGATTTGTTGGTCTCACATTGATTTTACCAAATATAATAAAAAAAAGAAGACTTGAAATGGATAATTTTATTATTAAATGATTATTTAAATGTAATGATAATAATAGTTATACACTCAATTATGATAAAGTAAGAAATATCAGTACTCGTGAATTTTCAAGTAAACCAAGATGGCAGCCCATATTTTTGATAAATGTTCAGTTTCGAAGGCCTATAATCTACCAAAGATGTGTTAGTTGTTAAACTAAAACAAAATTAATAAATTGATTATTAAATTTAAAAAGAGGAATAAATTTCATTAAGAAGCTTTATTTCAATATATTTAAAATTTTTATTTATATTTTAATATGGGAAGCGCTGAGATACTCTTAACATTGTTATACTTTAGTTTAGTTCAGCCTGTTTCTTTTTGTTAGCAGTTTTTTTTTAGTAAATTGTCATAATTATGCAGTGGACTATTTCCAAAGTTACGGGATCCTTCCCTCCCGAAAACTATGCGTTAATCATCACGATATGATTCCATGCCGCTGACATGAATAAAGTGTATATGTTGTATTTATATACTTTTTTCATTTTTCTGTTAATAAGTTAATCCAAAAAAAAGAAAATAAAGAAAAATAAACCAAATGTTTTAATTAATTTTTCCACAATGATTTCTTTTTTTAAAATAACAATAGCAAAAAGTAAAATGTAAATACTAAATACATTTCCTAGCAGGCATTTTTTTTTTGTAAACATTTTTTGGAGGCCCCTGAAACTGTATATTTATCACAAATATGGGCCATCTTGGTTTACTTGAAAACTCACAAATACCAAAATATCTTATATATGACATCATCATCATTTAAATGAAGAAAAATAGCAGTGATGTATTGGCATTTAGAGTAAAATAAGTATCTTATCAATAAAATAACCACATATTGGTTTGCCAAATGGATAAATTATATTTGCATAAATATTAAGTTTAACATATTCTAAATTCAATGTTTATTAATGTTGTTTGATGCTAATGTGAATTGACTACAAGCCTGAAAGGTTTCTAGATTATCAAGTATTGTAATACTTATCAATATGTATTCCCATTTCCTAATTCCATAAACACTAATAATTTATATTTATTCTTTTGTTAATATCAAAAAAAAAATCCCCAAAAACATGAAACCACATACATTTGTCTTTTTATATTACTGATAATTAAATTGAATACTTAGTATTATTTAGATCTCATTAAAATTTTTTTTTGCTCCAAATACATCATCTAATCCTAAAATGCTAAAACAAAAACATACAAACTGTGAAAAATAGCTATATTTCATATTGACTCATTCACTGTAGGTCACAACATTTATTAAAATAAGTAATATGAAAGTTAAAGAATATTGAAATAAACATTCTGTCGTCATACATAATACATATGGTGTTTGATCTAGAATTTTTATAGATTTATTTTGATATAAATAAATTAATTTAATCTGAATTGCTTTTATTATTATCTACCAGTGGATGAGAAATTATCTATCATATTAGTCTTAATATTGAACAGATGACTCAAATTCCCATCTCAATTTATTCATGCCAAAAATGGGAGTACTCCCTTTGTAATAACTTCAACATGAGAGAGAAAGTATAAGTATAAAGAAAAAAAAAATCTAGTCTTAATATATAACAAATAAAAATTATATTTAATTACACTTTCATTCAGAGTTCTTCTAACAGAAATGTATAATTTCTTTGCTAGTATTAAGTATTTTAATATGCATATTAAATCAAAGTATCGTACATATAATTTGAAGTATATGTGGTTTCATATGCTGCTTTTTTGCTGTGACTTGAAGTATCATTATAGATTTTCAGTTTCAATTATTTTTACATTGCTAATAGTTCTTTAACTTGCAACTTGATTTATAGATTTTTTTAATAAGTGTAATTCTTAATTCTTGTAGACAAGTGTACACAGTAAGGCAAATCATCTGTGTATCAAGCAACATATCCCTTTCTTTTGGGCACTACATGGCTGGAATAGAATGATGGATGCATATTTATGGGTTATAGTTAGACATCTTAAGAATGTATATGCATAAACTTGATTTCTCATTGTTGCATTGGGGATAATTTATCTAGTTTTTTTATTATTTATTACTCTATGTTTAATATGAGCAATATCCATCAAAACTTATTAAAATTCTTTATTTTTCCAATATCACTATGAAGATTGAAACCTGTAGCCTGATGACTAGCTGCTGATATCTACTCTACTCTGATCTGAACTCAATTTGTTAAATTTAATTTTGCATATTCCTTTATATAGCTTCTTAGAATTCCTCTCCTATTTACCAAAATCTCAGACAGATGCTCATTTACCTAGAATGTTTTTCAAAAAATATTTGCAATAGGAAAAATATAATTTCAAATCTTTACAAAAATTAAAAATATATTCTTATGATTATTTTACATTTTCAATTTTGCAATCATAATAAATTCAACTGTCTTTTACTATTTTACAAACTAGGCCTATGTATATTTGTGTGAACTAATTTTCTATTCACAATAAAGATGGAATTTCTAGGTAAACACTTTCACAATGCACATTACAAAATATTTATCACTTATACTGCATGTGTAATTGATAAATATAATCAGTCTTAAAAAAAAATAATCCCAAATGTTTCTTTTATATTTTCTCTTTTTTTTTTTTGGAAGATTTCAAATGCTCTGAATACAAAATAAGCAAATTGTAAAAATTATTTATTACTGTCATTCTTTTATATGATATAATAAAGTATTTATTTATTTGAATTTACTTTTATTTAATTTTCATAACTATTGATATAAATATTTTTATTCATTGCTATTTATTAAATGTAATCCTGTTTATTTTTAAGATTATTTAAGTTAAATTCTTATAACTGTAACCTGTTTACATTTATGACAATGACCCCTGATAGATAAAAGTGTTCCAGTAAGGAAGTAAATATATACCATGTCTAGTTGATATTCAATGGTTTATGTTGAATTGATATGTGTGACTACATTAATACATATATATGTTACAATTCTTTTACACACGTTTAATGTTTGTGATTATTAATATATATGTACATTAAATTTCTTTTATACATATTAAATGATTTATTCAATTAATTATTTGTTATATATGTACACATGTATAAACAATAATTATTCCATTTCTTTCCAAACTTTCACTGGGTTACCAAAATTTAATAATAGTATCTTTATAGTAGAGACATTTTGAACATATAGATATAATGTAAATATACTTACAACATTTAAAATTATGTATCTTGTGATGTTTAACAAAAATAAAAACAGAATACTGTACATGACTTGTCTGCTTGCCATTTTGATGCATTCAATTTGGCATCTTTTTAAAAACAATCCCATTATTTCATTCATTTCTCTCAGAAATATGACTGGAGTATTGTTATTGGAAAATGCAGGTTTTCCAGCAATTTTTCTTATTAATAATAAATGGCTTGACATTACTCTTTTCTGTGGTCTCTTAGCTAAACGCTTCATGTAGAGTCAGTCCTTTCAGAAGCAGTGCATAACTATACTGGAACATTTTGTTTTATTCATATCATTTGTCCACAAATTCAATAATGTTTTAGTCTTGACCAACAGTTTGATGTAAGTTTAGCATTTTCACAATTACAAATAATTGTAACCCAATTGTTTATTTTTCAATAATTTCACAAATGGAAGATATCTATTATTAAATAATTATCATAATTTAGTACACTTTTTTTTCTTTCAAAACTAAATCAATTTTTTTTTGTATTACATAAAGGAAACGTTGTTAATCTTTTTAAGGCTTGGAAAAATGCTTCCATTATTGCCTTGCACTTTGAGATTTGTAAATTAATTTACAATTTTCAAATAATAATAGGAAATGTTGTGATCTTATGATCACTATCTCCTGAAAAAGTTTTACAAAATAAATAAAAGCTTTTAAATTTAAAAAAAAGAAAAAAGGTTGGTACTATACAATACAAGAAAATCCATTCTATTCTTGAAACCTTATTAACAGAATATTATTTATTCATAGATTGATATTAAGCTATGTTAATTTAATATTTATGTGTATATCTATATATATTTAGTTTTCCTTCCAAATCCACAATCTCAAAACCCACGATTTCAATTTCAATATCTGGTGGTTTTAAAAAAATCTATATATAATTAATTAAAAAGTTAGAAAGTATATATATATACATATATATAGATATACACATAAATATTAAATTAACATAGCTTAATATCAAACTATGAATAAATAATATTCTGTTAACAAAGTTTCAAGAATAGAATGGATTTACATGTTTTTTGAGCTTTTGATGTTTATAAACTTATCACTGCCAACATTGATGGAAAAGCAAAATAAATTCAGTATATTAGCCAGTTGAAAACATGGTATTAATAATTATTAAAATAACTGTATTAATTGTATAAGGATGAAGATAAATCTTCCTTTAATGATACTGAAGTTAAATTAGCATAGTTTTCTATATATGTAATTAGTAGAGTAAATTAATTTTCTTGTTTTTGTTTAATTATTAAAAACAAGATCATTAAAAGTGAAGTTTATTTTTTATCCATGGATAATTGCCCATCAGTTTAGTAATTATTAATATAATATTTTTATCTGTCAATATATTGAATTTACTCTGTATGTCCACAAATATTGCAGGGCAACTTTATAAACATTAAAAACTTAATGAATCCATTTTTTTCTTGACTCTTTGTCAACAGAGCATTATTTATTCTTGTCCTGAAGGAGAGAATGGTTTACTTCATTAATTATATATATTGAGCTATGCTAATTTAATATTTATAATTATTAACTTTTTATTAAAGACTAGATCATTGAAAATGAGGTGAATAAATGATTATCAGTTTAATAATTATTAATGCAATGTTTTCATCTAACTAATGTATTGAATTCACACTATATGCCAATTAGTATTAGTTGAAATAACCTTATAAACACCAAAAGCTTTTAAGAATTGATGGATTTATTTTATTTTTGATGTTATTTATTCATATGAAAGAAAGAGTGATTTACTTATGTAATTATACATATACTGTGGAGCCAACAATGGGCTTTATCTAACCACATGATTTCAACTACGTGCTATCCAAATAAAAATGTTAACAAACAACAAACAAAAAATGTAAATAAAACAGTAAAAAACGATTGAAATTTTTGCAAATTTTATGATATTTGGCAATCATTTTTTGCTTCTGAGCATTTGTGATCATGTTAAAAAAAAAAAACAGTAAAATTTGTAAATAAATTCTGCAATATGCTATTAGCCATTTTTTCATCTTCGGTTTATGTAAAAGCATGTATATTTTATTTTTTTCTTTATTATCCTTTCTGAATTTGATGTGCAGTAATTTTGCATAATAAAATATTTTCTAATAATAATGCTAAAAGTTTTAACAGAATTTTAGAACATACTTAATACTGATTTAAAAACATCAAAATAATTAGAGGTTGTAAGTTCTTGGTAAATAGACTGGTTTATTATATTTCTATAAGAGACAAATGTGTTTGAAAACAAAAATAATATTGTTCAGAACATATTTAATAGCTAGAAAAATCATTCATTTCATTATTGTCTTTATTTTAAAACTAGCCATACGTGGCCATGTGTTGCTGTGGCTCAGTCTGGTTAAATGGAAAAGAAAGAAAAGAGAAAGCGCATGTTTCTAATATGTTTAATTTCATAATGCTCGTGGGTATGCAATATTTTTTGTTGTTCCATTGCCTATGCAGATATAGAGATTGTTTGGTTTGCCAACTCTAGAACATCAGCATATAATTGTCCATGTGAGAAGCAATCCATGTCTAGATCTAAACTGCACAGTTATAAAGATTGGCTCTGAGCTTTGTTGATGGTGATTGCAAACGCCAATGGAATTGGGAATTGCAATCTCTTAAATTGAAATGGCATATCCGTTAGAAACATAGAAATGCAAGGAATGAGGACATCTTCACCATTGAAAGGTCCTGTCAAGATTATTGCTTCTACAACGTTGCTCATTAATTTTTTTAATGCAAGCCACGTGCCATTGCAAAGCTTTGGCTGGTTGATATTTTACAACATGATAATTGGCATGCCGATTTTCAATTGCAGTACATGTGATGGCATCCCTGGCAGATTGAGTGAATTCAAAAATTGTGTTGGATAATTAACCGCTTTATCTGCTTCCACAACAGTGTCGATGGACTTGTATGTGACTGCTTCGCTTTGAATGTTAGACTGAATAATATTTCTAAGTTCGTAGATGTCTTTGTTCTTGACCGCAAGAATAGCGCATTCACTCAGCCAATCATAATTTTTATAATTGGTTTGAATATTGGGAAATAATTTTTCAACCAATTCTTTTGATGTTACTAAATTGCAGAAGTTATGAGGCAATGAAATTCATACTGAGGTCAGATCAGCCAGCACCTTTCCATTCCCAATTTCCAGCAATTAATGTGAGAATATCTCAGCTGATCGATTGTTTTGCAGCTGCACACATATATTTTTCAATTTTAACGCCTTTACATGTTGCCACAAAGTAGAGTATTTCAGGCAAGCATTTATTTTGTCCACTGGTGTTGATTGAGGAATTACAGTTAATGTTTACTTGAAATCTCCTGCAAGCAATATTAATGTGTTCCCAAATAGTCTGATGTTTCCACACAAATCTTGCAATGATCGATCAAGAGTCTCGAGTGATTTTTTGGGCGCAATTGTGCATTCATCCCAAACAGTAAGCTTGCATTTCTGCAATACTTTTCTCATGCCGGATGCTTTGGAAATGTTACCTGTAGGATTCCGACTGTAACAATTGCCACTTTGTCTATAGTTGGAGCATTTAATCTTCGCACATGTTCTCCAGCAGGCATTTTGTCAGCATGAATAACAATCTTGTGTGTATCAGATGACATCATGTCAATTGCTGTTTTGAACAAACACACAATTGTTTTTTCATGAAGAAGCTCTTTCAGATGGGAAATGTTGGATCTTTTTATGCTGGTAGAAATTCCGTAGCATGCATTCAATTCATCATTGCCATCACCGATGAAATACATTTGTAGGAATTTATGTTGACCATCTTGGAACGGAAGCAGGGAGCCAGCTTTATGATAAATTTGTCCTTTCACTTTGAAAGTTGGTGTGAATTGAGTTGTTATGATTTCTACACAGATCGACATCATTTGGAAGCATGAGTTGAATTTCCTGATGTTAGATAGGAAATTTGGTATATCTGGCAAGCAAAGTTTTTATTGGCTCTGGCAGTTCTTCAAGTTGAGGCAGTTTAATTTTTTCAGCGGTGCAACACATTCCCTTCGTTTCTCCATTAAATTTCAGAGCCTTGCAATAAGGACACACTTCAGTCATAGTGTGGCAATGAGAACATGCTGGCTCAAACTATAATCATCAGCTGGGTTGCACTGGAACGCAAGGTGATTGTAATTGCATGATTGCTGAGCACAGAGCCATGTTTGACGCTGACCTGCTGTTTATTGTTATGTCTTTCAGCCACTCTCAGCCTGTCACGTTCATTCTGTTGAGAACGAAGCAGATCTGAAGCTGCAGAACGTGATTGCCATACTCGCAAACGTGCATCCTCAAGCCTGGCTGCATATCACTGCTGCTCTCGGCATATATTTGGGCCATTCTCTGTCTGTTTCGCTGATGCCTGTTCTCAGTTTGATTTGCAATTACTCCTCGCACTGCTTCCGCTCCGTGAGTACGACGACCTAAGTTTGATCTGTGAGGCATTATTTGGATGAACTAAAGCAGATTGATTTCACTGAAAAAGAAGAAAGTTATAACAAAAACATATTAAATTGCAAAGCATTAAAAAAAGGAAAAAACACGAACTAAAGAAAAAACAAAACAAAAAAAAATACTAACGAAGTATTTCAATTCAAATGCAGATCAATTGACACAGCTCAATTCGACTGCCAAGTGCACTGAAAAATAAGAAAAACAGTTAAAAAAATGAAATGAAAAACAATAAAAAAAAAAAAAAAATTCTACTCACGAAATGAATGCTATGATAAACGATACAGCTCAATTCCAACGCAATGTCACATGAAATAATTAAATCAAAATGAAAATAAATTGAAATCTATGAAAATTCAATTGAACAATGCAATTGGAAACATTGAAATGGAATCACAAAATATTTAGTATAGCGTGTGTTGCTTTTAACAGATAGTGCTGTTTTTTTTTTAAAAAAGCATGTTTTTATCTGTCTCAGGTGTGACATCTATATAATAGTAGGTATATAAATAGTAGGTATAAAAATGCGCATATTCGAATGCAATGTTGTGTCAAAATTTTAAAGCAATCAGTGAAGGACTTTTGGAGATTTAAGATTTTGAACAAATGAACATTTACATTTTTATTTATATAGATTAAAAATATGGTAGTTTTTTTTTGATATTACTTCAGTAAATGCATGAGTGAACACACTTCATAAAATATGTATAAATGTCTCCTCCCCACACACACTTTACTATTAATAATTATATTATTTTTAAAAATTTTGTTTATGCTATTTATATACGTGCACTATACATATAAACAAGCATCTGTGTTATTTATAAGTGCATGTTGAAAAATACTGTACAGTTGTAGTTCAATAACTAATACGTAGTCAAGCATTGGTGGCCTAGCAGTTAGCATAGCTGCTTTCCAAGCTGTTGGCCTGGGTTCGTTTCCCATTTAACGCTTTGACATATAAAAAAAATAAATAAATAAATAATACATCTTCAATTCTAGTCAGTGTTTGTCTATAAATCATAAGTTAATGTATGCTTTATATATATGCTAGAAAACGTGAGGAGGTCTTGAACAAAATATAGCGTAGTTCATGGCTTCATTGTAAATATGTATATTAATTACATAAATATGTAATCTGTTAACATTATATTCTTAATGCTCTCTGTAGAAATTTATAGAAACTTATAATTTTATATATAGCAATGTTTATGAAAAATCAGCTTACCCCTTATAGGTCAAGTATTTATGATAAGTTTGGTTGACAGAAACATGTATCCTATAGAGGTTAATTGATTTTTTACCAAACATTGCCATATATAAATCTAAATTTCTATAGAGGACATAAATACAATAATGATAATACATCTAGCTATTTATATCACTATGTAAGTGTGAGTTTGTTTGCTTATTTGTGACTTTATAACTCAACAAATATTGCACCAATCTTGATTAATCTTACACAAATTTTATATATATATATAATTTTAATAGCCTATAAATTTTTGCTTTATATTTTATACATTTTTTGTGATTTGTGATATAAAAGTGCGTGGAAAATCTATATCGTAACTTTTAAAATGACATTATAAAACATAAAAAGAAGGTGCATTGATAAAAAGATTACAGTCCTTGGAAAATTTTTTTTAACGAACATTATAATGGAACTATGCTACTAGTTATATGCTATACTAAAACAAATGTAAAGAAATAAAAAAATATATAAACAAATAATAAAAACTGAAATTTGTGAACTTATTAAATTTTACATCTTATCACAATGGCAGCCATTTTTTTTTCTTGGTTAAATATCACTTTTTCAAACGGAAATTTATATTAGCACATTTTCTTTGTGCTTTAAGTACTGTACCTGTTCAGTTCAATAGCATTATTAAAAGCACGTGTACCGATATTTTTTCTAGAGTTTTCTTTTTATTCAAAGAGTTTTATTCTAAACAATATATCTTTAATAAAATACTGTATTTTTTAGATTCATGAGTACTAATTCAAAAAAATATTGTCTAGTAATTTCGTTAATGGAGAAAATGAAAATTGTTTCAGAAGTAGGCTTTATGTATTAAACAATGAATTTTCTATTAGAGAAATAATTGGAGAAGCAGAATTGTTATTGTTACTTGTGCTCTTAAACAGCTAAAATTGTAAACAAAGTAAGGATGACTGAATGACATGAATCATAAGGAAGTTATGGTCAATGGTCTTTTATTGTATCAGAAAGCTTCAAGTCTTTACCAATTATTTAGCCAAGAATCTAGAAAACATAGTGCCGAAACAATTCACTGCAAGGAAAGATATGCCTGTATAGACTCTAAAAAATATAATTATGGAAAATGATTCCATAATAGATTGCAGCATTATTTTTAAACATAAAATCACTGAAATATTATACTCATTACAAGATGAATTTGATGGCTTAAGAAGGAATAGAAAACATTTTTACATTACAATGTTTTTTAAAAAATGTCAAAACAAAATTATGTTCCATCAATTTCTTGATTCTGATACATCAATAACTTCAGAAGGTTAATAATCCAACATTTTTGTTGTCCATTTTATAAAAAAATAATAATAAAAAGTAAGTTTTATTACAATACTGGTATTATTTTTTAATGAATTTATTAAACATACACTCACAATTCTGTAAATATTTATATGAATGTGCTTTGTTTTTGTACATTTAATTTTTTATTTGAATAATGTTAATTTCGATCATTGAAAATAATGAATTTGATAGATTTTTAGATTTTCAGTTTAAATGTGATGTGATAGCACTGTGCTATCTCATTATCTTAAGTTACATTAAAACATTTAATAGTTGGTAAAGTAAAAGTTAAATTTCATTTAATGTAAATTTTTTAAATATATGTTTGTATTATATATGCACACACATGGATAAAGATCTGCATTTATAATTTAGTCAATGTTGTTTTAGTTGTTAAAGCAAAGAAACTTTGTAACTAAAATTATTATAAATCTGTTTAAAAATTATATTACAGTAACAGTAGTTAATCATAATCTATAAAACTTTTCTATCAAACTTTTATCAATTTTTAATTATTTCATTGGTTTGTTTTTAATAACAAAAATATTAGGAAATCATTTTTTTTTTAAAATTAAAGATTGCTCAATGAAAATAATTATTGGTTAAAACTCATTCAATGTCAACACCACCTATCAAATTTTTGAATTAGAGTCTAGCATATATTATGTTAAACATGTCTCCATGTTTGATTTTTTTTTTTTTTTTGCAATTAAATCTTTTTTTATGTTATATGATTAATTTATATTTTATAGTATTTATATTTAATTTTTCTAATAATTACAGTGGTAAAAAATTAAAATTTAATATTTTAAAATTGTGAAAATAAATATCTTAATGAAGTTCTTAAAAAAAGCACATCATTATTGGCTGCACGATACCTATTCAAAAACTAAGAACAAAATATTAGATAATTTGAATTTTATGTTATTAAAAAATGATATATGCCTAATTCTTCACAAATTTTTTTTTTGCACATTTTTGAATTAACATGTTTTTTTTTAAAAAAATTTCTTTCTACATGAGTTGTTTTAAAATAACATGATTAGTTAAAAAACTAGAAAAAAAAATTGTCTGTTTATATAACGGTATGACGTAACGTTACAACTATATTTGTCATGTCAGGGTGCCACTAGGTTATTTGAACCTAGAAAAATTTATAAAGATGGAAATACACATGGGTGAGGTTACTCTTTTATCAACCCGAAAGCACCCGTCGCTAATTCATGGAGAAGCTGAGCTTTAAAATTATAATCTAACATTGGAAATTTAGGAATTTCTAATTCTTGATTTTAAAAATTTTATTAATAAAAATAAGTTACTGCAAAAATTAATTAAATGAAAACATTTTTATTATGGTTATACACATTAATACAAAATTCTGGAAACAGAATTAACTTCTGAATAAATTTAATGTAAGCGATATACACAGATGGGTTTATTCAATATATTTAACATAGTTTCAATATTTGTTAAGCATAAATATGCTACACAGAATACACATTTAACTAACTCGACTCTCTTAACTCCAGGCTAAAAGTTTGTGTTCAAACCAACAGCTTAGTGATATATCAATGTGATCAATACAAAATGAAGATGTTAGCATAAACAAATCATGCTGACAGGAGTTTACATCTGCAGCAGAATATTATTAGAGAAGTAATGATCCTCTGCCCAGTACAGAAATGTGCATCTGTCTGGCGAATAATCATTCGGAAATATATATAAAAGTCAGGCTTTATAATGGGGAATAGCAGTCTTTTCTGGCTTACTATCCCAACCATAGTGTAAGGAGATCAATGGCATAGGAAATACATCTACAACCAAAACAATGGCTACCTTTTTTGGGACATGCATTCAGATGGTACTATGCCCTATAAACTAATGCGGCACAAGGGAATGAGAATCCAATGCACCTCCCCAGATTACATTGACATAAAACACACAGAAGTCCCTCCACCAGCTCCAATCAATTCAACTATGAAACAAATAGCTCAAAATTAACCCACCTAAACTAACATAATTTTATGAATCTATGCAGCCATTAACACCTATTTTAAATTTAGTAATTTAAATGAAATTAACGAGAATGGAAATAATAGTAGCAAACATATAAAAAAATATATAATTTAAATTTTTACTTAGTCAGATAAGAGACTTTCATTAGGTGTTAAGTACCTTTAGTATTTGAAAAGTTTTTATTTTAGGTAATTAAAGTTCATATTTTATTTAAGGCAAAAGTTCATATTTTCCATGGCGTCACATTATTGGATTTTGCCTTTGCGATCCTTGATGCGTCATACAATTCCATTCGAAGTTCCTACCATCTCGTCAAAATATGCTTATCCATCTAACACGAGCTGGAACTCACAAAATGTACTTCAAACCCAGTCGAGCCTGAGATTTTGGTCAGGGACCAGCCTGGATTCGAACCCACTCTCCAAGCCCCAGATCAAATACCTAATGGACAACATAACAATGATGGCACATGAGAATTAATTCTTAATCCGGCTCACTAGCAAATCGGAGAAAACAAAAGACTCATGGACTTAAACATATATATAAACAACTTAAATACTAAAGACATTCCAAAGATAAAATCTAATATATTAATTTAATAGGGGTTTTACTAATGAAATAGCTATGGGCAATTAGTGAATTGGATTGATTTAATAAGGAGACAGAAACTGATATATGATGAATTAAAATATATTTATTGACAATTGTTGTTGGCAAATGCACACAGGCATTTTATTTATAAAGTAACATTACTCTAGGCCATTTAAACAATAATTGATACATTGGCTATTATTTAATTGCACCAATATTATTTAATGGAAACAAATACCCTAATATATAACTAATCACTACATTAACTTTTATCAGTTATGCCCTTTCATCATCAGTCCGTGTGGCTATTGTACGTGAAATCAAACCAAGTCTGGAGTGAAACTTAATAATACATCTGACTATAATAATTTTATATATCAACTATGGGCTTATAAAGCATCCCAGATAGCTTTAGATCAAACGGGTTTTCAAGAATGCTTCGGATCAACACCGAAGACTGCATATTAGAGAGGAAAGAGTTGGCTATAGTGATTTTACTAATATGCTAGGCACAAATAAAATATAATAATAAAGTCGCTCTGCAGATGGAAAAATAGTTTTAGGGTTTTTGTGACAAACAACGGTTTACCCAATAACCGGTCGTCATGCTGCTAATGGGGAACCTTTATTTGGTTCAGAAGAGGTGGGGGACTTACGTACTAATCTGGCCCGTAGCTCAGACTTCGCTACTGCACTACCCATAAAAGAGGAAGATGGGCTGGACTTACCGTGGCTCCATCTCATATATATATAAAAACAGCATAACGAATAATATTAATAAATTCTACATCTGCCAAGCCGAAGTATATTATAAATTAATATTATACATCAAATGAACACTAGTTTTCAGCTTGATCAAAAGAGCCAACTCTGTAGCATGAGAAATACAATATGCTACTGACGGGAATATATTTATATATACAAACTTTACTTTGCCCGTTCAATCTCTTTAGTTATCTATAACTGATAAACTTTTAAAAAGGGGAAAAGTATATTTGGTGCACCGTATATTTAATAAGGGACTTACGAATACTTTACTAAAAAAATATACTTATGATTGCACTCCAGGTTAGTTTAATCTTTAGTAATATAATAATTAAAGGTTGAAAAGCCACATTTTATATTTATATTAATTAATTTACTAAATAACAAAATATGAATTTGGGTTTCAAAACAGCGCACGAAATGACGCTATATAAATAATAATATGGAGATTTTAAATTATATCTTTAAAAACATATTCTATAATTAAATGCACGCCATTTTGAAACATAGACATAATTAAAAATTATTAAAATAAGCAACAGAAAAGTAAATATACTGCAGTAATTAATTTATATAGCAAAATATTAATTAACAAAGAAATTTAGCAAAAGCATTTCATTTATAGAAAGAGTTTACAATATTGAATTAATAAAGAAATTTACAAAAGTATTTCATTTTATAGAATTTAAAGATTATTTGGAAAACAATTTAGAAAGAAGTTTTAATAATATGGTTAGCTAACCTGTTTTGAAGAAATAATGATTGTTTTGAATTTCACACAGAGCTCTTCTATTTTTAATAATATTATAACAGTTCTATAGCTGGACTGGATAGATTCGAACTGGAACGAAGGTGCGTTCTTTGGTGGCTTGTAGCATCTTCAATTTAGTTGGGAGACGATTTTAAAATGGTGTTGGAATGAAAGCAAGTCCCTTTTAGCGGCGTACGACATCTTTCACTTGGTATAAGCTTGTTGGTTGTTGCTTCGGCATTGGATGGATTGAACTTCGGCGTTCCATCACGGGAACGGCAGCAAAATTTTGCCTGACTTTAGCCAGACATGGTAAAATTAAACGATTTATAACTTGTGATATTAACAGCTCTTCAACAGCAATCTGGAGTCTATCTTCCCGCTTAAAAGAGGGCCTATTTATATATTTCCACTAAACCATAACACCTTTTTGGAATTTCGTTTGCCTCGGGACCAATTGATTTTTAATTAAAACAAAATCATATAATCTAAATTCTACAACAGATAACGTCTCCGTGGTGTTATATTTAATTTACTTAAAATTATTAAAATATATAAATCATATAATTCGATTCAGATTTCATTAATTAAATTCCTTTTTAGGTGTTACAGAATGTTAAGGCTTAGCAGAAAGAACGGTATTCTGATTTAATGATAAAGTCTTTTGTTGCAAACAAAAATCAATTAGTAAACTAGATTTTACTTTTTACCCGGGGTGCGATCAATAATTGATCTCTTGTTTACACAAAATTCTCATTTTTAATTACAAACGGATGATTTTTATTTTACTGAAATAAATAACTTTTAACATATTTGTTTTTACAATATTATTTGTTTATTAAAAAAAAAAAAAAATTTAAAGGAAATACTTTAGTTTCAATTATATATGTAAAACATTAAATCGGAAAACTGTTAAATATATTTTAAAGAAAAATGTTTCACATTATATTTTTTTATTATTTAAACTTAAATATATATATATATAAATCATTTTGCTGTTATTCCAAGGTTTAAATTATCCATCCACATACGGATATCATAGCGAATATAATTAAGAATTGACTGAAAATTAATAAAACATAATAATTTATGAGCATTTTTCCGCTATAATTTTATCAAACCTGTCTAATTATAGCGTGTTTTCTTATGTAAATGGATGATGCAATTCAAGCGGCCATTATAGCAAAGTTTTCCCGCTCGACTTATATATAACCTTTTTACATTTAACATAGGTTCGAAACTAGTTCAGACGAGTAGGTCATTAGGTTGATGGTGAAACGGAAAGAGATTGGAAGGTTTACGTTTCATATCAGTAAACAGTAAAAAAAAACAAATAAAAAAAAAGACTTTACTTATATAAACACGGAGCTAAATTATGGTTTTTTTGAAAATATAAACACATGGCCTAATCCTGCGCTAAACTTATGATAATACATCATACTAGATTACACTATATAATATATTTAATGCTTCTAACAATTATCAACACACATAATGAAATCATCGGTTATTAGTAAATATTTTAAACTTAAACAGATATATCCCCAAACGAGTATACATCTTTGTCAAAATATTGGATATGTTTTATATATATATAAAATATAATGAGTGTAATATATAAAGGGTATATAAATAAAATATATATGGATCAAATATAAAGTGTATAATATATAAAGTGTATAGATAAAGTGTATAATATATATTTAAAGGGTATATAAAAAGATCAAATCACTCACATACACAAAAAAAAACTAACAATTGAAATAGGGTCTGGGGGTTGCTTAAGGAGTAACTCCTCACTGTCCATCTCAAAACAGCATCCAAATATTACATCATCATCTTCATCAGATGTCCAACCGTCTTCATATTTTTTTTTCAACCTCACAGGAGGTCTCTTAGGGTGCATTGCCAAACTTCTTGCGAATTCGCTGCCTTCATATGGTATCTCATTTTGCAGCTCGAGATTCTTTTCTTCAAACGTGGGCTCCTGTTCTGCTACAGATAACTTACTAATATTTTCTATAGTAGTTTCTTGGCATGGGGTGTCTAGATGCTTTTTATTATTTATATCATTTGCGTTTATTATTGCTTGTGTACATTTTGCATTTCTTTCCTTTTCAATGATCTTTTCTTCAGTAAGTGCTTTTCCCTCTCTAAAATTATTTTCAGTATCATCTTCAGTCTGGCCAATAACTTGCACTACCTCCTGTCTATTGAGTTTGTTATCCTCGTAATCACTAGCAAAGTTGCTTTCCTTACTTTCCTTTTCTCTCTCTTCTTTCATTTCTGCTACATCTTTCAATTCTGGAATACATGCTGTGATAATGTTTTCTTCTTTGTCAGCTATTTGACTTCTTTGTAGCAGGATTTCTTTTATTTCATATATTTCCTCTGATCTTCCTTTGGACTTCTTCACACTCTTGAAATTTACTGTTAAATTCTGCCCCCACTTTAAAGACTATTTCTTTCAAACTCTTTTCTTGACATTCTACTTGTTCAACTTAAGCCTTAACTTCTTCTTTAATCATAACAAATTCCTTGCTATTTTCTTCCTGGTTTTTATGTAACATTTCTTGAACTTCTTCCCTAATTTCTTCAGATTGCTGCTGGCAGCTGGTTGACAATTCCTGTAAACCTTGGCTCAACTTTTTCTCCAAGCGTATATCTCTGTCTGCCATCTCTTGTCTAATATCTCTGCTAAGGGTTTCAAATCTTTGTGACATTTTCTGATCCTTTTCCTTCATTTTCTGATCCCTTTCCTCCATTTTCTGATCCCTTTCCTCCATTTTCTTCTTTTTCCTCCATTTTCTGATCCCTTTCTTCCATTTTTTGATCCCATTTTTTATTCCATTCCTCCCTATCCTGTCTAAGCAGTCTCAGCAACCAGTTAAAATCCCAGCCTTCCTGCTTAATCCTTTCCATTGGTATCTTTTCCGATATTTCTGTAACTAAATTCTCTGGCTAGCTACAGTTTTCTGTTATCCTGTATAATCCTTTTAAAATTATAATTATTTTGCACCTAATAAATATTTGATTTTTAAAACTTTTATACTTTTAATACAGCTGTTTGCTGCTCTCCCCCTTCAAGAACGACTCGTTCACTTCCATCCCAACTCTATGTCTAACTCACTAATATATCTATAAGCTACAATCAAGAAAAAATTTTTTGTCTCCCTACTTTTTATTTTATTTATTTAATAAAGTATACGAAACCTTTTTATTTATTTTTTTAAAAAAATACCTTCTTTTTTTGTAGCTTTAATAAAGTATACGAAAATTTAAAAAAATTTTTTTTTCCGTCTATATATCTAAAGTATAACACATTTTAATATTAAAAATGACTTAATAAAAACTTAACTCACTCCCGGTCTCTTCTTCCAGCTGTTTTTTATATATATTTACTTAAATAGTTCATGCTTATGACCTAATTCCGTTTATCTGTCTGCACCAATTTCAAACCTTTTAACTTTTGGTTAATTTGACCTTATTTTTATATATATATTTCTTATTCATTTTAAACCACTCCAATTCATAAAATACTTTGATAAAACAACGAGAACCCCCCTTTTCTTTTAATCTAAAGTTCTTTTCTCTGCTCCCTAATGACAAATTTATAAGAGGATGACTTATAACTTGATCAATCATCCTCAGGTGCCAGTCACTAGTGAACAGGAAAGACACAAAATAA
The DNA here is from genome assembly GCA_028023455.1 of Epiperipatus broadwayi. NCBI lineage: Eukaryota > Metazoa > Onychophora > Udeonychophora > Euonychophora > Peripatidae > Epiperipatus > Epiperipatus broadwayi. Next base: position 207,524 of record JAQFVV010000374.1, on the reverse strand, counting down.
ATTTAATAAATTTTTTTTGCTATATACACACAAAAGTCCATAACTCAAGGTATGTAGGTGTTTACATCGAAGCCCCATGTTGGGCGCCAAACCTGAAAAAAAAAACCCTATATACCAGTCAAATTAAGCTTATCCATCTAACACGAGCTGGAACTCACAAAATGTACTTCAAACCTGGACGAGCCTGAGATTTTGGTCAGGGACCAGCCTGGATTCGAACCCACTCTCCCAACCCCAGATCAAACACCTAATGGACAACATAACAATGATGGCACACAAGAATTAATTCTTAATCTGGCCCACTAGCAAATCGGAGAAAACAAAAGACTCATGGACTTAAACATATATATAAACAACTTAAATACTAAAGACATTCCAAAAATAAAATCTAATATATTAATTTAATAGGGGTTTTACTAATGAAATAGAGCACTTCATCTGAATTAAACAATGAATGTAAATATTCTGCAAGTACAGAATGGATGATAAAGTTTATTTTGAAAGACATACATTTTACAACATTAAAATAAAAGATGAAACTGATTCCACAGATGAAACAGCTGTCATAGAATTTCCAAAAAATGATTAGTTAAAATTATTGAAGATAGAGAATAAACTTCTGATCAAGTTTGGAATATTGATGAAAGTGGTCTTTTTTGGAAGAGAATGCTAAGTAGCAAAATTGCAGAAAACTGCTGGTGGTTTCAAAGTAGCCATTAAAATTATTGAAGATGGAGGATAAACTCCTGATCTAATTTGGAATGTTGCTGAAAGTGGTCTTTTTTGGAAAAGAATGCCAAGTAGAACCTATGTAGCAAAATTGCAGAAAACTGCTGATGGTTTCAAAGTAGCAAAAGATCATATCACTTTGGTATTTTCTCCAATGCTTCAAGAGATCACATATTGAACTCTCTTTGTTATTGAAGCTCAAAGACCATATTCCGTGAAAGATGTCTATTTAAATAAATTTTCAGTCACTGGATGACAAAAAGGCTCGGGTCACCACTGAATTTTTTATGGAATGATTCAACAAATGTTTTATTTCAGAAGTTAGGTGATATATGATTGCCGAAGGTCTAGAATTTAAAGTTCTTTCTATTCTAGATAATGTCCATAGCCTCTTGGAACATTCACATGCACAATTTTGTTTTCTGGCACCTACTACCACATCCTTGATTCAACCATTAGACCAAGGAATTATTGCAACATTTAAGACTTAATATATAAAACAAACATTTCAATACATTTTGGACAAACTGAATAATTAAACATTATGTGTCATAGGTGTGTGGATAAATTTTTTGATTTTAGATTGTGTGAATCAAGTTGCATTAACATTACCTGAATTAAGATCTTCAACTTTGAATAGTTGTTGAAAAGCTATTTGCCAGAATATGGGAAAAGCAAAGATTCTTGTCTCTAATAAGATTGAATTTCTCAATATTATAATAATAGCCCATTTAATTGGCGGAGAAGGATTTGGTAACATGTCATCTGAAGATATGAATGAATTATTAGTTGATAAAGTTTTAAGTGTGAAAGAAATCATAGAGATTGTTTTTAAAACTTTCAATCCTAAAGAAGACAGTGATAATGAAGATGATGATATAGTGTTAAATGCTAAATTAATTAAAGGTCTTGATCTTGCTAATCAATGAGGAATGAACTTCAAATTTTCAATGAGATCTGATTTCACTAATGTCATAGAGAACTATATAATGGCCTAGCCAATATACGGACCCAGTCATTAATTAGTGAATTCATTCATAAAAATTAATATCAGCACCACAGGACATTACTGCTAGTGTTGTTCAGGAATTTACAGAGAGAACTTCATCAATGGAAGAACGCAATGACCAAAACATTGTTAGTTACAGCAATAATAGTTGCAAATTTTAGTGATAGCAACGCTATTCCAATCATGTCAAACGTATGCGTTTGTTGTCAGAAAATGACAGCAAATAAAATCTTGCTATGTTTAACTCAAATTACAAATTCTATCTAATTTTAATGTTCATTGATTCTTTATATTTTTTTTATTTTTCAATTGAAATTTATGTTTCTATAATTCATTTTTATTTGAGTGCAATGTTTATGAAGTAAAATTTGAGAGCATGCAAAAAATATAACATTCTAACAAAATTTTTTATATGGATTATTTAATTATTTTCATTGATTTCTTACATCTGGAACCAATCTCCTTATTTTACATATATACTATACAATGTATTTTTTTTACACGTAATTTTCAGGAACCAATCTTATCCAGTAAAAAAAGAATTAGGTGTATTTAGAATTAGTTAGCATCAAAGAAACAAAATTCTAAAAGTTAATATATTATTTATTGTTATTAAAATATTATACTTACAGTTTTTACAAAAGCAATTCTTTTAAGCTGGTAATGGAAGCTTTCAGTTTTTGTAACAAACATTCTAAGAGAGGTCTTTTTAAAAATAAAATGTTTTCAAAGACAATTTCCAACTTGTGACATAGTTTTTTGTTTAATAATAAGTTTTTTACAAAAATATTGCATCATAATCATTAACAATTACTGAAAATCACATTTTTTGTCTTATTTACCCCATTGTAAAACAATCTAAAGCATCAGCCAATCACAAATCTTGTTTTTAAGCCACCTCCTTCATAGCTTTGTCATAACAACCACACACCAAAGTATGTAAAGGTCTGTATAATGCTGATATCTCTTGAACTTTTTTAAAATTAATACATTAAAATGGAAGCTTCATATAAAGAACTGCTGCAACCCCATCACACACAGTAACATAAGATGTACATACACTTTAAAACAATGTAGAAAAGTAGCAATCACAGTGCCATCATACTACCTAAAATGCCAATATAGTTAATTGATTAAGAAATTTTTGGTAAATCGATTGAATGGAAATAATTACTGGTTTAATTAATTAAGGAATTTTTGGTAAACTGAAGGAATAAAGATATGTACTGGCTTAACTAAGTTAAAAAATGTAAACAGGTAATCATTGGCTTTGTTAATTAAAAGTTCTTAGTGAATAAGTGGACTAATTAAAAATTTAATGATATAAAAAGACGATCAGAATTATAGGATTCTTTCTGCTTTTATTTGTCCTCGAGCCTGCATCTTGTGATTGTTACCATTGCTTCTTGGAATGATGTATCCAGAATTTTTACCAGTAGTCATATTAAAAACCATGAGCAGCTTAAAATACTGGGAAACAAACTTCACTTCTCCAGTTTGTAGCCTATGGCCATTGAAGGTCCAACTTTAATTGCTAAATAACCAACAAAGTGCTACCCACTATCAAAGCTGGGTTCAGCAAATGTATTTCTCCGAAAACAATTTCAGGATAAACTCTTCTCTACAAGATTAAAAAAACTGGTAAATAAAATACTTCATATGGAAAGTACTATGGTAATTATTGCACATGTACATATGTCTATATCAAATTTAATGTTTCCTGAAGAATAATATCCATTTCACCAACTTTTATATGGGACATAAGGAAATCTTCTACTTTTTTTTTTTTTTTTTATTAAAAGAAGAGATTTATACATGAAATTCTTAAAATTTGCATCAAATTATTATAAGTAAAGGTATTGCCATTGTTTACAAAAGATATACTTGAGACAAAGAAAGGTCTATACTAAGCATGAGGTGTTTAGTCCCTTGTTTAAAGTGAAATTAGACCAGGTGTCCCTAAATAAAGAATAAGTTGTCAGCAGCTTATTTCTGTCCTTGATCCTGCCAATTATGTTTGTGTCGACTTGACCAATGTTGTGGTTGGTATGGGAGAAAAGAAATTTGCATCTCGTGAACCAAACTGAGAACAGCAAGAAGATAGAAAGTCTGATGATGGAGTGTCATTTTTGATGGCTCTCTTGATAGATAGCACATCCTTTATATCGGAAGACACACTGTTTATAATTAGGGATTGCAGTGGAGCAAGAAAGGGATAGATATTAAACATGTGATTTAGAGTTTCATCGTCTGTTTGACATAATTTACATAGAGGATCAAAGTTTATGAAGCCTCTCCTCCACACCAGAAAGTGATTGGTAGATAATGAGGAGAGGTTAAATTTGATGAGAAAGTCTATATACTTAGGCTCGAATATCCAGTTTTTGGATTTTTTGATGATTTGTTGATTATTTAGATCTAACTATGACTGCAATATCATTTGGTTTGGATATATCATTTTGTACACCTCCCAGTATGATTTTCTATTTTGAAGGGTTTGCTTTGAAATAGTAAAGAGGCTTGATGTCACTGGTAATGCCAGCAATCCATTTACTTTTAGAAGGTGGAGGAGTGTCTGTAGGGTCAATAGGAAAATTGTTGTTATTTGGTATGATGAATTGCTCTTAGTAGGCCAACTGATTTCTGCATGTAGAACGTAGATGTAGAGTGTAGGCTAAGATTAATGATTTTGTACTTACATAATTCAATCTGCGAAGCACATTAATTGTAAATTTATTAAAAATCGTCTGATAAACATAATATGGAATGCAATTTTATATTTGAAGGAAAAAAACATATCAAAATTATTTATGAATGTTTTCAAAGAATGGGGAAAAAAATTAAATTACATTCAAAGAATATTATAAATTATTGCCTTTGCCCCCCCCCCCCATCTTCATCGGCTTGCTTCACTCACCCACGTCCTTTAAGCAGAGCTTATGGAAAGATATTTATTCCCGGCACTTCTTTCTATACAATATATATGGGATGTTTTTGAAATTCTAATAGTGTTACATCAAAGTTGGATAAAATTAAAAAAGAATAACACCCAACCCATATATGTAGGATTTAAAATTCATCTGATTTAGTACATTAAATAAAATTGTCACTTACAGGTTTTTTTTTGTAAAAAACTTTTTAGGGTAGGGATATTCTTAGGTTCTTTTTCTGAAAACAGATTATTTATAGACAAAAGAGAGAGAGAGAGAGAAAGATTGAAAGAATGTAACAACCAAGAGTCTAATATCAATGTTTTCAAATTATTTTTTCAGACCAAAAAAATCTTATGCTTTTTTCAACTTTCTACCACATCTAATGCATTACACAAAATCATCACTTCCATTACATGCATAAAAATTCTAAAAGAACATTTAATTTTAAGAAATTTAAAAAAAACTCAAGTTACATTAAATATTTTAATAAACTATAAAATTACTTACAAAATTAAGTTCTATTTTTTCCATGTTAAATACTATTTTATAAAATGCAATATTATTTCGTTTTTTATATATATTTAATTAGCTAGAGCAAGTTTATTGTTAAATAATTATTAATACTTTTTCAGAATAATGTATCTTTTATTACAGATGCCCTGTTTTAGTAAGATTTTTAACCTTTTCGATGTTAGTTACGGAGACGCCACGTCTTTTGAAAATTTTTTGTCTGTATGCGACGCGATGTGATGCGTTTAATGGTTGCATGCGCCATCTCTTGGTCAATTTTGGTCGCAATTTTTTCATTTTAGACTTATTTGATAGGAAATTCAATGCTTTCAATTTTAGTTCTAAAAACATCCGCATATAGCGTTATACTTTTTCAAAAAAATCAATAATTTTGTCAGCCGACTTGTTACACCCCTCTGTTTTTGTTCTCTGATTGGATACTACGAAATCTTCTAGGCGTGTTTCTAAATGACAGATTGACAAACGAGCAACACTAACAAAGACAATTCACGTTATACACATTTGTAATGATTTTGTTGTAATAATTACATTTATTGCAATTTTTTATGTTCACAAATAATAAAATATAGTTCTCTATCAAAATATAAAGTTTGACTCGGAAAATTTTAAATATTAGAAGAAAAATACATTTGGAGAAATATCCGTAACAAAAAATAATTATTGCTACATAACGTAATCAGGAAATTCCTAAGGCGTGTTTCTAAATGAAGATTCAGACACGACAACGAAGCTGTGTACGTTCGTAATTGAAGTAAATAATAACATCTATCGTAATTTTTTACATTCATAAATAAAATTTGATGTTACTTTATGGAAATATAAAGTTTGATTTGGAAAATTTTAAATTTTAGAAGAGAAATAAGCAAACTGGAAATAAAAAGAGAATTACTCGACCGCTGTTGATCTGAATAACGGCACAATCATTGGTTGAGTTATAATTCTTTTGTTTTACTGCTAACTATTTTTTACACATTTTTTTTATATTTTTTGACAGTTATTAACATTATTTTTATTTTTTCGTTACATTTAACCAATTTGAATCTAAAATTATTTAATTTTTAGAAGCTGAATTAAAAAAATTCTGTGTATTTTAGATTAATATTTTAACAAAAGAACTGATTGCAAATGACACAGACCAATCACATTGTTCTCAGATTTAAGTAGAGGGCCACTAGCTAAAAGAATCAGTTTAAGTAGAGGGCCAATAGCTAAAATCATCAGTGAAAGGGTTAACATCAGTATGTTTATTTTCTAACGGTGAGAAATTTATATTCAGGAATTTTAGCAAACTGCATCATTTGGTTCAATTTCTATTTCACCAGAATAAATATTTTGTAAAATTTTGCTTTAAATTACTCAAGAAAATCTAATATTTATATATAAGTAATAATTTAAAGTATTTAAATATTGTTTGCATGTTAAATGCTCTATTTAAAGACAAGTAGCAGTAATTAAATGATAAAATACTTTTAATAAATAATATTGTTCAGTGACAATTCATTACTTTTTGCTTCATGCAACTCAGTATTTAGAAATACACAAACTTTTCTGAGCTTTCTATAGTTCTTATAGAGATAACAATAACAAAGTATTTAATAGTATAATGGAAATGTATATTTTTGCAATACCCAAGTCAGATAACATTTGAAAATTTTATTCAGGCTTAGATTTTTTTTTCCAAATTGGATACGTAATTATTCTAAAGGCAAAACCTGTTTAAACTATCATTATCTGATAATTGTCAAGTCCGATGAATAATATCTTCTTCAATATTCCTCTATTGGGATTAGTAACTAGGTATTTGCCTATTAGTAGCCTCCTTAAAGATTATTTTAATTTTGTATTTATATTTCAAAACAGTTTAAAGCTTTTTATATTTAGTTTGATCATATCTGCTACCTTAAAATATACTGATTCACTAACACAGCAGTTACCAAAGTGGTCTATATAGACCCCCAGGGGTCTATTTAACAAAAGTAGGGGTTGATTGGGGGTCGAAGGAAAAACAATTCTTAATATGCAAATCACACATATTTTTCATAAAACTATTGTCACACAATGTAAAATTACTTTAATAAATGTTTAAAATCATAAAATAAATGTACAAACACAGTACCTAATAGATAGTTTTATTTTAATTAACTAAAAATTACTTTTATGGGGTTCGATGGAGATTTCGAAAAATTATATAGGGGTCCATGATCAAAAAAGTTTGGCGACCCCTGCACTAACACATTTAAAAAATATTAAATAAAAAAATTTGGTTCTAGTAAACTATTAACTGTGCAGCCTTTGGTGGCGCTGTTTCTAGTTAAAAACAGAGCGTTATAACATTACCGGGCCGCTAGATTTTTTTTATCTAATAGATCGTATTTTGACATACGGCTGTAATTTTTTTTTTTAATATTTAATATATTGTTGTTTGTTTTGGACATAATTATTTTTTTTTTAATATTTAATATATTGTTGTTGTTTGTTTTGGACATAATTATTTTTTTTTTTTGGTTTTCATTTGATAAATTTAAAACTATAATGGACAGTTTGACCTTTTTTTGGGATCTCAAAAGTGCATAATTTTTGACATACGCCTTTATTTGGGAAGGGGAAGATTTCCATTCTAAATCTACTGTTTCTTTTTTACAGACGTCTTTTATTTTTTTGTTTTGGATTCGATACATTTCAAAGTAATAAGGGACAGTTTTAACTTTTTTTTGGAATATCTCTGCTTTACATACGACTTTCTTTTTTTTTTTGTTGTTATTTAAAATTAGAATCGACACTTTCTTTTTGAATTATGTTAAAAATGAAGGGGTTTGCTGTTGATTGATTTAGCAAAAAAAAATTCAAACCTGTCCGACAAACTCCGCTTCAGATGTCTGTATTTGCTTATAAATGAAAAGAATTGTTTGGTATTTTATCTTACATTTATAAATACAGGGTTTTTTTTTTTTGGACGGCGTGCTTTGATTTTTTTGTTTTTTTATAATAATAACAAATAAAACGGGGTTTTGATTTTTTTAATAATAATAAATAAAACGGGACTTCTTTTTTCTCTTAGATTTATAAATCCCGTTTTTTTTTTTTTTTGGCGGCGGATTTTGATTTTTTTGCTTTTTTTTAATAATAACAAATAAAACGTCCAAAACAAAAAACAAAAAGTCAATCGCAGTATTGTTTTTTTTAACACAAAAAATATGTATGTTAATCGGTTTTGTTCTTTTTTTAACAACAAAAAACGTCCTTTTTTATTCTTTTTTAACAACAAAAATTAGCTTGGGTTCATTTTTAAAATATACTTAACGTGCTGTTTATTGATTTAAAACAACAACAACAAAAAAACCTCTTTTTGCTTCTAAACGGAATGAATAGGTATGTTAAAAGAAGTATTTTTTTTTTTAAAAAAATCAATCAATGAAGAGATGTCCAACAAACTACACCACATGATTTACAGATAAAAATAATCGCAAACAAAACAAATTCTTTCCAGAAAATAAATTTATTAACCACATATGACTGAACTAAATCAACTGTAACGAATGGCAGGATGTTTTGGGCTTGCAAAAATGCAACTGCCTCACTTTCTCTGTTTGGGACTTCCCACAAATATAATAACGTGGTAGACATTTTGTTCTTTTTCAACTCTCGTCCGAGTCACGACAGAAACGGTATTTTTCCGCAAACAACTCCAATCGTCTGCCAGAGAGCTTGAGAAATTTTATTTTGTCTTTTTTGACCCCCAAAAAAGCCCAAATTAGCCCCAAAATTTTTTTTTGACAAATATCAATAATACGCTGAAAATTACTAGTACACAAAAATATTTCAGTTGGGAAATACAGAAAATCATAAACATCAACAAATAAACACTTGAAAAAGATGACAATGCTCATTCTGTCAATATGCATAGGAATTCAACCCGCAATGAAATCAACGGCAAACTATACGATCATAGTATTGTTAGTAGACGTAGTGTTATTGAACGCGGAAGAATTGGCCGCGTATTATAACCACTACATTCGATCTACTCGTATATTAACGATCACTCGTATATTAGCCGTAGTTTCGGCCGTGAAAGCGGTATAATTCTGTGTTTTTACACAGAAACAGCGCCACCAAAGGCTGCACAGTTAATAGTTTACTAGAACCAAAAATTCATAAATTTCTTGAATATATTATTTTCTTGTACAGCAGTAATTATTTACTTCTCTTATATATTTGGTGATATTGTGTTCACAATGTAATCATAATGATGTATTAGTTCTTGGAATTTGAGAATTAAAATTTCATTTAGATAATTTTTAAATGCAAAACTAGTATTATTGCATTTCTAATGAACCTAAAAGAAGCCCTGAAGTACTTCCTTTATGTCAGAAAGATAATTGACTTAGGCAAGAATGGAACAAAAAAAAATTTGTTGACATTTTTTATTATTGTGTAAGAATGAATTATCCAGAAATTGTTAAAAAGAAAAAAGAAATTCATACTTGTATTAGTTATGTTCTTAAAAATACTAAAGTTACTTTGGAGAATATACTAATAGAACATTAAATTTATGAGTAGAGGGTATGAACAAAAAAAGTATATTCTGGTAGATAAAAACATATTGAAACAGAAAGTGTTGAGTCTATATGAAGATTTTTGCAATGAACTTTTTGAAAAGAGTGACAATATAAGACAAGGTTATATAGATTCGGAAATCAGTATGAACTTAAAAATGAAGCATGTGTTTTTTTAATGCTTAATGAAATTTATTTATTTTTTAACTTCAATTTTAATGCATTACAGAATTTCTGATTTATAGTTTCTCTACTCTATGTTTCTCCAGCGAAGTTTCTTATCATCCACACCATTTCCATTTCACTCTTATAATTTTTTCAGTGACTGGCTACTCATACTTTTACCATATACTGTATTTCATATTTGATTTCTTCCATACTAATCATATCTATATTTTGTCGTGTAATCTACGATCTCTTTATCACTTCTGCATTAAGTATCTATATTTCAGACCTATAATTAAACAGTGGAATGTTTTTTTTTTTTACTAAACCTTTTCTTTTTAGATACAGTTTAATTCTAAAATTAATATCATGATGACTGGGTTTTCAACTACATTAAAAATTTGACCAAGATATTTGTAATGGTTAGTATTTTCTAATTCATTACTACTGGCCTTTATTTTATTCATTTTTTTTGAAATCCATTTAATGTTTATTTTTAATTTTACATTTAATTGTCATTTAATTTTATGGATTACATTTCATGCACTGCTGAAATATTTTTTGCATAAAACTAACAAACAAAGACATCTGCAAAATCTTAATGATTTAAATAATCTTTATTTATTTTTGCTCTTAGTTTTATATTAATCTTAGAAGAACCATGTAGTCTAATCATTTCTGTTATATTTTAATAAATATTTTTAAGAGCTTGAGACTTTATCCTGAATCAAGAACATAATGTTTTAAAATTTTAATTACAAAAATGCATATAGCATTAAATGCCTTTGAAAATTTACAAATCTCTGCAAAATACCAACTCATATTCATTAATCTTTTCTACAACTTTATTTAACAATTGAAACAATCTATTGAATTATAACCATTTTTAAATCTTTTTTAAAAAATTGTTTTAAATCTATTTTTTTCTATGGACAATTATTAATGATCTTAATAAATATCTTTTTAGCTGATAAAAGTATAATTTCTAATATTTTTTTAGTTCCTCTTCTCCCCCAAAAGAATGACCATTAAATTGTTTATTGCAATAAAAGCAAGGAGCTATAAATTCATAAATCAATATGAACTTACAACCAAATGCACTTCACCAATTTTTTTTTTACTTTGGTGGAATTGCTCTCACAATTAACTTTGCTCTCTGGGATCACTTTCATTGACATTTTAATTTTTTATTTACTAGCACCGCAATTGCTTATAAAAACATCAGAAATAAATGGCTGCTGTTATTTATATAGGCATATACTTTTGAAATTTATAAATTTGACATCCTATAGACATTGTATCTTTTTCATTTTTTATTGTCACCATTAATTTTCATTATAAGAAAAATGAATGAGAATAGTAAATTTTACTTGATCTTTTTTTTTTTTTCAGAGTGAACATAGTCCTATAATGTTCACATCAAAAATGAGATTGAGTACAGCACTTACAAAGCTTATTCTCACAATTATAACCCAACCCCTTCTGTCTTTTTATAACATTAATATTCTATTTTATTTATTTTTTGTTAATTATTTTTCTTGATGTCTTAATGTGTAAAATTTTTAAATTATATTAGATCAAAGCTATAACCTTAAGATCATGCGCCTAGATGCGACAGTACGGACCTCTACAAATCTTAACACAAGATTAAACTTTAAAGGACAAGAGCGGCCTCTTATCTTCGACCTACTTTTTAATTATATAGGCAAATCTAAAGCATTTTGATTTGAGAGCATGAAGCTATTAACTACTTCACTGATTAAGTCAACAATTTCTATACAAGCTAAAGTACGCGAAATCTTATGTTAGTTCGTATAGAAAGTTTGGACTTAATCAGTGAAGTAGTTAATACCTTCACTTTCTCAAATCAGAATGCTTTAGATTCACCTCTATAATTAAAAAGTAGGTCGAAGATAAGAGGGCACTCTTGTCTTTTAAAGTTTAATCTTGTGTTAAGATTTGAAGAGGTCCGTACTGTCGCATCTAGGCGCATGGTTTTAAGGTTATAGCCTTAGTATATATTACTTAGGTAATAAGTATGCGCTTAACAAAATATTAATTACAAATTATATTAGATCATAAATATGAATTCTATATATGTGAGTGTATAACATTCACCAGTATCTATCACTATGTACATAAATTTTGAATAATGGCATTGTTATTATGGTTGAACTGTATATAAAATTCAATTATTTATGTTTATATAAAATTCAAATAATAGTAATAAATCTGTAATTAAATCATAGCTATTAAATATATTATGTTACTATAATTTTAGGTTAGATTCCTAAAGAATCACTTTAGCAAATTTGTAAACAATGCTTATTTCTGCATTAATGTAATTTCAGTAATTTGTCTGTTATTTTTGGTATGTATGACCCATACATACCAAAAATAGACAAATTAAGGAAAATCTGCAATCAGTATAACTTTAGAACAGCTCTCCAGAGCCTTACCACACTATGAGGAATTCTAACATTTACAAAGCCTAAAGTTGAAATCCTGAAAAGAAAAGACTACATCTATGAAACACCATATGAATGTGGAAGAACATATATTAGTAAGACCAATTCTCCCATTGAAAAGTGCTTGCAACAATACACTCTGTTGATTAGAAGAGAGAAAACAGATGTTTCTAAGGTAGCAGACCATGTAGGTATCAATGAATATATGTTCAATTGGGAAAATAGAAAAATATTGGATAGAAAAGGTACAAAGAAGAAAAGGTGCTGCTCACATGACAGTGACAAACAATCCTATAAGTCCATCAAGTGTGACTGTACATAATGTATGGAAACCACTAATCAACTTTGCTCTTAGTAAAAAGTGGAGAAATCATGAAGAACCTCATATATAAGTATATGAAATTTCTATTGACTGTTGCCTTTCGCAGGATGGCTTAGGTGGTTAGAGCGATATCTTAAAATTCAATATTCAAGAATCTAAGGATCCTAGTTCGATTCCCATGCTAGTACTGCCACTGGTCAGGTCAGAAATACTTGAAGAAGAAGAGAGAATAATACCTCTTGAAACATGCATATACTAATCTGTATGCTATTACTAACAGTTGAATGTATTTGGTATATTTAAAGTTAAATTTTTATATAAAGAGCTCGCAAATAAGCTCTTAACAAGTTTCTAACATAATTTTTTTTTTTTTTACTTTTGTTTACAAAACAATTACGTTTCTTTACTTTCTTTTATAAGTGAAAAAGCAACAAAACATACTTACATTACTTATTTTATTTATTGCTTAGTATTTTCAATATTGGTTCAATGAATCTCTTAAATATTAACAAATATCCTAGAGTATGTACTAAATTATTACTATTTCTCCATAATAAGTTAATTTTTTAAAAAATGTACTTATGTGTAGATGAGTTTAGTGATATAATGCTAGTATATATATACATAAAACTATAGCCATTAAATGTCGGTATTTTTAAATCATATATTAATAATTCCAAAAAAATTTATTTAATACAGTATTAAAATTTTAAACAATATCTTCTTTACTGGAAGTACTTTCGATTGTATCACTGACAATCTTTATCAACCATTAATCAGTATACAAAATAAAAACTTATTTAAATAATGTATTCTTTACTGGAAGTACTTTCAATTGTATTACTGACAATCTTTATCAGCCATTAATCAGTACACAAAATAAAAACTTATATGTGATAAAGATTGTCAGTGATATAATCGAAAGTACTTCCAGTAAAGAATATATTGTTTAAATTTTAATACTGTATTAAATAAATTTGTTTGAATTATATATATATATATGTTTGCTATGTTTATGATTAAGGTTTGAAACTGAGGAATACAAAAAAAATTTCTGTTTCAATTAGTCTTATTTTTTTTTTCAGTTAGCTAATCCATAGCCAAGTCAGCTAACCATCAAATATTAGTTGGTAAACTAATATCTAGCTACTTCTAGCTAGAGATAAAACAAGGATGATAAAATATCCAATTCCTTGTCCCCTGAATTGGAAATTTTTTTTAGGGGATGGGTAACATCTTCTCTACTGTTTCTTTAGGAGAAATTGTTGGAGAGATCTTTCCTTTTTTAAAGACTGCTTTATGTTTTCAATATATATAAATCCATAAGGACTTAAACACAAACTTTCAAGCTCTCTTCAGCTATCTACTCTATTTTATACAACCGATACATTTGATGACTCACGTGCGGAAAAGATAAATGATCTCCAGTATGCATATTACATGCTGAACTAACAGTCATCATTTGATCCAGATTATCATCTCCCACACATATATATAATCAGTGCTCAGTTTGTGGACAGGCTTCAATCTATCCTACCCTCTAACTCTTCAGCCATCTATATCATTGAAAATCTGATGATGGAAAGCCTAAATCCAATATTATTGTCATGTCCATGTTGATTTTAAATCATTCTGACCCCTCATATATAGGACCTTATCCATTTACATACACATAAATAGGTGATGGGAGCTTGAAAACCTATATTCAAATCCTTTATGGTTACATCTAAACTTCAAGTTTATAAATTATATTTGTATTCAACCAAATATTAGAAATTCAGCCTGTATCCTTTCCATCCCTTTTCTGTATATTTAAATGGATAAGGTCCTATACATGAGGAGTCAGAATGATTTATGTCAACATGGACATGACAATAATATTGGCATCATCAATGATTTAGGCTTTCCATCATCGGATTTTCTATGCTATGAATAATTGAAGAATTGGAGGGTGGGGTAAATTGAAATCTGTTCATAAACCGAGCACTGACTATATACGTATGTGCGGGGGATGAGAATCTGGACCAACCGATGAGTGCTGCTTCAGCAAAAAATAGTTATATTGGAGATCATTTATCTTTTTCTCATGTAAGTGGTCACGTGTATCGGTTGTATGAAATAGAGCGAATAACTGAAGAGTGCTTGAAAGTATGTGTTCAAGTCTTTTATGGTTACATCTAAACTTCAAATTTATAAATTATATTTATATTCAATCAAATATATATATATATGTGTGTGTGTGTCTGAACATATATTTGAAATATGCAGATGATAATCATCATTTACTATTTATTCAAAGATATTAATGTATTCTATATAATCATGTATCAATTGTTTTGCATTAATAAATTTGTTTTAGAATAATCATCATTTGAAGAAAGTTTTTTTATTTTGTAGTAGTAAAAAAAAAGTTATAATTTTGTTTAATATTTTGAATTATTCATATTATGTAACTAAATATTAGCTTTTACTTCAAGAACTATTGACTCTATATTAGTTTTTAATATAAGTGTCTGAGCCATTTGTTTTGAAAGATCTTAAATATAGTTTGTTTACATTATAAGAGACTGACTTGCCATTTACCTATTGGTTTAATCAAAGTTATCTATTTTACTTATGAAAAAAGAACAGGTGTAATTGGGAGGGGGAGAAATACAGTATTTATGTTATCTTAACCTGAAAGGCAGAGCTCGATTTTTGTGTAGCAATCTTTAAAAAGCTTTACGAAAGCAAAACAAACCTGACCCTAGATTGTGAATTTATCCAAACAACTTTCAGAAAAGTCATCATTTTTATCAAAACACAAGGATTATATTATGGAAATTAGATTTTAATTCAATATGATCTGGTAACTTTACTTACATTACCAAGTCTTCTTTTTTACAGATTAAATCAAAGCAAAGAATTAAAGTAGCAGTTTGGGCAAATGCTTTTAAATATTGTTAGCAACAATAATCTGCTGTTGTTTTCTTAGATATTATAAATAAATGGATGGAAAAGGGAGGGCGGGTGAATGAAATAGGATTATTGGAAAATATTAAATGATAGAACATAAAAAAGTGTTTATAGTTACTGTAACGTAAGTATTTAGTTTATATATCATCGCTTTAGCTATTTTTGTCTTAAAATGGCATATATTTGATCACCAGCCAGAAATTTTCGCTTATTTTTGTGTGGGTCTAGTTTAAAAACATTAGAGTAGAGGATTGTAAGATTTCATTAAGAGATTTGTGTCCAAATTGTGAGAGCAACATGTTTGATACTTATCAATTAAATTGTAGTAATTAACCATCTATATACATATTGAACATTGATTAAGATGTGTGTAAAAGATTGTGGTCTTGGCCAACTGATGAGTGCTGGTTCAGCATGAAATGTATATCTTGGGGATCATAGATTTTTTTTATATGTTTTCGGTCATATCTTAATGATTACATTCCTTCACAAAGTGTTAAAAGTAGATAGAAACCAGCCTCTACCTTGTGTAAGAGTGATGTAGTGAAAATTACATTACAGAAATATTATTCATTATTTGGATAATCGCTAGTCTAATGAATGACTAGTAAAAATTATTAATTTTGTAATATTACCTTTCTCCACTTCATAGATTATTGTAGTTGAACCAGCATCTTTACAATACTGTTAAATCTTGGTACATTTGTTCTCCTGGTTTGTGACTAGAAAGGTTTCAAACATTTGGTAAGAATTGTTAAGCCTGCTTAATAATTTAATGTTTTTTTTTTTTTTTATGTGTATAAGTATGAAAAATGTCCAAATTCACAATCTTACCAAGGCAGACATCTCCAGTGCAAAGTAATTCAATGCAAATAATATATATACACACACACACACACACACACACACACACACTAAGATAATAAAGCCAATTACTCAAGGTTTTAGTAGGTTTATAAATGTAGTTGATAACAATCAACTCTTAAGCTATCAACAATCTCAATCTGTAATCAAGGCAACCTCCTTTGTCAAATTGCAATCTTTAGTGCCTGTATAAATATATAAGACCATAAATAAATGTGGTACCATCTTTATTGTTAAAGGAGATTGAGATTGTTGATAGTTTAAGGATTGATTGTTATTATATATTGTATCAAACCATTTGTGTATACTATGAAAAAAGTGAAGTAGAATAAGAAGTAGTGGATATTTGTTTCTTTTATTTAATACTTTCCACATTAACTATTTGCTTTGTAATGTATTCAAGGGAGGAAACCATTTTGTAATGTTTAAATAATCAAGTACAAAATGAAGGTGCTAAGAAGAAATGGATCTCTGAGAGCCAACTTGTGATTCTAAAAATAATAGAGACTTTCTTTCCTAACGATAAATTTGTAGATAAATTTGTAACATGAATCAGACTTTTAAACTAGAACTAGATTTGCAATACCAACAATCGATCATTCACCAGAAGGTAACAACATAAATCTTAGCTTAACCTTTTAAAACTATAATATATAAGTAAAGCACATTTCACATGAATAATGTCTGTTACTACACTAGTGTATGTGAACATTAATATTTCTAATAAATTTCAGGATTTTTATTGCATTTCTGATACTATATATGCTAATAAATATATAATTATTCCTTAAAACTTTATACATGTTGTTAACATAATATCATAATTAACAAATAATATTTTAATCTATATTTCTTCTCAGGGATTTAAACATTATAAAGACTTGACTGAACATAAATGGGCATTTTATGGGTTGTATCCAGTTGATATCTCTTAATATGCAAATAAAGCTGTGAAAACAATGGGATGGTTGTATCCAGTTGATATCTCTTAATATGCAAATAAAGCTGTGAAAAGAGTGGGAAGGAGCTATTACCAAATATTTAAAATAAACAATTTTCACTTAATTAATTTATTTAAAGTATAATGAACATTAGTGATTGAAATTAAATTTGTGTAACCACATAAATGAATCAAAGTGATGATGATAAATAAATAAAACGCAAAGTCATTATTTTAAGAACAACTGGTAAATAATTTTATTAGCAAAATATGAATACATAAATAAGGGAATAAGTAGATATAAGATAACTATATCAATATCTCGTTAATATTTTCTAAATAAATGAATTTACATATAAGCTCTGTTATAAAAGAAAAGACCTCACAGATGCAATGATGTATAAATGTCAATGTTGCTCATACAAATACAAAATTATTAAAGAAGGCTGCCAATAAATAGGATATAAATATGTCATTATTGTAAATTAGCGCTATATAAATAAATCATCATTATCAACCATTATCAATCCACTGCAGGATGAAGGTCTCTCCAAGTTTAATCCATCTTCTCTGATCTTTAGCTTCTCTTCTCCACATCACCCCTGCACACTTTCTTATTTCATCCATCCATCTCACATGTGGTCTCTTTCTGGGTCTTTACAATCTCTTGGAATCCAGTTTAAAATTTCAATTGTCCATCTATTATCATCTCTTCTAGCAATATGTCCAGCCCAACTTCACTTCAATCTTTTAATTTTTTCAATGAGGTCAGTAACACCTGTTTGTTCTCTTACCCATACATTGCGTTTTTGATCTCTTCTTGTTACTCCCAACATACACCTCTCCATACTTCTTTGAGTGGTCTGAAGTCTCTGTATTGCTCTTCTATTGAGTGTCCAAGTCTCAGATCTATAAGTAAGAACTGGTAAAACACATTTGTTAAAAACCTTCCTTTTCAAACACATAGGCATATTTCCTTTTAGTATCAAGTTATTTCTACCAAAAGCACTCCAACCAAGTTTAATTCTATGATTAATTTCCTCCATTATGTTTCCATCTGTATTAATAATCTGACCAAGGTATTTGTAACTGTTAACTTCTTCTAATTCATCATAATCAATCTTTATTTTCATATTTTGAGCAAATCGATTAAACATTACTTTAGTCTTTTTAACATTTATCTTTAGTCCTACTTTCCTACTTTCATCTGATAACTCCTGCAACATTTCCTGCAGCTCTGAAGCATTATTTGCAAAAACAATTACATCATCTGCAAAATCTAAATGACTTAAATAATCTCCATTTACTTCCACTCCTTTAGTTTCCCATTTTAATCCACAAAATACTTCTTGCAGCACTGCTGTAAAAAGTTTTGGAGATATGGAGTCACCTTGTCTTAAATCTTTCTCAATGTTGACTTTCCCAGTATCATTATGTAATCTAATTGTTGCTGTTGCATTTTTTATAAATATTCTTCAAAATATGACAATATCCTGGATCTATACCTTGATGATCCAATGTTTTAATCACTGAAGAAATGTTTATAGAATCAAATGCCTTTTCATAATCTACAAATCCAAAACATAATGACAACTCTTATTCATTTGTCCTTTCTATAATTTCTCTCAGTACCTGAATATGATCTACTGTACTAAAACCACTTTTAAATCCAGCTTGTTCTCTTGGTTGATGGAAATCCAATGTTCTCTGTAGATGAGTTGTAATTATCTTGGTAAAAATTTTATATAAAACTGATAAAAGGCTGATAGGTCTGTAATTTCTAATATCTTCTCTATCACCTTTTTTAAATATTAATATTATTACTGCATTCTTCCAATCGTCCAGTACATCTTTATCATTTAGACATTTGGTATATAACTTTGCTAAAAAAATTTCTGTTTCTTCACCTGCTTCTTTATTCCATCATTACCTGGAGCCTTTCCTTTATTCATACATTTAATTGCATTTCTCACTTCTTCATCTAAAATTCTGGGCAATTCAGAAGATGTAATAGATATAGGAGGTACTTGATTTTTATTACTATATAATTCTTGATAAAAAATTTCTACCAATTTCATGATGTCATCTCTCTTTTTAATAATAATTCCATCTTTTTTTCCTTATTGCAGATATAAATTTCCTACCAATGCCAAAATGTTGTTTTACATTCTTAAGACTTTTATTTTCTTCTACAGCTTTTCTTGCTAGTTCACAGTTATACTTTCTTATATCATTTTCAATTCTTTTCCGCACCATTTTACAAAATTCGAGATATTCAATTCTTTTTAGTGCATCAATTTTTGTATATCTTTATATTTCTTCTTTTCTTCATAAATTCTCTAATCTCAGTAGACATTTTATTGGTCAATTGCTGCTTTTTTCTACAAGCTATCTTTGTTGCAGTTTTTAAAAGTGTATCAGTTATTTTCATATTAATTTCATTTAAATCTGAATCATGTTCAAAATCTACTAATACTTGAAATCGATTTGTAAGTTCTAATTTAAATTCATTAGAATGTTTCTGAAGATTAGAAATATCAACTGTAAATATTGTTTTTCTTAACAATTTTTGTCTTTCTAGTTTTACATTAACACGTATCTTGCACCTTACTAATTGATGATCACTTCCTGTGTTAAATCTATTAAGAACATTACAATCTTGAAATATGTATTTCCTGTTAGTCAAAATATAATCCAATTCTGCTGTACCTTCATTTGGATGCTTCCATGTCCATTTTCTTTTAACATTTTTCTCAAAAAAAGAATTCATAATATAAAGTTTTTCTTTTTCTGCAAACTCCACAAGTCTATGTCCTCTCTCATTTCTATTACCATAACCAAAATTACCTACAGCACTTTCATCTTTCATTTGTTTACCAATTCTAGCATTAAAGTCTCCCATAACAATTTTAAAATGTTGTTTACTCTGATCAAAAGCCTTTTGTACATCCATATAAAAATCTTCTACTACTTCATCACTATGAGAACTTGTTGGGGCATAAACCTGAATTATCTGCATTTGGTATCTGCTATTAAGTTGTATAACTAATCTTGCCACTCTGTCTGATACACCATCAATCTCCACAATATTGTTCTTCCACTTTTTATTTATAATGAATCCTACTCCACTTGTATTTCCAATATTTGTGCCTTTATAATAGAATATATGCCCACTTTTTAAATCAATTGTCTCTTCACCTTTTTCTCTAACTTCACAAAGTCCAATAATATAACATTTAATATAAGAGATTTCTTCTAATTTTTGCAATCTTCCTTCACTTGAAAGTGATCTGCAGTTGTAAGTACCTAAATAAAAAGTTGTCATCAAATGGCAGCCTGGGTTCGCAATTAGGAGATTCTTAGCACCCTCCGCCTTTGGCCACCAACCGCTGCCTTGGTTGGTGACTTTACAGCCTCCTGGGAATAAGGGCCATGCTTTATTTTTGTCTGTCATAATTGTATATATGTATTGGAAAAATATTTATCATTTACACAAACATTCATTCTGCCTTATCAGGCACTGAGAAGAAAGACCATGGTGTTTCTTGATCTTAAACTCAGAGGTAAAAAACCAATAAACTCACCACGCTGGCTAATGCGTGTTGGTGAGCAGCCCATCCATGTTCGTATACTATATGAATAAACACATAGTAATAACAGCTGCAACGACAAGAACATATGGAGTGGGCATTAGGAATTTGCTCTGCTCGGTTCCTTTAAGATCTCCAAGAGGAATCAAAGGGTCTCTTTTCAGTTAATAGCAAACTCCTTTCTGCAGCCTATAAATAAATACCTTATTATATATGTCATTATTGTAAAATCTAAAAATAGAATTAGATATTTAACCATGATTTTAGATCTTAAATATTTCCTCTTTTGGAACATACTATCAAAATGGTATCTTCTTAGTTTTTATCTTTTTATCTAGGTATAACATTTACTTTTCTTTAGATAAATATAGTGGCATCATAGCCAATTTATATAGCATTAAGGTCCTAAATGATACCTTGTATATATGACCTATAGCAAGGGACTAACTCATTATTTCCTATATTCTAATCCTGTCACTAAAAATACATTTTTAAGCAGTATTTATTCATTTAAATAAACACTTTTATAATGCTATACCATTAATATCATATAAGTACCCAAGAAAATAAAATATGACATCCACAAGACAAGAGCATCTCATAATCAATAAGTGAATTCAATAATATTATTATCTAATAATAACAACCTATCTCTTATACAAAAATACATACAAACATATCAATTCAAATATTGAAACGACACTGCCTGGTCTTTTTATTGATTAGAACATTGATAAATATTAACACATGCAATTAAAATATTGCACAAAAACATAGTAAAGAAAGCAAATTATTAAACAACCATTATCCATTAGATTGCACTACTTCCATCATCTAATATGTGTATTGAATGTCTTTAGAAAAAATTAACTTTATTTAACATTCCAAATACATTCAACTGTTAGTAATAGCACATCAAACAGGTTAGTATATGCACAACATTTCGAGAGATATTATTTTTCCCTTTTCTTCAGGTGTTGCATGGCCTCGAACCTGGGTCCTTAGATTCTGAGTATTGAATTTTAAGATAACGCTCTAACCAACTAAGCAATCATGCCAAAGGCAACAGTCTGTAGTAATTTCATATACTTATCTATGAGGTTCCTCATGATTTTTTCATGTTTTCCTAAGAGCAAAGTTGATTAGTGGTTTCCATACATAATGTATAGTCACACTACATTGGCTTATAGGATTTTTTGCCATTGTCATGTGAGCAACTTCTTTTCATTTTCTTTTTTGTATCTTTTCTTCTCTATCCAATATTTTTGCATTTTCCCAATTGAACATATGCAACCTAGTGTGACTATATATAATGTATGGAAACCACTAATCAACATTGAGAAATCAGGAGGAACCTCGTAGATAAATGTATGAAATTACTACAGATTGTTACCTTTGGCAGGATGGCTCAGTTGGTTAGAGTGTTACCTTAATTAAAATTCAATACTCAAGGATTTAAGGACCCAAGTTTGAATCCCATGCTAATACTGTCACTAGTCAGGCCAGCAACACCTGAAGAAAGGGGAGAATAATAGCTCTCGAAATATTGTGCATATACTAGCCTGTTTGATGTGCTATTACTAACAGTTGAATGTATTTGGAATATTTAATAAAGTTAAATTTTTCTCAAGACATTCAAACACATATTAGATGATGGAAATAGTCCAATATAAAAATACAACTAAAACACCATCATCATAAACCTTCAGGAAAACATTATCCATTAAAGTTTATGAATGATTTAATCCAATTTCTTTATGTGCACATTTTTCTAGATGTTTCATTAATAAACATTCTTTTTATGAATATACTCATTATTTTATTCTTTCAAAAATTCCATCCTATAGTTTACAATTATTTCATTATCAGTAGTCTCCAAAATTTACTTGACAGGTAAGATAAGATCTTTTCAGTGACATTGATTCGCTTATGGTGTGGTAGCTTAGTATAAAGAGCAATAGCAATATTGTTTATCCCAATTTTTAAATCCATTTTGAAGATAATTATGTTGTGGATTCCTAAGGCAATTAAGTTTCTGGTTAATTGTAATTTTAAGAAGTGAGGGATGTTATTTAATTTCAATCTCTCATAGGATTAGTTTTTATTAATTAGTAAAAACACAACGATTCAATTAAATCAGAACTTTTTAAGTGTGTTTAAATAAACATTCATGTAAATTGAAAAAATAAAAGCAAAATCCAATCTACTTAGTATAGCAAGCTTAATAATTCCAAAACTATTTGAAGGCTCAAACATTTTGACTATATATTTTTAAATAATTAATAGGTTAAAGTGAGAATTTAGCAATTAAAATTTTTATCGGCATTATAAGATAAGCAATTAATTATTAATTATTCTGCTATTATTAAGTCATGTTTCATGATGATCATCATGAATGTTCACATCCGCCTCCAAAGGCGAATACTCAATGGTTCCTAGCTGGACATGGCTGAAATCGAGTAGCGGTAATGGTAAAGTGAATACTTAAAACTTTTTAAGTTTATGAGATGAACTTTTCATGCATAGGTCGAATTTCGTTGAACGTTTTTATACTGTATAACATATATTTGAAAAATAATGTAATTCAAACTCTTTTTTTACTCAAATTTGGTTTTTATGCAAATGGAAACAGTTGCTTAGTAATGAAGTGATGGGAACCTTTCAACGTAGCAAAATTAGCTATATTCTTTTTATTTTAAATACATGAAACATTTTAAAATAAAATTATTTTAAAGATAAATATATAATTATTTATCCTTATTTTAATGTGGAATAATATATTAATATTTTACCTATCAAACTAAATAAGATTTAATCTATAAATTGGCAGGTCTCATATTATATAGGTTCTATTATTCTTATGGCTTTATACTAAATATATTTTTAACTTCTAAAAACATTATTTTATTATAGCTAGACATTTTAAAAAACATATATGCACACATTTAAATGTTATATGTAGATTAAGTTTGTTTACAATGATTTTAAGTCAGATATTAGTCACTGAATTTATGATTGTAATGTTAAAAATTTTGGTATCTTGATGAAATATAATATGGAAAATAAATATACCAAAAACATATACGAGTACAATAAAATCTGAATAAAGTTTGCAATTTTTGTTTAATGCACTTTTTACTAAGTTATATTAGTCATTATCATGGTATCTGACAGAGGGAGAAGATTGCCAGCTTTATTAGAGAAATGTTAATGAATGATTAGCATAATTGAATAGCTAATTATTTGCTTAAGTGGGCCATTTTTAGAGAGAGAAGGCGGAGTCTTTCTTATTAATAGCATTTTTATTTCTCATGATGTGCCAGGTCTCTCAGTTTTTGCTTGGTATTGTTGCGCTCTAGGTATACGTTGGTAACAGACGTAAGTGTGAGAATTTCTTCATTTTAATAAAGGACATTTAACAATAAAATGTTCCTCAGCATAATGTAAGATTGGTAAATTAATTTTGTTAATGGATGTTTTTTATAAATTTTGAATTTAATCACGATTTTACAATTTCCATATATGTTTTTGGACTTATTTTAAACTATGTTCGCCATCTTGGATATTCCCTAGCAATGCTATACTCATATGTATGTAATATTATTTGAAAATTACAATTATTATTTTTAAAAAAATCTGTTTATTTTTAATATTGAGCCTATGGAGGTGTATATTGTGAAGAAAGTGAAGTAGAATAAGTAGTGAATATTTGCTTCTTTTATCTTATACCTTCCACATTTACTAGTTGTTTTGTTTATGAGCAGATGTCTAAACTCTTAAACATTGAAAAGTTTAAAAGCAGAATGTAGATCAATTTATGGAGCCACCGTAATATCCCATAATCAGTTATCTGACATATGCCAACAATAATAATATAACAAATATTAAATGATAACTAAAACATTAATACTTATAAAGTTTTGATGATTTTTCCTAACCACTTATTTCATCTTAACATCCATCACTTCCTCTATAAATCTTGACACAATAGTTAAGTCTTTCAGAGAACTATGCTAACTCATTAGCAAGAACAGGAATTCACAATTATAGTACTTCAATTATTTACTCTAGATAATAAAAAAAATCTTGCAAAGAGAACAATGAGTAATTAAAACATTTTTTAAATTTATTAATCAAAATTATAAATAAAATTTTCATAATATTTGTAAATGAAAGAAACAAATAATTCATTATAGGTCTTCACTTTTGACTACAATTACATATTCTTAATTAAAGGTTAACTTCAATTTACTTTTAATTTTAAGTTATCTAAACAAAGTTTGGTATTTAATTTTTGAATAATGATATTAAATATTTTAATAATTTGTGATCCTCATTTTACTAGTGACTATTTGTGATTGTCATGTTCTTACTACCAACTTAAATTTACGTATAAGTTTACAGGATGTTAAGATGAATAGTTAGATATGTTGCAGTAACTACTTTATATTTCTTATATATCTTTAATACATGATGACAACTATGTTTCTTTGTTATTTTAAATGGTTGAGCTTTGATTGACTTGGTTCACATGAAAAATATTATGATTAATTTATCATGTAATAATGTTTAAGACCTATAATATTTGATTTACATCATCATGAGAAAGATTACCCTATTCTGAATTTTTATATTTATTCAGTTTATATAAAATAATGATGATTAGTAGATTTTTGTTCTGATCCTTAATTACATTTTTTAAAATATAAAAAAATAAAGATATAAAAACTTTACTTGGATTTACATAATAAGACTTCAACTAAGATTATAGTAGAAGTCCTACATTTTCCTTCACTGGGCATAATATAAGATGATAAAACATCATCATTAAACAAACCTTAAAGTTTTTATAAGGACAAGTATTCTAGTTGCTGCTCATCATATTGTAGTCTCGCACCCTCTAATATATCTTTGAACTTTAACCTGTTTCTTAAACATTGTAACACCATATTCGTAATGACATTTTTATATTTGATCATCACTCTTATGTGATTATAGTGTATTCTTGGCCAATAATTTTGCTTTACATCTTTGAAGATTGCAATTCATATAATTTATTGATCCACTTATTAAACTATCTTTCTTATAAAATATTTATTTCGCATGACAGCATGACAGATTGCACAATGTCTGTAATTCTACTATAGATGTATAATATATATATATATTATTTCCTATCATTTAAAAGTGACAAATTTCAAGCCAATTCAAATATTTGTTATATAAAGTACTATCAGTATCACCACACTAATATTTAAATCTTTGGTGCATAAAATTATGGTTTGCAATAATTTTAAACTACCACTTAATTATCAAGATAAATTAAAAAGAATATCTACACCTGCTATCAGTAATCACACAAATATGAATACCTATTTGTACTAATTTTATTTATAGTATTTAATATCATGGATTAATTTCATTCCCCCAAAACAATAATAAACTTACTGCTGATAAACATGTTTGATATAACTATATAATAAATATACAGAATCTTAAAAGGACAACTTTTGTTCAAATAAATATACAAAATAATATCTTATCTACTAATTGAATTAATTAAATATTTATAACATATTTTATTAAGTATATTAATTATAGTTTATATTTTTACTTGTTTCAATAGATTGTTTGATATTTAACACTGTATAAATATTAAATATTTTATCTTTAAAATAAATTAAGCATTATTTATGCAGCAGTCAAATGATTTTCTTCCTTTTTTTTCCTGTGTGTTTTATTTAATTTTCATTGAAAGATCAGAAGAATGATTACAACTTATTTCTTCTTCCTGAGGCAGGAATGTTGAATAACCAAGCTGACTATTGATGTTATTTTCTAAAAATTTAATATAGTACAGTTTCTTTTATTAGGCAAATGTTGTATAAATGAGAAGTATAAGTTTACAATTAGGATTTATTTATTTTAACAACTTATATTTATATTTTGGAATACTTTTTGTTTTTTATTACAGGTGATTTAAAAGGCAAAGTTAGTTCAGACTATATTCTTAAAGGTTTTATTTTTATTTATCATGCTTAAATTTTCATAAAAAATTTTTGAAAATTTTTTGGGTTAATGTAAATTTAAAATAATTTTTGTCAGTCTTTCTACAAAATGCTGTGAAAATTATTTTGTGTCAGTACTCTAAACATGCATTTTTTTTCTTCCATTTCTATAAGAGGATTATCATTAAATTATTTGTAGAAAACATGTTATCTGAGTATTCCAAAATGAGTTTTTTAAAACTGTTATAATTTCAACTTAATTTAAAATAGAAAAATGAAGTACACTGTAGTTTTACATTTCTATATATTTTGCCTCTTCATTTTTGTATTTGCAATTTATAATCTTTTACATGATAGAGATTTTGATATCATTAGTTCCAAGAAAAAAAACTGAATTCCTGATAACCACCCTAATTGAATTGCTTAGATTGTTTGGTATTTTTGGATAACATGAACTTAATATTTTTTTAAGTTATTAAACTGGATTAAGTAAGTTTTATCTATTTACTAAAAGCAAAATTCCAGAGAAAATTGAAAGCTTTCAAATTTTCACTATTAGATAAAAGTTTAAAAATTGATGCCATAATAGTTGGATGTTAATAAAATGGCAAAGTTAAATGTGTAAAAATTCAATTCATAAATTTATGGAACAGATAAGTTCAAAGGAAATTATATCTTAGAAGCTTATATTTACTGCTTTAAGAACTAATTTATAAGTTATAAATAAGTAATTAATAATAGGCTAGTGATTAAGTCTCTGCTTAAAACTAATTTTTGGTTTAGGGGTACTCAATTTTTTGGGATTTGTGTCCCAACCAAAGAATATCAAAATTTTATCTGTACTACTACATTTTACTAACAATTTTGGTATCAAAAATAAAAAATAGGTAGGCAATTTAAAAATTATTTATACCAGTTTTATAATATTTAAAATTTTTCAAAAATAGTTTATCTTTTGTATACCATATGTTGAAAATCACTGACCTAAGACAATTATGGAAAAGATAAACTATTTTTTTATTGGGTTTGTGGATAATAGTGGAACTTAAAATAATAATGAGAATGAAAGAAATATTAAACACATTATGTAAAACAGATGTAAAAATTTGTTCATTGTAGAAACAAAAGAAATTTCTAGCAAATCTTAAGATTAATATAGTTTTGATGGTTTAAGTAATTATAAAAAGTTGCAGCATTCTCAGGTGGTATTATTTCCAGCTTTCTGCTTGTTAAACATATTTGAGGAATATAAATTCATTATGATACATTGGAAATGTTTATTTTTATACTCATTTAATATGTTGATCATAAGCACCAGCAATCATTATTATATAGATCATATATTTTTTTTACATCATGTTATTTAATCAAGATGATTGAAGATGTTGTTTAATTTGATGTTTTGCTTTATGTTGTGGGATTTTTGGTAGCAATTCTACAAGCAGTTGATGATGATTGAATACAGGAATAAAAGTATATATTTGATAAAGACATGCAGCTTTCTGTAAAGAAAAATAATATATATAATATTCACTTTCACTGAACACAAATTATAATGAATCGGTGAACTGGCATGGAAAAACCATTGATATCAGACATTTTCCATTGTTTAACTTTACAGAAAAATGTGGGTAATTATCTGGAACCATATAGGATTCTAATCAGATTACATTTCCCTTAAAATGATTGGATATTTTTCTAGTGATAATTATTTTAAAGAAATATTTTCCAAATGTGATACAGAAGTAGTTGGACTGTTAACTTAGCAAATTTTATCATGGGTGAAATGCAAAAATATGTGCCATATGGATAGTTCTATGAAGATGTGATTTTTGATGGAAACTAAGCATCAATAAGAAGTTTGATGATAGAATTGCAGAAGAAAAATACTAAAGATTTTAAATCTAAATGTTGGAATATGGATGAATATTGTGAAATACATGACTGAAGAATGTTACCAAAGTTGATGAAAATCATAGTCCACCAATGTAAAAGATACTTTGTCAAAATAGTAGCAGTGCCAATTTCAAGATTTTATTCAAATCTATATAAATAATGATATGGATGTAAATACTGTGATCACAGCCAGATTATTAAAATAAGTTTAGTTTTGCATTCAAGTTGAAAGATTCTTATCAGAAGCCCCCCCCCCTTTGGAATTAGAAAGAACAAACCAAAAGAGCTCATCAAAACTGAATATAAAGTATGAGAAAATGATATCTACGTGAAAAAATGACATAAATTTACAAATACCTTCAATATATATATATATATTGTAACAATATAGAATAAACAAGAGGAATAGACTCTTCAAAGGTCCAAATTGAGGATACCAAAATCTGTAACTGTATAAAATGAGACAAGAGAAATAAAGACTATTTGTATGAATTAGCTGTAAACGCCAAATTTGTACTGATAGAAATTAAGAACATAAGAATACTAAATTTTATTAATACCCTAAATCTTTGAACAAGCCAAATCTAAAACAGTACAAAATAAGGAAAGATTTAATTAATCTTTTATTATAATGAGATACTAACATAATAAATGTCAAGAGCTATAACAGAAAAATTGATCGTATGGATTGTTTATTTTATGTCCTATAAATTGTAATGTTAAAATTTGAAATAGTATTAATTGTGTAATATAAATATGTAATGAAATAAGTATACTAGCTAAAATTAATAATGCTGTACTAGTTAAATAAATCAAATATGTAATATAATAAAATAAATGAAGATTAATCAGATTTTATTAATAAATAAACCAAAATCTATGTTGAAATAATATTTAAATTTATTAATATGTTCACATTGGTATTCATTCTTAAATAATTCTTCTGTTACTATAGGAAATTTATATTGTATTCAAGAATGCATAAAGATATCAAACTTAATGAATTATATAAAATTTTATTACAAGAATTTATTAATAGTTCTTTTACCAATGAATGTTCATGAAAATATTAGATTACAACAATAAAATTTACATTACTTTGTTAATCAGACCATATGTGTTTGTGTGTATAATAAACTACACATTATAATTGCTATATCATAAATTTATTAACTTAAATGAGACTCATAATTTGGATTTAATATATACTAATAATTTATTTACAAAATGAACAATAGAAAAATAATGAATATGTTATAATAATTTAGATTAAGATATTATATAATCTTGTATTTTGTTTAAACTATCACTTTTCAAAACAGAAGAAAATATTTCTTTATCTATTAATTTCAAATAGACAATATAAAAAATCATATGGAAAAAAATATTAACTTGTTATAGTTTGCCAACAGAACATTCATTGAACAAACCAAACCATTTATTAAATAGAATCTATTACAATCATTAAATATAAAATTTAGAACTAAGTAGATTTTCTTTTGGTTAAGTGCACATTCAGATAACCATCCACACATAACTATATGTTAAATAACCTGGTTTTTTTTAAAATAATAGTAATATAAAATCGAATAATTACATATTATACCTACCCCCGTTTAACGACGTCTTATCTTTTATAAGTATCACTTATATAACATCAATAAAATATTTAATATTTATAATACGACTCGATACAGAACTTTGTACCTCCCTCTTACACAAAATCCTATCATGGGGGGCTGTCGGTACCTCGGGTAGAGTGGTCAATATCATTGGCAAACATTCGCCAATAATATTAATACTCGTTTACTAGATTACACATTAGCCAATCAAACTCTTTATTTATTTAAAGGAAAAAATCCAATGGGCGCCAGCCGACCTTTGTCGACAAGTCTGCCTGACCAATACGATCTAGTACCCGCTCCCGCTAGCTCAGCTAAAACAATCAATAAAATACAAAATCCACCTACTTAAAAAATCAATTTACGAATCTTTCTCTGCGCTAGTTTTCTCGCTTCCTTTCCCAAATTCTAATTTAAAATTTATTTCGCTCTCATAATCTCATAGGATATTCATATCCCATTTCTAAACTAAAATTCATTATTATAACATTTATTATTTATTTGATCTACGATATTTATTTCCCCCCCTTTTTTTTTATAAGTAGTCATTAACCCATTAAATCTCCGTTTACGCTGTTTCACTTCGTTTGGTCTTATAATATAATTAATTACACTTTTGCTCAAATTTAGATAATATTTAATATAACAAAATATCATATTATACATACATTTAGAAAATAATTATACACACACAAATATATTTGGAATCACAATAAAAATCCCTGGATAATGGAGCTAAAGACAATTAGTAATTATTGTTCGTAACATAAAGTTCAAAGTTTATTATTCCATACATTACTACGGCTTTTAATTAGTGAATTAAGAATAAAATAAATATTACCTAGCATCCTCTTTTATGCCTAGTTCCGAGCGTAGCTTCTGATAGTATTTCCTTCGGTCAGTTAGCGCTAACTCTTTGCAATCCTTTTCCCGATGTCATTGGGATCCTGTGGGCTTCATCATGGACACTCCGCTTCCTTCTTGTTTTACGCGAACATGATCGACCTTCGAACTGTCTGCTGTTGGTATTGCATGGAAGGATTCGGCTGGCTGTCCACACGATGGGTTTAACAATGCAGCATTATGTTTTATTTAACTTTGGACGTATATTAATAATATGAATATGAAATTAAGAATAATTAACCGAACCGAATCAGAATCAAATTTTAATCATAATATCAAATTCAATCTAATAACATAACAATAGAAAGTTCGCCCCTTTTATATTTTACGGTCCTTATCTTGCGGATTCAATCTACATTCTGAATTTCTGCTATTTGACAATTATTTCTTTTCTTTCGACTCTCTACACAATTTCATTGGTCATTCTTTAGATGATTGCAAATTTCAATTTCTTTGTTAGAGTTATTTCACTAATTAGCCGTTTAATGGAAATTTCTTATGTTTGTCATTAACTCCCATTGTTTATTACATCCCTTTGATTATATTCCCTTTTTTTTTTTTTTTATTATAAGACAAAATGAACTCCACCTTGCTTTTTTTTTTTTTTCTAAAAGCAATCTTAAATCAAATTTCAATTAAATCAAGTTTTAGTTAAATCAAGTTTTTAATTCTTTAAGTTTTATTTAAATGTGATTCTAAAATTATATCTTATAAAACTGTCTAATTTATGCTTTTAACGATAAACCCTTGTATGATAAAAAAAAAAATTTTTTTTTCCTTTTTTTTTTTTTTTTATTTTACCCTACAAGACCTTTTATTTTTATTAAATATTTAAACAAATCTTTTATCAATTTATATTTCTCCAAAATTATGTGTAACTCCGAAGAAAACACACTCCTTCCTGATGTATCTCGGTACATTTCTCCGTCCCCCCTTTTGAAACTAAAATATCAATCTGAAGGTTTTAGTTTCAATGTTTAACTTTATTCTTACTATACAATCCCTCGATTTATTTTGATGGAAGTTCGTCCTTTCTTATTCTCGTGTGTCCGTGTTACTTGTTAAGTTTTCTTCTTTAGTAATTGTAAGGATCGAGCATTGAACGTTCCCTTGCAGTCTGACCCTTGGGCGACTTTGAAGGCGTTATTTCCATACTCCTTTATGATTTTGTATGGCCCATCATATATTGGTTGAAATTTCTTGTATATCCCTTTTTCCGGATGGCTTACTGGATTTACCCTTACCATGACCTCATCTCCCAGCTTGAACATAGCCTTGCTCTTCCCTTGTCTCATTTGTCTTATACTTCCCATCTTTCTGAGTTTACAGCGTGCTTCATCAGCGTCCTTCTTCTTATCAATATGTGGTGTTCTGATCGGTAAAGGGGTTTTGAATGGGTAAGGAGTACTTCTCCCGTGATGAAGCCTGATGGGTTCGAACCCGGTTGATTCGTTCTTGGACCAATTTATCATGTTCGCAACTCTCGTGGCCTCTTTTACCCATCTACGATGATTGTTCTGGAGATACACACGAAATAAGCGCCCCAATTCCCTCATGACTCGTTCGCAGGGATTAGACTGCGGATTGCGAATCAAAGTGAGAATATGTCTGATCTGGTGGCGCTTCGTCCACCTTTTCCATTTCTCCGACATAAAGGGAGTCATGGTCTGATATTATCTGCTTTGGGATTCCCACGTCTCGAAAATGTTGACGTTCAAGTACCTGTATAGTTTGTTTGGCATTAGCTTGCACCACCGGATATACCGCTACGAACTTGGAAAAAACGTCATAGGCTACAACAAGATACTTCTTTCTATTAAACTGAGGTAGAGGTCCGTAGAAATCTATTGCCAATAGGCTGTTAGGCTGGTATGAATATATAGGTCTCAACGGGCCCACGCTTGATGAGTTTGGGGGCTTTGTTTTCGCACATACAGTACATCCCTCAATGACGTTTAAAACACTCTTATACATTCTTGGCCAATAAAACCAATTGCCTATCAACCCTTCCGTCTTGGTTGCCCCATAGTGTCCATAATTTTCATGTATGAACCTGATTATTTGTTTCCGCATATCCACTGGAAGAACGACTCGTGTATGCTCCTCATCTCTTATTTTACGCTGTAAAAGTCCATTTTTTAAACAATATTTTTTTCTTTCTTTCCATAACGTATTGTTTACAGGTCTACCTGCAGGCTGATGGCGCAAGTAGTCTATTATTTGCTTACATTCTGTATCCTCTTCTTGCGCTTTCACTAATCTTTGCAAACTGCACTCTATATCCTCGCCTTTATCTACTTCCGCTGCTGCTATGTACGCATTGTTACAATTTAAATGTTGTTGCAGTGGTTCTATCGGATAGCGACTTAAAGCGTCTGCCGCCATATTGTCTTTGCCTGGGCAATACTGCACGCGATAGTTAAATTCTTGTAAGATCAAACTCCATCGGATCAGCCTACTATTCGTGAGGAAGCTATGATTAAGGAACTCAAGGCTCCTATGGTCTGTGATCACTATCACCTGTGATCCTATTAAATATTGTCTAAACTTCTTAAAGGCCCAGACAATTGCTAGAGCCTCCCTCTCAGTTACTGTATAATTTTTTTCTGGTTTACTTAATAAGCGACTTACAAAGAATAACACCCCATATTTCCCATCGTCCTGCACCTGAGATAATGTGGCCCCCAGGCCCATTCCACTACTGTCAGTTTGTACTACAAATGGTTTGTCAAAATCTGGGTATGACAGCATGACCTCTTTTAGAAACCCCCTTTTTACCTTTTCAAAACTACGCTCTTGTTGCTCCTCCCACATCCACCTTTTGTCCTTCCTTAATAGCTGTAAGAGAGGTTCCATGTCTGAGGAAAAATTTTTATAAAATCGGTTGAAAAAATTACATAGTCCGAGGAAAGCTTTGATGTCTTTCTTCTTCCTTGGCTTTGGAAAATGTTGTATAGCCTCGATTTTCTCTGGATTTGGAGATATTCCTTGCTCACTGATAATGTGTCCCAAGAATTTCACCTCCGTAGTCATTAGGTGGCTTTTCCCCAAATTTATTTTAATTCCTTTTTCTATGCACTCCCCGAATAGTAGCTTCAAATGTTCGAAGTGCTCCTCCACACTATCCGAGGCCACAATGATGTCGTCCACATACATCGTAATTAAACTCTTGATTCTTTCTGACAATACCTGATCAAGGCATTGTATTAATCCCGCTCCGCTGTTTTTTAAGCCAAAGGGAACCCGATTAAAGTTATATGCCCGTCCATTATATCGGAAAGCAGTATATTTCCGGTCTTCAGGGTGAAGCTTGATCTGCCAGTAGCTGGCCGTTAGATCAAACGTCGAAAATATCTTTTTTTTATGGAACTTCATTAATAATTCACTTATAGGTGGTGGGGCATTAGTGTCTAGCACTGTTATTTTATTTAATTGTCGCGCGTCTAAACACAATCGAATAGACCCATCCTTTTTCTTTACTGTCACCAACGGATTATTGTATGGGGATGAGCATTTAGAAATAATTCCCCATTTTAGCATATTCTGTAGCTGTTCTTCTACTGCATTTCTATATTGATGTGGTATTGGGTATGCTCACGCTTGATACGGCTGGTCTTCCATAAGCTTTATTCGGTGTTCATATCCTTCAATAACTCCCGGAACTTCTGAAAACACATTCTCGTACGTATTCAACAAATTCTTCAGTCGTTCTCCGTTCTCACTTTCCTGTTCCTCTTCCCTTATTATTATTTTTTTTTCTATTTGTATCCCTGCACTTTCTGCATCGTGCTCCGCTTTACTATCGTTTGCCTCGCAGACGTCAAACGGTATTTCTGCATGATTAATCCTTGCCTGTCGCTTTTCATAATCCAGCACGCATCCTGCTTTGCACATAAAGTCTGTGCCCAGGATAGCATCATGTATCAATCCCTCCAAGATCAGCATGTCGTGGTTGTATTCCTTCCCTGCGATCTTAATACTCACCCAAGCTTGCTCCGATGCCAACTTGGCTCTTTTCCCATTCTCCAGCCTTACGTATACATCCTTTAGCAGCAAGGTTTTAATTTTCAAGTTACTCCGGTCCATCTCATTGAACGTTTTCTGCGAAATCACCGACACTTGGCTTCCCGAGTCAAGTAGTGCATTAATCGCCTTCCCTTCGATTCCTATTTCTATTTTAGGACATGATTGATATGCCATTCCCAGCTCGCCCCTCTCTTCATTTTGTACTAGGTTTGCTACTTGTCTGCGATTATCTTCTGCATTTCCCTCTTCCCTCCGATTTTCTTCATACTGTTTATCGTTATCTATCGTCCTGAGTATCTCTGCCGCTCGCTCTATGGTATCATTCCCTATTATTATTTCTTGGACGTTTTCTGGGAAGCCTCGCCTTACTATCCGCAGTATTTGTTGCTCAGATAGTTTGTATGCTGTGATTCCCCTTAATCTCGCCACTTGTTTGCGGAAATATGTACTTAGTGATTCTTCTGTTCGCCATTTTTCTTGTGTTACCTGATGTTTAACAACTTCCTGAAGCCCCTCCCCCCAATAACTCTTCAGCAATGCTTGTTTATATTCCTTAAAGTTCGTTGGCTTTATTCCCAGCGACTCCCACCAATTTTCGGCCTCATCTTGTATGTAGCTAATAGCTATATTAACTTTGACCGACTCGCTGAACTCATTACATGAAAAAAAACGTTCTAGACTCTCTAAGTATCTATTCGGTCTTTCCCCTTCGTTTCCCGAGAAAGTCTTTATTTTGATAACCCGACTTGCTATTTCCATTTTACACCTATTTTATCTGACTTTATTTAATATGATTGTTTTTATTTTCTATTTGGAACGTGCGTACAATCCACACCTAACCTTCCCAGTTTTTTTTTTTTTTAAAATTCTCCGGAGTGTCCCTATGCCTCCACGTTTTATATAATTGCAAAATCACTTTTACAGTTGCGCTGCTTATACCGTTTTCTAATCCTACTATCACGCTCCCTCCCGCTTCTTTTTACTAGCTATCACTTATGTCACTCATACACGACTCTGGCCACACCGCTTAAAAACGTCCAGTCATGACTCACATCGGTCCTGCCATTTAAAACGTTTAGTTTCATTCCATGTTGACGCGCCATTTTATACCTACCCCCGTTTAATGACGTCTTATCTTTTATAAGTATCACTTATATAACATCAATAAAATATTTAATATTTATAATACGACTCGATACAGAACTTTGTACCTCCCTCTTACACAAAATCCTATCATGGGGGGCTGTCGGTATCTCGGGTAGAGTGGTCAATATCATTGGCAAACATTCGCCAATAATATTAATACTCGTTTACTAGATTACACATTAGCCAATCAAACTTTATTTATTTAAAGGAAAAAATCCAATGGGCGCCAGCCGACCTTTGTCGACAAGTCTGCCTGACCAATACGATCTAGTACCCGCTCCCGCTAGCTCAGCTAAAACAATCAATAAACTACAAAATCCACCTACTTAAAAAATCAACTTACGAATCTTTCTCTGCGCTAGTTTTCTCGCTTCCTTTCCCAAATTCTAATTTAAAATTTATTTCGCTCTCATAATCTCATAGGATATTCATATCCCATTTCTAAACTAAAATTCATTATTATAACATTTATTATTTATTTGATCTACGATATTTATTTCCCCCTTTTTTTTTATATAAGTAGTCATTAACCCATTAAATCTCCGTTTACGCTGTTTCACTTCATTTGGTCTTGTAATATAATTAATTACACTTTTGCTCAAATTTAGATAATATTTAATATAACAAAATATCATATTATACATACATTTAGAAAATAATTATACACACACAAATATATTTGGAATCACAATAAAAATCCCTGGATAATGGAGCTAAAGACAATTAGTAATTATTGTTCGTAACATAAAGTTCAAAGTTTATTATTCCATACATTACTACGGCTTTTAATTAGTGAATTAAGAATAAAATAAATATTACCTAGCATCCTCTTTTATGCCTAGTTCCGAGCGTAGCTTCTGATAGTATTTCCTTCGGTCAGTTAGCGCTAACTCTTTGCAATTCTTTTCCCGATGTCATTGGGATCCTGTGGGCTTCATCATGGACACTCCGCTTCCTTCTTGTTTTACGCAAACATGATCGACCTTCGAACTGTCTGCTGTTGGTATTGCATGGAAGGATTCGGCCGGCTGTCCACACGATGGGTTTAACAATGCAGCATTATGTTTTATTTAACTTTGGACGTATATTAATAATATGAATATGAATTTAAGAATAATCAACCGAACCGAATCAGAATCAAATTTTAATCATAATATCAAATTCAATCTAATAACATAACAATAGAAAGTTCGCCCCTTTTATATTTTACGGTCCTTATCTTGCGGATTCAATCTACATTCTGAATTTCTGCTATTGGACAATTATTTCTTTTCTTTCGACTCTCTACACAATTTCATTGGTCATTCTTTAGATGATTGCAAATTTCAATTTCTTTGTTAGAGTTATTTCACTAATTAGCCGTTTAATGGAAATTTCTTATGTTTGTCATTAGCTCCCATTGTTTATTACATCCCTTTGATTATATTCCCTTTTCTTTTTTTTTATTTTTATTATAAGACAAAACGAACTCCACCTTGCTTTTTTTTTTTTCTAAAAGCAATCTTAAATCAAATTTCAATTAAATCAAGTTTTAGTTAAATCAAGTTTTTAATTCTTTAAGTTTTATTTAAATGTGATTCTAAAATTATATCTTATAAAACTGTCTAATTTATGCTTTTAACGATAAACCCTTGTATGATAAAAAAAAAATTTTTTTTTCCCCTTTTTTTATTTTATTTTACCCTACAAGACCTTTTATTTTTATTAAATATTTAAACAAATCTTTTATCAATTTATATTTCTCCAAAATTATGTGTAACTCCGAAGAAAACACACTCCTTCCTGATGTATCTCGGTACAATATAATAAATCATAAATAGATCCATACAACCTTTGTGAATAATGAATAATATTTATCACCAAGAGTTCCCAAATTCATCAAGAGAATCCAATATTTCGAAGTACAACAATTCAATAAAAGAAGTAGAATATTTGAAGTTTATTTATCATTAATTCTTGGTAAGATATAACATGCCTATTATTAATTTAAAATGGTGATTATCACACTTGAAGTTATTGTGATATTCTTGTCAATTATTGGTTGTTGGCACACATATGTAAATACAGATGCATGTAGGTATTCACTCCCATGGTTAAACTATTAACATTTGTAACTTAATTATTCTATTTGTTAAAATGGTTATCATTTTATTTTTGACATTTAATAATCCGTGAGAACTTTAATATATAGACACATAGATT
The DNA here is from genome assembly GCA_028023455.1 of Epiperipatus broadwayi. Classification (NCBI taxonomy): domain Eukaryota; kingdom Metazoa; phylum Onychophora; class Udeonychophora; order Euonychophora; family Peripatidae; genus Epiperipatus; species Epiperipatus broadwayi. The sequence goes on along the minus strand of JAQFVV010000374.1, from coordinate 168,662 downwards.
TACATAGTCAACACTTCACTAACAATTTCATAACTTAATTTTTCCATTAGTTCGCATAAGATGCATTGTATGAACATGTAATGGGTCAAACTTTTTCAGCACTCTTTTTTAAAAAAAAATTATTCCATCTAGTGAATTGTTATTATTTTAAATCATTGGCAAATTAATAATTTGTTTATTGATATGTACATATAGATTAGATGAGCATATATATATTCACTCTAATTTTTTAAATAATCATTTAAAAGTTTTCCAGAATATTTCACTTACTACCTCAAAATTTCTCAAAAGATTTACATTTTTGTCTTCGTAGTAAACTTTAAACTTTTGTTTATCCTTTCATTATGTTGCTTTACTTAAAAACATTTTAAAAATATAAATATTGCATTTTTTAAAAAAATACCTATTCTATTACAAAATGTAAACATTATTAAAGTGATCAAGAAAAAGAAAAGAAGAATAAGAACTTCCTAAATGAATGCACAGGCTTAATATATGTTTTTGTTGACTGACATAGTTTTATGAAGTCATCTTAGATACTGTATTGATACACTTGGAATTTACACATTTAATTTTATTGACAATTACTGAGATTATTTGAACACAAGCCAATGTCTCTGACAAATGTCTTTGCATGTTTTTAAAATAATCAAACAAAATAATAACAATGACCTTTAAATTTTTTTTTTCTAAAATAAAAAAAAATACATCCTGTTTACTTTTAAAATACTGTTACCAACAATATATTTTGCAATAGCAAATATTAACTTTATAGTATTTGCAATTTTAAAAGTTGTACATGCACGTAAATCTACACACATGAAAATGTAATTTCATTTACTTATTAAAACTTACTGTTATTAAAATATGTAGATAAACACAATATTCTAATTTTTATTATGCATGTCTTTAAATTTATAAGTAACTTAAAATAAGGTGTTAAATCTAGTGTTTATTTTTTTTAAAGATAAAAAAGAATAAGCGGAAAAATCAAATTGCAAATTACTCTTAAAAAGATAAAAATTAAAACATTGTGAAATATTACTTTTGTGTTTTGGTGTGCTTCCCTAATAACTTAAAATTAGATATAATATTACTTGACAATTTCAAAATAATCACCAATCTGTAAAGTCAATGATTTATAAAATTAAAAAAATTTTTTTTATAGTATATATATGACAATGCCTATTTAAGATCTATCCAAGATGGTACAATATATAGAATAAATATATAAAAATTAACTAAAGAAAATTTGTACAAAAAATAAATAAAATGCAAACAAAATTATTTGTATATAAAACTGCTGTCTTATATTTCAACCAGAGGACTGGTTTTCATCAGAAAAAATACAGTGAAATGGCAGTGTTTAAAAATTACAAGAACATATTTAACAAAAAATACCATAATGATTAAAAGATTTTATATAGGAAATTTAACTAACCAATGGCAAATTTATTTTAGTGTACATTAAAAAATTTTTTGTTTCTACTCAAACTACACAAAAAATGTCAAACTTAATTTTAAAAATACATAAAAAATATGAACAAGTATGTGTTTATATTCAAAAATTATTCTGTACTCATTAAAATTTGTATGAAAACTAAATGAAATACTTATACATATTAATTAAATATTATAGATAGTATAAACTAAAAGAAATATATATATTAATAATTAAGTATGTCTATATATGATTATGGCTATACACGTGTCTTAAAATTAACATCTAATTATTAATACACTTATTGCTTGCTTAATGCTTAAGCTTTATATGAAAATTTACAATAGCTGTCATCAATTTGTACCCACTATTTTGATTTACAATTGATTATTCACTATAATGATTGTAAAAAAATTTAAAAAAGTTATTTGATGGCCATTTTGTAAGACTGGTGATGTCATAGGATAGTTATTAATATTATGTCATCCAAAAACTCATAGCATCTTTTATACTGAAACTGTATAGTACAGAGTTTATTTATAATATATAACATAGTGCTGTATACAATATTTTGATTATAAACTTAGGCTATGATTAAAGAATTTACAGTACAATATTTTATTTAATTTTCACCTACCATCTTTGCAAGACGATCAGTTCTTCATTAATGATATATCCAAAGTAAAGATTTTGATTGTTAATGATTATAAAGCCTTTCAAAAACGTATTTCATTCAATATAATAAATAATTAAAATTATATTTTAATGACATACAACATCAAAATACATTAATACTGTATTAAATTTTAAAATGTGTACATTTGTTTAAAAATTGTATACTATATTTACTCACTTTTATGGATTAAAATTTTTGTTAACAGTACTTTGCTTGCTGCAAAAGTAATTATCATTGTATTGTAATTTAATTATTGTAATTGTTATTTTGAAAAAAAAAAAAAAAAGATTTCATAATTATGAACTTTGTATGATCAAAAATTACTAAATCTAACTTAAAAATAATACAATCCATTTGCTCATCTTTAAAACATGTTGTGATATTATTGCACATGTATAAAAATATAGACCTGATTAAAAAATGCAAATTTTATTCAGTATAAAACTGTTAAGGTGAATGTATTTTCAGTTTATAAAAAACCTGTGCAAAATTGTATACAAATAAACTGAAAAAGATTCATCCCTTTAATATTTTTTTAAATAGTTCAATTGGACTAATTGAAAAATATTTTTAAGTTAATTCAAAGAACATGTCTATCATACTTAATAAAATGTGACATCTCACGGCAAAAAAAAAAAAATGCCACAGCTATCATACCTATTGATATATAAAATATTTGTTTAAATTTGTGTACTACATATTGTAAAAAATTTTTAAATATTGATTATAATCTGAAAACACAATGCATTATATATATATATATTTTTTTAATACATAAGAGTATTTTTTGAAGTAGTTTTGGTAATTTATAGTATGCTAATTTTGCTATACTTACACTAATGACGAATAAAATCTTTATGATCAATTAAATAAATTATTAAACATTTTAAAAAATTCTAAATAATTTCATGTAAGTCATGTAATATAGTAGTACAAATTTGAAACAAACTAAAATTTCTGTATGGATTTTTTTTTTCAGTATAAGGACAAATAGTTGCACAGAAGAACCCGAAAAATTGTTATCTGCTAATTTATTTTTATTTTCTCGATCAATTTGCTGTACTTTTGGATAGTTAAAAGATACATTTTTTCTAGAGATTCTATTTAAAAGTTTATAGCTGCATATATTTTCAATTAGAATCATGACTGCAACTAATGTGACCATGAAAAATATCAAGAAAATGTGTCTTAGCTTGGAAACAGAAATGGATATCTTAAGTTGATTGGAAAGAGAAGAAAATCATGATATCTATTCTTTTATGGGTTTATTCATGTTACCATATTCACTATTTTTAGAAACAAAGTCAAAATAGAATAAATTGCTCAAACCATCCAAACTTTCCAAAATTATAAAATCACCGCATTCCATATAAAAAAAAATATCGAAGAAGCATGTCAACCATTCATTCTAAACTTTTTCTCTAGCTCCTCAACCATCATCTGATACACTCCTCCATAAAAAACAAGATCATCAAAGGATTTAGAAGACATAAATGGGTCTTTGAATAAGCAATTCGTGATTCAGAAAATTAGATAATTATGATTGATGAATGGTTCACAATTTTAAATGTTTTTTATATATATTTAAATTGAATTATCATACGTATTTTAAGTGCATACTTGGCATAATATACATATCACAATTTACACAAGGGCTCTGAAAGTGCTAAGTCTGTAAATTAGAAGATATATAAAAAAGCCTACAAATTATTACATAAAAAGTATCGCCGCAATGCATCAGCATATTGTTAATTACAAAGTGAAGGTGAAATAAAATTTGATATTAAAAGTGTATAATGTACATTAAAAGAGTATTTTAATTACTATATATACTAGATTAAGTTATTTGTTCATAACTTATAATGTAATTTTTAGCTGGAGTAACCAGTCAATTTTTTTCCCATGGGAAACTATTATAACTGTTTGTTCTTTATGTGATATTCTTGCTTGACAGTGAATTTTGGGGGACCAATTGTTCTCGCTAAAATAGAATGAAAATGTAGTACTTTCGTTTATATTATTTATAATATTCAATTATAATTTTCTCCTACACTACACAGAACTAGAACTTACATTATAGATAATAATTTTTCATTTCCGTGAAACAGTCTTTTAAAGACCTGAGCAAATTTTTTTTTGTCTTTGAGGTCTATGTGGCTGTTTTGCATTTCTGTATATTTTATTTTTCTGACTGCAGACTGGCTATAGATTAGATTTTCCCAGCTTTTGCAACTTAGATGTTGTATGTGATTTAATCACATTATCTTCAGTTTTTATAAGTACTATAAATTTTGATATTAATTTAGTAATCCCTCTTCCACACTTTATGCAAAGTATCTCTAACTCATACTTTATCCCTGACATTAAATGTTTTGCATTCTGCATTTAAATTTGTATGTGTATATTTAGGGAGTAACAGGATTAGTTCTGTCCTTAGTTTTCTTTTCATTAGTAATTCAGCTGGAGATTTGTCATTCGCTACTGTAGGAATAGAATGCTAATGTAGTGATATCCAATAAATTACTTTCATTTTAACAAAAGCTTATTTTTTCAATGCAAGTTTCAGTTGATTTACAGTGTTTTCTATTAATCCATTGCATTCTGGATGATATGGCGGTGAGCATATGCTTAATGTTTTGGGCTTCTAAATGTTCTTCACATTTGTTTAAAGTAAAGTCATAGCTATTATTCATAATAAGTAGTTATGGGTATAGGGTACTGAAAACATTTCATTTAGTTTATCAACAATCTTATCTGCACCAGTGTTTTTTATGATGCGATATTCTACACAATCTAAGTAAGCATCATTGAGTACTGAGAATGGACTGGCATGGTTTATATGAACACATTCCTATGCATTTTTAGCATAAAGCCACCAATAATATTCTTTCTTAGGTGATGAAGTATTTTATTGACATTTTAGTAAAAGATTTGATGTTTTTATTAATTTTAGGCCATCAAATGTAGCTTCTAGCATACTGCTCTTGGATATTCGTTTTGCAGTAACTTGGGGAGGTAGTACAACTCTATCTCTGTTTAATATGCATTTTTGCATACAGATAGATTTAAATGGACATTCCAAAAAGACAATGGCAAATTTTGAGGTTTTTTATTAATACATTTTAGTAATAGTTAATATTCTGGATTGCTGCTAATTCACTCTTTCACTATTTTACTATTTAATAATCGTGAATTGAGATTATCAATATAATTGATATCCATGTTTACTGATTTTATTTCTGTCCAGTCTGGCATTCATGAAAGTGCATCGTTATGTTAATCCGCCCTTTTTAAAGCTTAATTTGTAATCATAAGCTGAAAAGAAAGTGATATGACACAGCATGGGATTGATTTTTTCTTTGCCAATATACCTAGCAATGGTTTATGAGCGGTTATGACTGTAAAATGATGGCTGTATGAGTACTGATGGTAATTTCTGAATTCGAAAAAAGCTGACTATAATTTCTTTCTATATTAGACAACATTCATGGTGCTTAGTTTATGGATCTTTTTCCTTTGTACATGAATTGAGTTAAGACAGCTCTGACTTCCAAAATCTGATGCATCATAGTCAATTGTGATGCATTAATAATTTATGTGTTGTTATAAAGATTTTATTTCTAGGAAAGTATTCTTTTGGGTGATTGACTATTCCCACTTCGATTTTTCTTCAGCAAGTTTTATAATGATTGGGCTATGTGTGCTTTTCCCTTAAGGAAAACGTAAAAATAATTTTTTAACTCAAGAAAGGCTTGAAGTTCTTTTACATTTTTTTAGTTTTGGCATGTTTTTTTACTGCTCTTCCATCATGTGATGTGATATGACCCAAAAATTTTAAATTTTTGTATTCCATATACATTTATTTGCACCATTTTTTTCTAGTTTCTTTCTGAGGATGTTTTCAGAGTTATCTTAAATCAGTATGTCACAAAATGAGGAATTTACTCCTTTTATTCCATTCAGTAATATATCTATCTTCGCTTATATAATGTTCAGTGCTGCACTAATCCCGAATGGAAGTCGATTATAATTAAACAATCCCAGATGGGTTGTAATAATCAACAATTCGAATGTGCAGTGTTAAGATCGAGTTTGACAAAGTACAATTATTTCTGTAACAAACCAAGATCTGTCTTGCATTAGGCATGCAGTATGGGCTTTTGCACAAGTTTTTATTAACTGTCATCCGATAATATCTAAATTTGTACTTTACTCTCTGGTTTGTTAACTATCACAATAGGAATATCTAATTCAAATTTTCAGCCTGACTCAATATATCCTTACGAATTAAATTGTTAGTGATTCTTTTACTCTTGCTATCTGCATGAGTGGCAACGTTTACGCTTTACATATTATTCGGGCCAAATTTTCCCTAATCTTCAACTGAACTATCTCCCCCAATTTTGTATTAAATACACTTAGAAATTTACTTTGTCTTTCTTTTTAATGTTAATTTTTTTTATGACATTGTCCCTTATCCCAAGAGATTTAAACCGATTCCAGCTTATTAATGGATTTATCTTACTTTTCACATTTAATTTTACTAGCACTTTAACCATTCTTATTATTTCAAAATTATTGTTGTTTACATCTTTAACTCTCAAGTTAGTTCTTCACATTTTTAGAAACTCAAGTCTATTAACAATTGCAACTTTCTAATCTTTAAGAGACATTAGTGCGATTCATGAGCTGCTATCAATCTCAATATTAAAACATTTGCCTTCAATTAATACTGGGCGCCTAAAAAGTTCTGCTTCACTGCAATTAAAATTTTTGATTTTCAAATTGATTTTGTTTTTCTCTCTGTTTTAGATTTATGAAATACTGTCATTGGATGGCTCTTCAGTCCACAATTTGTATAATTTTCTTGATTACATGAATAATTGTGAGCTCTGTGGCCTGGTTTACTGTGGCAATAATAGTTAAATTTATTATTGTTTGCACTCTGCTGCATTTTTATTTTATTTTTATGTTCAAAAGTTTTTTGAATGGTGTGATACCGATTTACAGTTGGTTGATGTCCAAATACTCTTCGGACTGATCAAGTACCAAATTTATGTGTGATACCTCTTTTAATGGACTCTTTATATGTTAAGTACATATCTGCAAATAGTTATTTTCTAAATTTAATTTCAGCCATGGCATGAAGCAACTGTTTTAAAATGGCCTCTTAACAAAAATTGACCACAGGTAGAATTCTTTCTTAAATCTCTGGGAGTCATATTGTATTCTTTGAAATTCTCTCCTCTTTTCTGATACCAATGTCTGAAGTGTAACCTCACAATATGTTTAGAGGAAGGTGGGAAAAATATACGGATAATTTTTTGTTATTTCCTTGTAGAGAAAGCTTTCTGATTCTGCTGGTTCCCAATCGATATTGCTTTATTAAGGCAATTATTCATAGTAAATATAAAATTCAATTATTCAATTATACTTGTTGACTGTGCCAATCGTATTATTTAGCCAAGTGATCTATGAAATTAATGACAAACAGATACTTTAGTTGATTTAAATAAACATCCAATTCAATACATCTATATAATTGAAGCAGTGTTTTTCAAGATTTGTTTTCAGATTAAATATGCCATAATTAAATCCTGTTTAAAAAGAAGAAAATTGATAATATTGTCAAGAAATACCGTTTCCCTCTGTTTTACATATACTATTTATAACTCATTTTAAAATATAATTTTATGTGCATGCTTGTTATAAATTTGTATGTTGTATTTGAAATAAATTTTTTGTTTGCTTTATTATTTTTTAAAAATATGCATACAGGTAAAATGCAACTAAACCAAAAGTTGTAGATCTATGGCTTTTTTGGATTTGTGAATTTTTGGGATTTTAAGAATAGATCTTTTACTTCTTTGTATATTCAAATTCTGCTAAAATAAAAATAAAGAAAAACCCAGACATCTTCATTGAAATTAGGAATAAGAATTTATATGTTAGTACTGAAAGCAATTTTTTTTTAAATTCTGTAAATGAGTTATTTATTATAAAAGGTTGAGTATCACCTCTGAAATTTTATTTGAATAATAGAAATTTTGGGTATTTGGGTTAATAGTATTCTATCTGTATATCATAAACATCTGAGATTTAATTATAAATATATAAAAAAAATCAATTAAATTAATTATCTATTTTAATTTTATTTAATAGCAAAAAAAAGAAAATTGAAAACTTCCGAGACTGAAAAGCCTATTGAAAGTCCTAGTAAGTTTTATTAGAAATAATTAAAAAGTTATATTTTGTAAAATATTTTCATTACTGCATTTCTTTTTTTATATTTTCTACTAAACTTATTTTAATATGTTCATAAATTTTCATTATTAATGTTAGAAGTTAATCACTTTTCAATTTTTTTTTCCAAGTTCACAACTATTTGCCTGTCCTGCAATAATATATTTTTAATCTTTTTTATTAATAAAAGTAATCATTAATTTCAGTATCTGATGCATATATATATATCATTATACAGCTAAATAATAACAAAGCACATGTCTTGAAAAATTGATGGATAATGGAGATTTTGACAGATTTTTTTTTTTCTTGAAGCCTTTATTAGTGGCAAAGACTTAGCGATCAGGATATTTATTTATAAATATTTTTTATAAACTAAAAAGTAAAGATTTAATGGTAAAATTAATTTTTTAGTTTTCAATTTCTTGCAGAAATGTTCATAATATTTTAACAACATTTACATAAATAAAGTATAAGGTGGCCATTGAAAAAGTTTATTTAAATAATTTAGTGACTAAAAGTTGTATCTTACTTTATTTTTTAGTCATAAATTACTAGAGTAATTGAAAAATTGTGTAAGACATTTTAAAAATATTTTTTTTTTATATAATATTTTATGTTTATAATTTTTTTTTCAAATTATTCTAAAAATAAAAAGGTAAATGTAAACCACGAACTTATTTTTCATAGGAATATGATATATTTCTCACTAATGGTGAAGACTGACTCATATTTTAATCACATTTTCATAATCATCTCATTATCATTCATCTTACTAATCCACATTAATCCAAAACCTTTATCCAACTAAGAAAAACTGATGACACCTATATATTGACCAAAAATTAAATACCTAATTAGGTTGATTTTAGTCTGAATACTTGGAACAATTTTTAAATTTGTTTGGATATTCCATTTATTTGAAAAACGCTTTTAAGTTTTGATCTGGATATGAATCTCACATCATGGATATGATAGGTAGATGCATTAACCATTACATCATAGTGTTTTTATTATAATGTGTATTCATTAAAATTAAAATAAAATATTTTAGTTGAATAAAATTTTAACTCAAGCCATGATAATAAAATCGAATTCTGGGTGAATTTTAGAAATAGTAGTTGGATAGGAAAATTGAAGTAGAAAATGATATCAATGCCTCAAGTAACAATTAACGAGTTCAACGTTAATAGTCCTTCTGATTGGCCAATTTACCTTAAGAGGATTGAGAAACTTTTTAATTAATGGTACTGTAGTGAACTCATTAAAGTTGCCACATTATTATGTTATGCTGGGCAACAAGTAATAGAAATAGCGAATACGCTCTGCGATCACAAAGAACCAGAGAAATTACCATACAATGTAGTTACAGGGGAAGTAAATAATTATTTTAGCCCCAGCCCTCGAAGCATGTGGCAAGGCTACACTTTAGTAACCAAAGGCAAAAATAAGGAAGAGCGTATACAAGACTATGATCAAGCCCTAAGGGAACTGGCTAAGAGATGCAATTATGGCTACACCTAATCTTCTTGAACAGTTACTTTGGGGCATGTCAGACGATAGGCTTAGGCAGTAGTTGCTGGTCTCAAAAGATTTGACATAGGAAGAAGCAACTAAAATGGGAGTGGCCCATGAAATAGTACTCAATCAATCAAAAGAATTTAAAATTTTGCTGATAAAAGTGATTGTAGTGCTTATATACGGAAAACTGAAAATAAGTTCCAATCTTTTAAGAGTAAGACGAATGAAAGGTGTGTTATTGTTGTGGGAAAAAAGGCCACATAGCACGCAAATGCAGATATAACAAAAAGTGCTGTAGAACTTGTGATAAGGTAGGTTATTTGCAGATAGTGTGTCAAACTAAGGGGGAAGGCAGCTCGCACTGTACTGATCTTTTTTTTTTTTTTATAATAATTAACTTTGCCAAAATAATTAACTTTTGTAACAAGCAGATTCTTATATATCTTACACAAATTATTTTGGGAGTTACACAGCGTAAATTTCACTTAAAAGCCAAAATGGATATCCTGATGTATCTATATTTATTTTTATAATGGAGATTCATATAACAACATAAGAATTTTTTATATAATTTGAATCTTGTGTAACAGTTAATTTGTGTTTAATATGAATCCATTGTCTATTTGAGTCTGTTGAAATCAAAAAAGGACTTTGTATACATGAACTAGCCATTACAACATGAGTAAGGCATTAAAGAAAAAAATAAATAAAACATTTAAAAGACACAGTGGTTTCCATATTCCAGAAAATTTATAAGTTATAAGTTGATCATTTTTGCAGTTTGGAAATAGTTGACACCTCCAAAGTTGAGCATTAATCTGAGAGGAGAGTTTTCTTTATGCAGTTTTATGTTGGCAAACATTATCTTTTATCTGCATGATAAAAGAAGAAAATTAGCTCAGTATACATTTGATTATAGATCAAATCAATACAAGAAAAGATATCTCTCTTATAACAAGACCATAGGGTATATATGCTTCATGAGAAAAGTTATTTATTATTTACTAAAGAGTTCTTTGACTACATTAGTTATTTTGTTTGATGATGATTATATTGTTAGATTATGGGAAGAAAGGCAGTGAATGGGAATTGGAAAACTGATAATAATTTCTTAGGATCACATTGCAATGTCAGTGCAATCATTCTGCCATGATAGTTTTCTGTCTCTTGAACCTTTTCAAATAGAAGTATATAATATATATATATATATTCAAATATATGTATTGTAATTGAGTGATTTGCTACCAGAAACTGAGTGCAGGAGGCTAGTTACCTTGTTATTATGATTTTTTTGAATTTAGCTATTGTTTACACTGGGTCACTTACACCTCACCTTTCTTATCTTTTTACGGTCTGTTTGAAAAAATTCTAAAAATGTTATATATTGATATGTTAAACTATAATGTTATTACAATAGATGTTTTTGTTATTTTGCTTAATCTCTGTTTAAATTTTGACTTTAGGTTAGAAATTTTGTATAATAATTTCAATGAATGAATGCTAAATAACAAACATGATTTCTCCCACCTCACTCTCTTACTAGCTTTATGAAAATATGAGCAAGGATGAACAAAATAAGACCATGTAAATTTTTTAACAAGTAAACAAATTTAATCAAAAACTATTTATGAGAATTTGTTTTGCATTGTTATCTAGTGGCTATGACTTGCTCATCTTAGTACAATCATACTTGATATAAAAAAATTAAAAAAAAAAACATCTAAGATTTTTTTTCTATTTAATTGAATTTATTTTTCTAGTTAAACCTCAAGTTGGTGATAATGTTGAAGTAAGGCGATCCAAAAGAGTTAGATTCTCACCCTGTGCGTTTTGGAAAAATGAAAGAATATGTTATGGTGGTAATATATCAGGTATATATTTATAAAGTATTAATTCAGACTTCTCATCCTAACCTTTATTTTAATTTAAAGGATACTTATTGTTTTTATAATTAATGAAATTTCTATTAAGATTATAATAATTATATATTTTAAAACTAAATTTATAATATTTGTTACAGGTATGTTTAAATGTATGAGTCATTTTTTTATATAATGTAAGAGAAATATGAATGAGGATGATAATTGATGGGAGATGGTATACCATTGTAGCTCAAAAGAATACTGAATAAAGGATTATTATTCCCCTTTTGAAATTATCTACTTAGGCCTGAGAAGTTTATGATGTATAAACTATAATCAGATTTAAATCATTAAAAAAGAAGACAATAAAGGGACTGTATGCAAAAATTTAATTTTAATAAATAAAGTTCATTACTAAAAATAAAATATAATAAATAAAATTAATACAGAGCACCAAAGCAGTACAAACATTAGGTCTTTTTCCTAGAATTTGTTATTTTGGAATTAAAATATACTTATCCCTTGAACAATGTACACACTCCTATAGTTCAATTAAATATAATATAATTAAGGATTAAATCTAGATTGACTAGTAAAATTATGAAAATGTTAATTTAAAATTATATCCATACATAGCAAGCAATTATAATGTAAAATTTTGATTTTTTTTTAAAAAGAAAAAGTAGTAGAATAAGATCAAAAAAGAGTTGAACTATTAATAGATTTACTAATAATGTTAAAACATAGTTGTAAGATTTTTAAATTATCATCTACAGATCTAAAATTTTGAATAAAAAAAAAAAGTTGAGATCTGACATTTTTTATATTGTCAGATTTTAATTTTAAAAATATTTTTTTAAAAAATAATTTGAATAAATAAGTACATATATTTTTAATTTTTTAAATAAGCATCTTTATAAACCTTACTGAAGGATTCATAATATTAAGGAAAAGATATGATTCTATTTTTTAATCTATTTTTAAATATTGAATGTTTTTGTTTATTACTCAAATTTATGGAAATCTTTTTACTGTTAAGAAAAAAAAAATTGAATAAACAAGATATTTAATCTCAATATTTGTTTTCTATATTAGAAGATAAAAAAAATAAGATTTTACAAAGATGCTTAATTCATAATTTTTTAATTTTTTTTAAAATTCAAAACACTTCTGTAAAAAGTTTTAATTTAAAATATAATAATAAAAATAAAATTTGAAATGTATAATCTAAAAGAATGACAATACTTATTTAAGATATAAATTCTTTTTTTTTTTTTTGTTTATACAAAACACTCTGCTTAAATCATTTTATGTATTATTTTGTGAGAAAACAAAAATACAGAACCTTGAAAGTGGTAAATATTTTCACAGCATCTCTTGAAATTTAAAATATTCAATAATCCTATCAAAAAGATCAAAGGCAATAAACAGTCAATTGGATAAGATAATGTGGTAATCAGAAATTTTAATTCAATACTTTTTTAATACTAGAATGTCAAAAGATAAATTTCAATTAAAGCTAATAGTCTGTATGAGTATATTTGTTTGTGTGTGTGTGCATATATATGTAAATAAAATAAAATATCTGTTATAGAATAATTATTGTAATAAAAATTATGAATTATAATGGTGATAATATATTTTATAAATATCAAAAATAAACCACAGAAGTACTTTAAATTAATTTCTTAATCTTTTTCATTTGAAAATCATTTAAATTCGAATATAGTGGAATTAAATGTGATCAAATCATATTCTAAGAATCAGGAATTTTAAGTTGGCAAATTATTTTAATTAAAGATATCCTATTTCTATTTATAAAAATCGCACCTTTAATCTTCCTTTTATTATGGTTCTCTCCTTATGAAGAATCTTATAATTTTCCACTGGAGATCAAAACTAAGAGTAAAGTTGCATGTTTTTTTGTGATCAATGAAAACAGATGCTATTATTAAATCATTACTTCTCTTATTTTTATATGTTTATGTAACAATTGTTAACTCTTTTAATCTTTTCACAATACTGCACCTCAATTCATCAAGTTAATGATCCATGACAGAAGAAATTGTGATAGTTTGTTTTAAAAGATGTGCCTCAAGATATTCTGAAAAAGTTGGACAAAAAAGATTCCTATATCATCTATTGGCTGTTTAATGCAGTGAATTCAATTGTGAGTTTAAGTCATTTCAGCAAATCATTGATGAAGATAATATATTTAAATGTATCAATATTGAAACGATGATAAACATAGCTTGTAGTTCTAGTTTGGTCTGTGTCAAAATAAAGCACTTTAAAATGTATTTGACTTTATTGTTCATCTATGTAAGTTTTGGAAGTATTTCTTGCTCCAGCCCTAGTATGGGGTGTTGCCTGTTATCTGATATAATTGAAAATATGTTGTTCTTTCTCAGAAATCATTTCGAAAACTTTGGGTTATGTATATGCACATACAATAAACAATAATGCTAAGAAAGCCTTTCATTCAATTATGCAAAAGGCATTAAGAACTTTTTTTAAAAATCATTATTTATCAATATAAATTATAAATTTGTCCAATTTTAACATAATATATACATTTTGTAATTTTTCCCTAAGTGATAAAATGTATGTGAACGGGGAAAAACTAGAGTTTATTGATTATTATTATTGTTATTATAAACTGCTTAAATATTGAACAAGAATCATTGATCATACTCAGTTCTAAAAGTACTATTTTTGGAATATAATTTCATGCTTAAAAGTGGAGAGTAGAAAATATTTTAATATATTAATACTGACATTGATTGAATGACTATTTCTGTTCTTCATTTGTTTTGTAATTTTGATATTAACTGTAAGATTAAGTGAATTATTAAATTTAAATATAGCCTATTGTTATTTAATTTTTATTCTCATATTTCATATTATTTAATCAAGATATTTACTAAATTATAGTAAGTTTGTGCAACATCATATTTAAAATATTTTTTTCCGTGAGTTAGAAAAGAAATGGTAAAAATGTAATATAACCTGAAAATTATTGGAACCTTATTCTCTAAACTAAAAAGATAGTCCTTAAGGTTATGATAAATATAAGTGAAAATAAATTATAGCTATCCTTTGCAGATTAGATTCTTTTTTAATATTAGTTTTATTTTATTGTTTATTTAAAGTTGTAATTAATAATTTGTTAAGCGCATGCTCATTATCTAAGTAATATATATCAAGACTATAACCATAAGACTATGGGCCTAGATGCGACAGTAGAGACCTCTACAAATCTTAACACTAGATTATCGACTTTTAAAAGACAAGAGTGGCCACTCTTATCTTTGACCTACTTTTTAATTATATAGGTGAATCTAAAGCATTTTGATTTGAGAGCGTGAAGGAGTAATGATGATCAGAAATAAGTGATTTAAGTTTGAAAAGAACTTGGTTTGATTGTCAACAGATGTGAGGGTTCATATTTTTATTTTATGCATGATTACCAATGTGGTCATGTTAGTACTATGCTCAATGAATTAAAATACAGATATTATGATAATGTATATTCATCAAGCTTATATTCAGACTATTAAGGATTCTGACTCTGTACTATTACTAATGGCATGTCTATCTGTGATCTTATACAAGTGATATTTAAATCGTCTATATTTTGCTTTCTCAAACTTCTAATGTCCTCATGTCATTCCCTTATCATTACAATTTAGATGTCTTCTCACATATTTATTATTTCCAGAGCTAGCTTTGGTTTGCAATTAATCTTGGTTAACATATAAAAATAAAAACACAAATATTTAATCTAGTATTTAAAATAAGTTTATTATGATTATTTAAAATAATGATTATTAAATTTATTAATCAGTTAGAAATAAGAATAAAAAATTAAAGGTCTGATAAATTTTCTTAAATACAAATAAATTACATCTGACTTTGATTATCATAGAGATAATAAATACTTCATAGGATGGAGAGAAAAAAATAACATTGCCTACCTCATGGTTTATAGTTAAAATATAAATTGTAAATGGTCTTAAAGAAAATGCATATTCATATAAAAATATTTGTTAATGTTATAATGCAATTCTTTCTATATTTGTCTATCATCAGCATATTGATTATAATTTTATATATTTTTTATCATCAATATTTAAATAAAAATACTTTTGATAATTTTATTATATCTTTCTATTTTTCAAACCACTCAAGCAAGCATCTTTTAAGAATATCCAAATAATAAGAAATTCAAAATTCAGTAATTTATTTTCAAATAATTTAATATATCCAGCACACAGTTCTTCTTTTCAAAATAGTTCATATATATCTAATATAGAAATAAAACAAACTAACTTCTTTTTAAAACTTGATTTTTTTATGACTATAAAAAAAAAATAAAAAAAATAAAGAAAATTTTGGTTATGAATATATTTTGTACTTTTTAATTTTTTTTTTTTTTTTTTGGAATATGTGATATTTATTGTATATATATTTTATTTTAGTGTGCCTTGAAAAAGACTATAAAAAATAGTTGAAACGTTGGATTTCTTTTTCATGATTATAGTCATAAAAAATCAAGTTTTAAAAAGAAGGAGTTAGTTTGTTTTATTTCTATAATTTATTTTCCTTTGGGATTTTAACTTTTTTTATTCTAAGTAGAAGTGTTTCTAACTTAGATCTATTAATCATCATCTGTTATTTATGTCTTTTTTTTTAAATAATGGAAAGTACTATTTTTTCCATAGAATAAAGATGCAGATTTTTTTCCTTTAATACTAAAGTTTGTTTTTAAAATAATGTCATTATATGCCTATACTTTAATCACCAGCATATATTTCATCTGCATGCAAAAATGTAAGCACCATATATGAGATATTTCTTTTATTGGTGTGCACAACACGTGTATAATAGTCTAATGTATATACTGGAATCTCACTTAGATTTTTTTTGTGAACTTGTTTATGCAAATAGATTAGCTTCACACACATAAAGTAATCTGTAGGATATATTCTGATTAACAGATATGGATATGATAATGCTGACTTTTCTCAACTCAGATTAAGCTTTTATAATCTTAAAGTTCAGGTATAGCAATACTAAACATATGGGTCCACTACACTTTCATATCTAAAAACTATAAACTCAGCAGAGTGAATTAATATCAACTTTTGATGATTCTTCATATAGTTAAGGAATGTATCAAAATTGATTAGCAGGAAAGATTAAAAGAAATATATATTTTTCTTAATTGACTGTATTACAGTTGTTATTTATATTTATCTTACATACTTCTAAATAGTTTCAAAAATAGTTTCTTCATTAAAATACTTTTCTTAATCTCTTTAAATATAAACTTATTGAAAATAACTTATTATTTCTATGTAATGTTCATTTCTTTCTTTGTTAAAATTTTAAATTTTTCTCAGAATCAAAAATAAATAATAATCCATTTATCTGAGAGATTTTTTATATTTTAATTATGTAGATCAAAGTTATACAAGCCCTGTGCTATGAGTTAGTCCATCTCATTATTCCTGTTCATGGAGAAAAATAAAAAGGAAATGAAACACATTTCTAATAATTAATATTTTATGTGTATATATATAAAATATATGTATTATATAATCCACTTTTTTCTAGGGATTACTGGCATTACAAAACTTTAAGAGATGGTTAAAGCTTAATCATTAGGTAATAAAATGTATACTGTAGTATGGATTAACCAAGCAGATTACCTCAATCCTGAACATAAATAACTAATAAACTCTTTAAAATCTCAATTCTTCGTCATGAGGATTTTCTAAAATTTTGAGGATGGTTCTGATAAAATATTTGAAACTTAGATATTCATTGAAAATTTGTTTGCTTTTATGAGAATTTAAAGGCTGGTATATATGAAAAAGATGGGTTCTTTGTAAGCTATGCATAGTTTCTTTTTAAGACTTAAAGGCTGATAAATAAAATTTGTTTGTAAGCTGGTACATTGCCTGAGATAAAAACACAACATGGAGTTGCATGACACCATTGTACTCTCAAGTTCATAGCACAAATGATTCATCCTTCATCATAACTGAAAGTACATTTAAATAAACCCAATATAATAGCTAAAAATCTCCAAGAATCAATTTTTTTTTCTTTCTCCTTCAATTTGAACTTTTTTTTACAAGTATATTAATCATTATTATTAATGATTTATTTATCATTTAATTGTCTATTATTTAGTAATTAAATATTTTTATATATTCTATCACATATTCATCATTCACTATTCATGTTTGAGTATTTATTATTCATCTTCATTTAATAGTCTTTTACTCTTTATAAGTTTGATGATTTATGGGTTAATTAAATTTGAGCTATTACCATGTGATTAGATTTATAAAACCAATCTTTATGCAAAATCAGATTTATTACCTAAGTAATAATTCACATGATCACATTTCCTATACTAGCACATTAATTGTTGATAAACAGAGCAAAACTCTCCATACAGTATTGCCACCTGTGCTAAACAGAGTAATCAATGGATGCCAGAAGGCTTGTGCATAAAATCCCTATCTAATGCCTACTCATCCAATATTCCTAGACTAGTTTTTGGCTTGTGGCCTTCGTCACCTGACGGGATATTGGATGAGTAGGCATTAGATAGGGATTTTATGCACAAGCCTTCTGGCATCCATTGATTACTCTGTTTAGCACAGGTGGCAATACTGTATGGAGAGTTTTGCTCTGTTTATCAACAATTAATGTGATAGTATAGGAAATGTGATCATGTAATGCTTAATGGTTTAACACCAATCCTGCCTAATAGGATAGTGGTGACTATGGTTGTAAAAGAGACAAAGACATCAAAATGTATGGGTGCTGAACTGAGTTCAGACCCATATGACTACATAAGCTATTGAGCTTATATTGAAAATATTTTTTGTGTTTTCAATTTCATTCTCATAGTTTTGTAGTTAAGTAGAGATAAAAGGTGGTTGCTAGAGGGTTGCATTAGATTTTAAGATCTAGATGCAGTGCTCTCAGATCCAAAGCTCCTCAATGACGAAGGCCACAAGCCAGAAACTAGTCTGGGGATATTGGATGAGTAGGCATTAGATAGGGATTTTATGCACAAGCCTTCTGGCATCCATTGATTACTCTGTTTAGCACAGGTGGCAATACTGTATGGAGAGTTTTGCTCTGTTTATCAACTAAGTAATAATTAATAACAATAAGGTGTGAACGTTTTTAAAATGATTATATATTAGTCCACTTTCAATACAGGTTATATTTGCTTGTTTTATGAAATTTATTTAAATTTCTAGAAATATATAAATCTCAATCTGTTATATATCAAGTATCATCTTTCTTGTCTATATTAAGATCTTAGACCAGAATTAAAGGTAAGTATCCATTTTTATTTGTAGAGGTTGCTTTGACTATAGATTGAAGATTCGTGGTTTAGATAAACTTGGGCTGTTATTATAAAACTACTCAGACCTATGCAAAATTAGGTTTATTATTCAAGTAATATATAAATACTGTAATGATAATTTTTCAGATTATCCTAATTTCTTTGTAAGATTGTCTAGTAAATATAAAGTAACTTTATGTTTGCTTCATTGGTTTTATAGAAATGTCAAATTTAATTAGTGCTATTATTATTTAGGGCAAACTTCAAACCAAATGCATATGTAATAGTAAATATAAAAATATTTATTTATAATTAATGCTTTTATTTACTGTTACTGCAGATTAAAAAGCCAGAAAATAACTGTTTCTTCAGCTGTAATTGGAGTTTTTACATTTAACTTGAAATAAGTGTGGTGGTCATGGAAGGAGTGGATAGGTCAGAAATTAATTATCTTAATTAATTTCTGGATTTCCTCCCCACACACTTATTTTAAGTTAAATATAAAACATCAATTGCAGTTAAAGAAACAGTTATTTGCTGGCTATTTACTCCATCATAACAGTAAATAAGTGTTCATTATAAATATTTTTTTATATCTTACTTTAAAATGTTTAGCATTCTGATGGTTTTTTTAATTATTCCAAATGTCAGCCTAATGCTTGAAAATAAAATCATCATGCATATTAAATAAGGTTTATTTACAAAATAGTTTTGTTCATATGAAAAGCATTTTTAAAAAATCATATTTTCCAATGAAAAGAAAAAATGTCATATACTTTTTAAAAAAGTGCACTTTTGCAAACAAAGATTTGTTTTTATTTCAATTTTAAATGATCACTAAAATAATTTTTTAATATAACATTT
This sequence comes from Epiperipatus broadwayi, assembly GCA_028023455.1. Classification (NCBI taxonomy): domain Eukaryota; kingdom Metazoa; phylum Onychophora; class Udeonychophora; order Euonychophora; family Peripatidae; genus Epiperipatus; species Epiperipatus broadwayi. Next base: position 148,677 of record JAQFVV010000374.1, on the reverse strand, counting down.
TTTAAAAATATATATCCAATTCTTTTAGAATAAAGAAACTAGGGAACCTACCTAAAATATTATAGTGTCATATTCATTGTCAGTGATTTATAACAAATGTACCAAATTTGAATGAATTCTATTGGATATAAATTTATTAAACTTTGATTTTAACATTTTATCCAAATAAACAAACCAACAGACAAAGATTCTAAAGTAAAAATATTTAAAAATGGCCTTCTTTAATATATCTAAACATTAAACTTTATAAAGTAAAGGTAATTTCTCTTAATTTTTAAAACCTTTGTGTTTATATGTATGTTAGTAGTATAAAATCAAATGTCTATACTTTGTGTCACACAAAAATGTGTAACTGACAAATTATTTGCTACCACCTGACATTACATGTGTTTTATTCTATGATCAGATATTTCTTGGATATCATGGAAATTAATAGCAGAAACAATAAATTTAAGATGATAATGTGTATGTATATGAAATAAATCACCTCCAGGAAATTCAGCTATGCCTTCTGTGAATAAATACAGACTCTTATATACTTATTCATTGAGGGTATAGCTGGAAGTAATTTGATATTTATATATAAAATAGAAATTTATTTAACATTAGAATACTAGCTAAAAAACAATTTTACTAAAATTCTTCCACAATCAGGGTTTCATCTATTAACAAATAGACTTTTTCATGTGAAATTCAACTAAACATTCAACATATATATACATACACAAAACAAAATAGCCATCCCATCATTCACTTCAAAAATCAACTTTAACATTAAAGGATGTCTTCATGAGATTGATGGCTTCAGGTTCAAAAAATTTTATCATACAAAATTTCTTTTATTCTTCTTTTTAATTCATTTTTTCATAAAAAATAACCTCTGTATTGTCAAATATTTTATGGTCTGTTTTCAGTTCATGAATATACAAAGCTGAGTTATAAATATCTATTTTTAACTCTACTCTTATGAACTTTAATACTTTCATTAAGTCTTAATTTACTCTGACATATATAAATTTTATGACTACTGCAAGGAATCTTATAAACTATCCCAGGAATAGATTTGCATTCAATTTAAATTCAGGCCTGTTTTCCACGCTATTTTTATTTATAAGAATATTTTTTTTATTGGGTGATATGAAAATGGCCTGGAAGAAAGGCCAGAGTTTAAATTCATTACTGAATAGTTTTAAACAATGATTGTAAACCTATTCCTGGGGTAGTGTATAAAATGCCTTGCAGTTGTCATAAAATTTATATAGGTCAGAGTAAATTAAGTCTTAATGAAAGAGTTAAATTTTATAAAAGTTGAGTTAAAAATAGATATCATACTCAGTTTTTTATATTCCTGAACTAAATAGAGGTCATAAAATATTATTTGTCAATGTAGGAGTTATCTTTTATGAAAGAAGTAAAATAAAAAGAAGAGTAAAAGTAATTGATAATTTTTTTTTGAATTTGAGGCTATCAATTGCATGAAGATATCTTTTGATGTAAGAAGAAGTTGGTTTTTTAAATCAATAATGGGAAGCTATTTTGTTTGTATATATATGTTGTATGTTTAGTTGAATTTCACTTGAAAAAGTCTACTTGTTAATAGATGAAACAATTTTAGTAAATTTTTGTTGATTGGTAGTATTGTAATGGCATGCGTATTTCTATTTTATTTATAATTACTAATATAGTGTTAGACAGTATTTAATATATATATATATATATATGAAATTTTACTAAAGATTTGTTTTTCCATTTGTCAAGAATATGAATAATATTCAAATTCATCATATCCTGAAATATACTACATAAATTAAATCGCAAAGTAAATGATAAAACCTTTCATCAAAAATAATAAGAATAATATATAGTTAGTTAAATATATTTATTAAAATTTTTTTCAAAACAGACCTATTTTCTTTTAAAATTAAAATATTTCTATCAAAAACACTTTATTCAATTTATACATTGTTTTCAGTCATATTAATAATGTTACCAGCAATAGTTTTTTTTTATTTTTTTTTGAAACTTTATTTCACATGACTTTAGCCTTTGTAGCAATTAATTTTGGAATTTGTTTTAAGCTTTTGTGTGTTATTATTTGTAATGATTTTTAAAGAATTGAAGCTTTATTTATGAAAGCAGTCACTATTTTTAAAATCTAAATGATTTAAGGAATTATTATTTTATAAAATGTTTTTTAGATTTTCATTTTAGTCTACAAAATATTGTCATAAAACTGCTATGAAATATTTTGCAGATATAAATATGCTCTTATCACTGTTGATGTAATTAGTGCTAATATGCAAGCTATTAAATTATTTTTGAATTTCAATAAATGCTTTCTAAATTTGGCAATATCTTACCTTTATATTTTAATGTCACACAGTTTTTCATTATCTGCAAATCAAATGCATTAGCTTGATTACATCATCTTGATTACTGTGAAAGCATCTCTAAAGTAATACTATGCCCAATCTTATATTTCAGATTTCTAAACCCAAGTTATTTCTAAATTCAAATTTGATAGAATGAGAAAAGGCATATTAGAGCAGAATTGCAAGCTCCTCTTTCAACTATTTTTTTTAATATCAATCTATTAAAACTAGCAAATATAGATAGACTTGAGCATATTTTTGATTGTCCTAAACCAGAAAATAGTCTAGGAGCAGGTAACATTGTTTGAGAATTTTTAAAAAAAATTTAAGAAGTAAAGCCAATGCATGGTTGGTAAAACTTTTGAGCACCATTATTTATACAGAAACTATTCCAAAAAATTTGTCATAAAAGCATAATTATAGCAGTGTTAAAAATCAAATAATCTTAACGATGATCTATAAAAGTTATAGCCCAAAATTATTATGTTTTCTTCAAGCTATTTGAAAAAATCATATGAGAATATTACCAATTTTTGAATTATCCACTTCTAACTGTCATTGGGAAAAAGTTGTCGAAATGAATTAAAAATTGGTGCTATAGTTTATGGTTCTGTTTGTAAAAATTGTTTTCTAAAAGTTTTTAAAATCTTTAAATGCAGAAAAAGCATTAATTTATTTACAAAATGCTTCCAATAAAAAAATTGAAGTGAAATTGAATAATAGTCATAGTTGATATGAAAAAGAGTGTTATCATTTACTACAGACTAGTTAGTGCTCTCACCCCTATTCTATTTAATACATTCATCAGTAATCAATAGAGAATGCAGTATGATCATCTGTGCTATTGATAAGGTTTTGGTTTCACAAGAGATATCCTTTCCAGAAGTATGAAAGATTGCATAAAGATGAAAAGTTAGGAAATATTTTTAAAAGACTGATATTTTATTTCTTATCCAAGAAAGGCAGTAAGTTCAATCTTTCATCTAAACAACAGGAAATTATCTCGTAATTTGAATATTTTTGTAATGATAAATTGAATATAATCCTACATTATGCGGTTGTTATGAATCTTGGATCATAGCTTAAAATTAATCATTCTTTATCAAAATAATTTCTAGGAATAATTTTTTTGGAATGTTGGTTGGCACTATTAGGATTATGTTGAAAAAACTTTACAGATCACTTCTTTATCATTAGCATGTTGGTCTGGTGAATATTATGCCTATATTTGGAAAGTGCCACACTAAACTTCTGAATATTCAGTTAAATATTACTGTGGGAAATATTACTGGAATACTCAACTCTATTTCTGGTAGTGGTTTCCTGGTCTTTCCCACATCCATCAGAAATCAGAAGAGAGGTTGCTTCCCAGAAAATGTATAAAAAGCTTAAAGTAAATCAGTCTCATTTTCAAATCAAGATCATCCCCTCTTTGATTATTCAACAAGAATCCATTATTGAAGACTTGTGACATAATAATGGTTTTCTTACGGAGTTTCCAAATACATTTTTTCAGATTTAACATTAAGGCCAGTTGGATGTCATTTTATTAATGATACTGGAGTCTCATTAACAGATTCTGGATAACCTTTGGCCATTGCCATCATTTGCTTAATAAATGGATTTTGGCAATTATTGATCTATATAAAATGTGGATAAACACAAAGCATAAATTTTATATTTAATGACTGTAAAATTTATGATATAAAGAATTTTAAAAAAAGCTATAGTGCTTCTGTTACTTGGTTGAATCTTTACATGTTCCTTTATATTTTGTTAATAATTAAATTGTTCAATATATTAAATAAATAAATTGGATTTTTCAATATTATTTTTTTGGTTGGTTTGTGTCTTATATTTTCTATAGATGATTTGTAATAATTATTATGTAGAACTAATCAATTTATAATTTCTAGTGTATTATTTTTACTGATATCTTAATGTAAACCGAGCACTGATTATATATATGTATGGGAGATGATGATGCAGACCAATTGATGAGTGTTTCTTCAAAATATGTATATTGCAGATCATTTATCTTTTTCGCATATATGTGGTCATGTATTTTAGTTGTATAAGATAGATTAAATGACTGAAGGGAGCTTGAAAGTCTGGGTTCAAATCCTCTTTAATTACAATCATATGGTATATCTTTATCATTTGATATCTATAGTTTTTTTAAAAAAATATTTATAAAGATTGCATAATTTTCAAGTTTTTTTATTCTTTATAGATTTTATCATGCATTTGCCTTCATTTAAAATATTTGATATTTCAAAAGATATCACAATTATAAGAAAAACATTGCATTCTTGGTTTTATTGCTATAAAATTGTAAAAAATCTTTCATGTTCTTTGACATATTGACACTTTTTTAGTATTAGTGTCTTTTTTTTTTCTTATTACTGAAACAACTTTTTTCAATACTAAGTTATTTATACTCTGAGATTTTTGTTCTCTGCTATAATTTTTCTTATGTTTTCTTTAACACTTTTTTGTACTATTGTACAGACTTCCATATATTCATTTATATTAAATGGATCATTTTAAAAATATTTTTCATGCTTTTTCTTCTTATATATTCCCTTGTCTGAAGTATTTACTGATTAATTATTAGTGTTTGTGGTAGACATATTTCTCTTTGTTCTTAGTATAATATCAGTTATTCTATTATTATTCTCATTTTTGTCAGAGCTAGCTTTGAAGTTTATTATTTTTAAAGATGATTTTTAGGTTCTGGCCTAAGTTCATTGATATTTTTGAAGATTTGGGATTAACATTGTTAATAATATGTTCTTTCTTAATAGTTTTAGTTAATTTGAATCTATTAAGAATTAATAATACATAATCAACTAACATTGGGTTTTTAATTATTATTTATATGTATTGATTTAGCAAATAAGTATAAAGGGTTATTATTTAAATATATTTATTTATAATTTTGAAATACATATTTTTTATTAGACAAAATTATTATCTAACAATATTTTTATTTTTTATAGATGCTCATGTTTATTTCTAATTTAAATTTTTTGTCAAAATGTTTTTTTTTTCATCTTCCACAAATTTGATAACTATTTTTCTTTCTTGTTTCTCCCTTCATATTTACATTTACCCATAGAATTTTATCTTACAATCAATATAATATTAAAATAACTTTTCAAAGCCATAATACATTATGGGTGATTCTAATACTCATAACATCTAAATTGGAATTGTTGAAAAGCAAAAACTGCACTAGGAAGGATGTATATAGGCAAAACCAGTTGCTGCTTTGAAAAATGATTAATAGAGTACAAAGTAATGATTAAATAGGAAAAAGCAATAGCAAATCATACTTATATCAATGAAAATATGTTGGATTAAGAAATGGCAATAGTATTGGATAAAAAGAAAAAAGTTAAAAAGAAAATTTAAAGAAACTGCCCATATAACAATGGTAAATAACTCTAGTCAACTAAGTATAATTTTTGGAAATTACACAATTTTGTTGCCCTTAAGAAAAAATGGAGAAATCAGGAAACCACAAAATATTTGGAAATAATTCATTCACTTTGCCCTTAAGAAAATATTGAAAAATCACAAAAATGTTTAGATATAAATATATAAATTTTTTATTATTGACTGTTGCCTTTGGTAGAGTTGATTAGAGCATCATTTCAAATTCAATAGTTATGAAACTAAAAATTCCAGGTTTAATTCCCATGTTAGTACTTTCACTAATTAGTCCAATACTATTGAAGAAAAGGAGAATAATTCCACTCAGAAATTTTATATTATATATTAGTCTGAGTGCTAGTACTAACAATTGAATGTATTCAAAAGGTTTGAAGTTTGAATTTTTTTAAGGGCACAATTAATTGTAGATAATAGAAATAGTCTAATATTTAATAACAAATAAAATGCAATCACTACAAACTTTCAGTCTAACATTGAGAATATTTATGATAATCTTTATTTATTTTTTTCAAATTGTTATTTAATTTCTTACTGTATTTATATATGTAAAACTTGCTTCATAAGGATTAAATGTCAACTACTGTGATAAAATCTTTTTATGGGCCAGATAAAGACTATGAGTTGTAGTTTGTGGACCATTGATCTAGATAATTATTTACATACTTCTATCTTTATTATATATTTTTTTTGTTCAAGCAAATTGTGTGCATTTTAATAATTTTAAGTTATTTTTTTTTTAGCCTATAATCACATTATTTTTATTGGTTTTTTTCGTCTTAAAAAACATAAAGGTTAAGTCTAAAATATGAATCACTGCCTATCATATTAAATTTTATGGTCGGTGGTATTCAAGTTATTCTGGAAACTCGCAAACTAATAATTAGATGCCTACTTACTGACAAATCTTGAATGATTGCCTGTAGACTGGCTATCTGTTTGGAAAATTTTCAGTTATATGAAATTTTTTTTTTATAATCTTAATTCAATTTTTTACCATAGTCAATGCACTTTCTATATATATCTGTCAAGTCTTATATTTGTTTTTTTGTAATATATCATTTTTTAAATAAATAATTGTAACAAGAATAATATTTATTTTAATTATCAGGGACAAGTTTAATTTTTGTTAAGATTTTCTTTACTTACTAATTGCACTATACTGAGAGAAAGCCATATTTTCTTTATTTCATAATTGTTGATATTTCAAACCATTACTTTGAAATATTATTTCTATTTGCATTTTTATATCTGAGAATAGGAGAAAGTTTAATTGCAGAGAGTATAAAATGTATTGTTACCATAGGTTTACTAATGTTCACAAATAATTTAACATTTTGTAATATTTTAATATTTGGTTGTTGTTTTTTTTTTTTTTTTTTTAAATTAAGCTGTGCAAATGTTTGAAAAATTATATATACAGTATATGAAAATAATAAATATATGAACTAACTCGAGGAAAAGTAAAAATATAAAAATACTAATAAAAATCACACAATTTCTTCTCTATAAAGTTGCTTAAATATTTCAACCAGTAGTCTGTTTTTGTTATCTGATATGTAAATGTTTGTAATATTTTAGTATTTGAATTCTGGAAGTAGCCATTTTGCTGTGCTTTCTGGTGAAAACCAGTCTGCTGGTTGAAATATTAAAGCAGCTTTAGAGAGAAGTAATTATATGTTTTTTATTAGTATTTATATACTGTATATAAACTATAAACTAATTTCATCTGTAAAAAGCCTGTTATGTTTTTCTATTTATAAGTAATCATTAATTATTAATATAAAGATAAATTACTGTATTCTATATTTGTTTTTTTTTAAATGTAAAATTTTTAACATTACTGTTGTAATTAATTTTTCAACCAAATCTCATGGCTATCTTCAGAATTAATTGCAAAAAAAAAAAAAAAAAGTTGGTCAAATAAGCATAGTTTGTAGCATTATATAAATACAATTTTAAAAAAATTAATAAATGGATGTCTTTATTTAATAAGTAATAAATACATTGATTCATCTTCTCTGATCTCTAGCCTCTCTTCTCCACATCATCCCTGCACACATTCTTATTTCATCCACCCATCTCACATGTGCTCTCTTTCTGGATCTTTTACAATCTCTTGGAATCCAGTTTAAGATTTCAATTGTCTATCTATTATCATCTCTTCTAGCAATATGTCCAGCCCATCTTCAGTCTTTTAATTCTTTCAACAATGTCAGTAACACCAGTTTGTTGTCTTATCCATGTATTGCATTTTTGATCTCTTGCTACTCCTAACATGCATCTCTCCATAAGTCTCTCTATTGCTTTTCTATTAAGAATCCAAGTCTCAGATCCATAAGTAAGAATTGGTAAAATATATTTATTAGAAACCATCCCTTTCAAATACATATGCATATTTTCTTTTGATATTGAATTATTTCTACCAAAAAAACTCCAAGTTTAATTCTATGATTAATTTTATCTGTTTCCATCTGTAGTGATAATCTGACCAAGATATTTGTAGTTGTTAACTTCTTCTAACTCATCATTATCAATCCTTATTTTCATCTTTTGAGAAAATACATTGAACACTACTTTAGTTTTTTGACATTTACCTTTAGTCTTACTTTCATCTGATAACTTTTACAACATCTCCTGAACCTCTGAAGTATTATTTTCAAAAACCACTACATTCTCTGCAAAATCTTAATGACTTAAATGTTCATTTACTTTTACTCCTTTAGCTTCCCATTTTATTCCACAAAATATTTTTTGCAACACTGCTGTAAAAAGTTTTGGAGATATGGAATCACCCTGTCTTACATCTTTCTCAATATTAATCTTTATAGTATCATTATGTAATCTAATTGTTGCTGTTGCATTTTTATAAATATTCTTCAGAATATGACAGTATCCTGGATCTATACCTTGATGATACAATGCTTTGATCACTGAAGAAATGCTTTTAAAATCAAATGTCTTTTCATAATCTACAAATCCAAAGCATAATGGCAACTCATATTCATTGGACCTTTCTATAACGTCTCTTAATACTGAAACCACTTTTATATCTAGCTTGTTTTTTTGGTTGGTTGAATTCCAAAGTTCTCTGTAGATGAATTGTAATTATCTTGGTAAAAATTTTGTATAAAACTAATAAACGACTGATAGGTTTGTATTTTCTAATAAATTCTTTATCACCTTTTTTAAATATTAATACTGCAGTCTCCCAATTATCTGGTACATCTTTATCATTTAGACATTTGGTATATAAATTTGCCAAAAAAATTTCTGTTTTCACCTACTTCTTTTAATATATCAATTATAATTCCATCATTACCTGGAGCTTTTCCCTTCTTTCTAAATTTAATTGAATGTAGGAGGTACTTGTTCTTTATTATTATATAATTCCTGGTAGAACTCTTCTAACCATTTCATGATGCCATCTCTCTTTTTAGTAACAGTTTCATCTTTTTTTTCTTATTGCAGATATGTTTTCTCCCAATACCAAAATGTTATTTTATACTCTTCTCTTCTATAGCTTTCCTAGCTCGTTCACAATTATACTTTCTTATATCATTATCAACTTTTTTTCACACCATTTTACAAAATTCAAAATATTCAATCCTTCTTAATGCATCATTTTTATATTTTTTTGTATTCCTTCTTTTCCTCATAAATTCTCTAGTCTCCATAGAAATTTTATTAGTCAATTGCTTTTTTTCCCCTATCACCTATCTTTATTGCAGTTTTTAAAAGTGTATCAGTTATTTTCCTACTAAATTTCATTTAAATCTGAACCATTTTCAAAATCTGCTAATATTTGAAAATGATTTGCAAGTTCCAATTTAAATTCTGAAGATTAGGAATATCAACTGTGAATATTGTTTTTTTTAAAATAATATTTGTCGCTCTAGTTTTGCGTTAACATGTATCTTACTTATCAATGATTACTTCCCTATGTTGAATTTATTATGGACATTACAATCTTAAAATAAGTATTATCTGTTAGTCAAAATATAACCCAATTCTGTTGTGCCTTCATTTGGATATGTTTATGTTCATTTCCTTTTAACATTTTTCTCAAAAAAAAAAAAAAAAAGAAGAATTCATAATATAAAGGTTTCTTTTCCTGCAAACTCTATAAGTCTATGACCTCTCTCATTTCTATTATCATAACAAATTTATCTACAGCATTTTCCTCTTTCATTTGTTTACCATTTCTGGTATTAAAGTCTCCCATAACAATTTAAAAATATAGTTTAATCTGCTCAAAAGCTTTTTGTACATCCATATAAAAATATTCTACTACTTCATTACTATGAGAACTCGTTGGGTATAAACCTTAATTATCTGCATTATATATCCGCTATTTAGTTAAATAACTAATCTTACCACTTTGTCCAATACACATCAATCTCCACAATGTTGTTCTTCCACTTTTTATTTTTAATGAATCCGTCTCCACTTGTACTGCCAATATTTGTGCCTTTGTAATAGAGTATATGTACACTTTTTAAATCGATTGTTTTTTCACATTTTCTTTTAACTTTACAAAGTTCATTAATGTCCCATTTAATTTGAGATAGTTCTTCCAATTCTTGATTCTTCCTTGAAAGTGATCTGCAGTTGTAAGTATCTGAATAAAAAGTCGTCACCAAATGGCGCCTGGGTCCACATTCAGGGGATTCTTAACATCTGCCACCTTCGACTACCAATTGCTGTCTTGGCTGGCTTTACATCCTTCTTGGAATAAGAGCCATGTTTTATTTTTGTCTGTCATTACTGTAAATTTGTATTCGAAAGACAATTTTCATTCACACATACATTCATTCTGTCTTATCGGGCAACTGAGAAGAAAACTCGGAGGTAAAAAGCCAATAAACTCACCATGCTGGATAATGCATGTTGTTGACCAACTATCCATGTTTGAATACTATATGAATAATCACTTAGTAATACCGGTTCCAAATGACAATAATGTATGGAGTCGACATTGGGAACCTGCCTGCTCAGTTCCTTTAAGGCCTTTAAGAGGAATGAAAGGCTCCTCTTTCATTTAACAGTAAACGCCTTTCTGCAGCCAAATATATTGATTACATTATTATTAATAATAATAAAACTAAAAAATAGTAAAAATAAAAATAAGGAAAATTATATTTAGGAATGAAGGTTAATAAAAATATATTTAGTATTATTAGAAAAATTTTAAGCAAAATGAAATAGAAAACAGCTATGATTTTAATGTCAATTTATTATTAAATAAAAAGAAAAAAAAATACCCTGAAGAATAATTTTATTAAATGTAAATGTAGCATAATAGTAATTCTTCTAAATAATATGTAACCTGTAATGATAGTAATAATTATTAATATAATTATATGCCAAGAATGTAGGGTTCAGGGAATCAAAATAAATTATTTGAGAGAAACTATGAATGAACTGAAATTAGATTAAAGCCATATTATTAATTGCAAAAATGTAGCAGTTTATAAACAAATATCAATATGAAATGCAAAAACTTTGCTATAACAATGGTTGTGTTTGTTAATTAGAAAGACTTAGAAAAGAAATATTGTATGTTAAAACTTCAAGTCAATTCTTATTTAAGATCTTTGTTTCATTATAAAAGCTGAATACAAATATTTAAATTTATTTTCATAATATGCTTCATAAAGGAAGTACTTTTAATGATATATTAAAGGGAATTACAACAGTTAAAATTTTAATTATGGTGAAGTCAGGAATTATACTATATTTTGTTCCAAGCCTCCCTCATGTTCAGATATATATAGTGTATAAGAGTTTACATTTTGTTGATAAACATTGTTTAGAATAGAATATTAATTGTTTGCTGAACTACAAGTGTACATAACTTTTCACTACACATATATAAAACACATATTTTTTTATATTATAGTATTGCATATATAAATAGTATAAATAAAATTTTAAACAATATAGTTAGTCATAATAAACTGAGAAGACACTTTTATATATATTTTACGGATTGTGTGTTCACACTGAAGCCATAATGGTAAGAAAATAAATTAATTATCTTATTTTTAAAATAAATAGTGAAATGTCTGACTTTATCGTACGTTACATTGTTTTTTATTATTAAACGTGAAAAGAATAAAAGTTCGCAAATAAAAACTTCTTTTTTTAAGAATTAAAAATTGAAAATTAAAAAATCATCTTAAACTCGTATATATATAAAATCGCACAGATAAAAAAAAAAAAAAAAATTATTAAAATAAAACTTTATTAAAAATAGAAAAACTAAATCTTTCAACAAAAAGATTTAGAGATAAAAATATCTTTAAGTTTGGAAAACACATTAATTAATCAGAAATGGAAATGATTATTTTAATTAGTCAAAGTGAACTAGCCTTTGGGCATTTAAATGTATAAGCAACGGTAAGATAGGAAAACAATAGAAACTAATAGCAAATGAGAGAAATCCATTGGGAAATCGGACCTCAACCGAAGGATCATCGTCAACGATGACGTAATGTCCATTGGATCCTAAAGGTAATAGAAAAGGAAAAGTTTGGAAATTATTAGTTAGTTATTACGATGTGACTATATGTGTTAGTGCGGAGTTGAAGGAGAAGGGTTGAAAAGACGCACTCTTCAATCCCTTCAGATTTGTTAAAAAAACAAAAGAAATGACATCGTTTTCTACATTGAGAACCAGCCAAAGCAAAAGACCTCCGGATGAATAAATAAATCGGCCAACAGAATACCAATCTCTTTAGGACGGCATGTGAATTCACGTTCAAACGTCAAGCAACGGATAAAAGGAACGTTTTGAAATCGTAAAAACTTTTTGAACTCTCAGCTTTAAATATATATAATTAATGAACATTTCTAAACAATAAGAACTTTTACTTCTAAACTTGTTCCGTATTTAAAAAAAAAAAAAAAAGAAATAGATTCCTATCTGACCAAACTAAATTATTTATTAATTAGTATAATTTTTTTGATGTATTTCTTTTGTAAAATCATTTCCATTTTTTTTTTTTTTTGTTCTTTTAAGTTTTTATTATGATTTAAACTTAAGTCGGGCATGAATGGCTATATAGATTTGTAAAGTTAGATTAGGGGAGGGTAATCTTAGGTTATTCGTTTCGTAGTTGAATTGGGTCAATGGATTGGATATATTGGTGTAATTAGTAGATGTAGTACGAGATTCGCTACAGGCAGAATCGCTATTATACGCCGCACACACTCGTTTTGCCTATGGGAGGAATTATAAGACGGAGACCGCAGTTCCTTCCTATGGAGTTTTTTTTATTGCTCTCATCGTCAGATGTAATATTCCTATCTGACGAGAAGCAGTTTCTTCTCTTAACCTAATTGTGCTGCTGTATTCGTATTACATTAAACACATCGATATATCAGATGGATTGAAGTTTGGTTTGACTGCGAACCTTTGGCCTAAGGTTAAACAAGGATTGAATATTTTCTTTTCAAATGCAAATCTATGTAGTCTATTCATACTCGACACTCTAAATAAAGATGTATTAAATTTAAGTTGGGTATAGACGCTTGCATGGATTCGTTACCGGTTTTCATATTTGATCAAAATATATAGACATTCGGTAAATACTCATAACTTACGGTGAGTATCTAAGATGTATTTATGTCGGATGTCTTTTAAGTTATTGGTGTCAATGCGGTGTTTTATGATGAACACCATGGGGTTTCTCGTATTCCCTATGCAATTGACGGTATCAGTGACTTTGTATTTTGATCGTTTATGTTTATTTTGAAATGTTTTTTAACTGTGTAATCTATGTAACCGATCTATACTCAACATTATAAAACAAACTTTCATAAATCCATCTGTGCGAACTTAATTAAAATGTAAACTTATAATATTATAAAAATTAAAATGTAAATTTAAATTCTAAAATTAAATTAAAATCTAAAATAAACATAGTAAAATAAAAATGTTAAATTTTATATATATGTGCGTAAATAAATGTTTATATGTTAATTACTGGCAGTGGCTTATTTTATTTTATTTTTAAAATATTCTTAGATAAGAATTTATTGTAAATATAAATCTCTGCTGTTCCATTGAGCTAGTGACAATGGGCTAATGACCGGATATCAAAATATAAAATAAAATTAAAAAAATTTTTTTTTTTTGACTTACGTATCTGCCTACTTTATAAATTTTTCTAGGTTCAAATGCCTAGATGGTGCCCTGTAGTGCAGATGACGTTAAGCTACCTTTCTCCGGATCGTTATAAAGCCATGGACCCAGGAAAAAATGCTATGTAACAGTCAAAACATGTCTATCTCGCTAACACACTGCAGAATTTAAACCTGGGACATAGAACTCAACACTAGGAGAGTTACCTCCCAGAAATCCCAAGTTCGAATCCAACGTCCAAACTCCACAACGCCCTCTACGTGACAACACATTTGATGCTACTAATAATATAATTTCATGCCGGTGCCGGTGATCAGGGAGAAAACAAAAGACTCTAAATCTAAAATAGCCCTAGGTTAATTTAACAATAATTTATAGATGTGCCAAAGATAAGTTTAATGTACTATGTAATTTATATTGCACCCCGAATAAATAAAAAAAAAGAAATAAATTTATAAATAAGATTTTAATGATTTGATAATAAAATAATTTAGCGATATAAATTGGATAGCTATATAATATAAACAAACAAGATGTACTTGGGTTTGTTTAAATGTGTCTAAAATATAGTGACACGGTAGGCATATGCGAATCACGTAAAGTCTAATAGAGTTTGAAATATTCTAAAACATTTATTACTGGAGATTTAAATGGACATCAAGATTCGCTCGTGAATACACTGAATGGATTTGAAATTCATTTGAATAGAATTCTTTTGATAAGTAAAGGGAAATATACGGTGGTGCTAGTGAGTATATGCTGAGTAGGGGTGCAGTTTATGAGTATGCAACTTTAAAATATGGTGAAAGGTCGAGGCATTGGATAGGCATTTCGCCTTTTATTTGGGATGTCTCTAGCCCACTCACAGCTCAAGCCTGGCCCGCACCCAGGAGCTTCGTAACTGTGGGGACGTACGCGAAATAATTCCCGTGTGCCATTTTTAGCACAGGACTGGGAACTGCAGAGCAAAATATGGGGAAAACGGATTTGAACGATGATGACCTTTGCCAACAGGAGGATTCCAGCACCCATGCATATTTACTAGCAACACAGCTTAATTTTCATAAGAATTAATAAAACAAAGGGCAATTCATTAAGGAACAGAAATAGCTCGCTCTCGACTTTCATATTTAGATGGCCAGCAGACTCTCAACAAAACTTAAGATAAACAAATATTCATTTAGCAAAATTTTATACGCAAAATATACTTTAAAACATATATAGAAGAGATACTTTTAAATAGAAATGATGAGAGGGGGAAAATGCGTGTTTGCGGTTTATAAACTAAGATGGCAACCACGCATCATTTAACTTCCCTACGTAACTCGCATTAGTCTAAAGAAATTAATTATACATTTCATCATAACACATTGAAATTAAACATTTATAAATGTAATAGAAAATCAACCCAAGCACAAGTTCAGCATGCATTAGAAAAATGTTTAAATAAATACATTTATAGATTATACAAAATTGTTAGCTATAGCTTGAAGTTTTCCGAGATCTCGGGTTGATTTTAATTACCTTGTTCTTTTAACTATGTCCTTAGGCATTTCCAAACTTGTAGCAAAGTTCTTAAGTAAAGTTATGATTTTTTTAAATTCATGGTTCCGCAGCAGTAGTTGGTAGATTTTAGGAGCAGCATTTCTTTGGGCTGGTTCAATTGGATTTGATGATACGGTGACAGGACATCGGATTTTGAATGATGGACGGCCGAGGCACATGGCTCCCGAGGGAAAACATCGATTGCACTGTTACCCCGACATTGTGAGGTTAAACTTTTAAAACTGAATTTACTGTCACAATCAGGTATGTTAATTAATAACTCTCTCTAATAAAATCCTAATTACAATCAATGAGCCCTATTTATACGCTCTCCTTGATTACAATCTAACCCTGTGGTGATGAAATCCATTCTTTAATTATTACACATTTGAAAAACACGGACTGCATTTTCTAATTAAAATCTGTTCGTAAACACCGTTTTATCTTATCAAATCTACTGGTGCCAATATGATTAAAATAAATCAATTATCTTATTTTTAAAATAAAGAGTGAAATGTCTGACTTTCATTGCTATTAAATATGCTCTGACTGATATATATATTGTAACGATATATAAATATGTCGTTACATTAATTTAAAATAAAAACTTAAAAGTTCGCAAATAAAAGTAAAAAACTAAACGCTAAAATTAAAATGTTTGTTAAACGTATATACATTCGCACAGATGCCAAACTTTAAAAAATTTTTTTTTTTAAAAAAAACAAATAAATAAGTATTTGAATGTACTTTTTTATAAAAAAAAGTACAAGATTTAAAAATAAAAACAGGTATTAATTAATTCTTGTAATCTGTAAATGGAAATGATTGTTTATAAATTGTTTGAAAAGCACGCTAGCCTTGGGCTCTTGTATAATTAAAATGATCTGATGAAAGATAGATAAGAAAATAAAGAGAAATTAGCTTGACCAATGGAAGCACTAAGCCTTGGCTCGGACCTTAACGAAAGTGATGGATTAGTGACGTTTTGTTGATTGAATCCGTGTGGATAATATAAAAAGGGAAATACAGTTTTTTCTGACAGTTCCAGCGTTTTGTGTTTGAGAGATGTGGTAGGACGCACATACCACACTCTCTATTTAAAAAAAAAAAAATGAAAAGACTGTGATACCTTGAACCAGCTATTGCCATCTCCAGAACATTATCTTCCCATGGAGGCGTCGCGGGAATTAAAAGCAGAAACCTGGACTCTTCTACCGTGAGCTATGAACTTTACACATTAACAACAAAAAAAAAGTAATTAAGAACTTTCGTCAATGTTTTTTTTTAAAGATTCAGCTAATTTAAATTTTAAAATGAACTCTCATTTGATTTTCAAATTAATAATTGATTGTTTAAATTTATATAGTTAAGTTTTGCTAAAATCATTTCCATTTTATTATTTTTATTTGTAATAATATTTATTGTAGAAATTATTAAATGCATTACATTTGAGTTGGGTATAGACGTTGCATAGATTCGTTAGCGGTTGATTATGTTGTGGTTTTCACAGTCGATTAGAACATACAAGTCAACAATGTCACTGCGGTGTCTTATGATGAACACCAAAGGGTCTCCTGTATTCCCTCAGCAATTGACGTTATCGATTGACTTTGTATTTTGATCAGTTGTGTTTAATTTGGAATGTTTTTGACCGTGGAATCTGTGCAGCCGATCTATACTCGACATTATAAAACAAATTGTATAAAAATAATCTGTGCAAACGTATTTAAATGTTAAATTTAAGTCAGGCGTGAATGGCTATATAGTTTTGTAAAGTTATATTAAGGGAGGGTAATCTTAGGTTATTCATTTCGTAGTTGAATTGGTTCAATGGATTGGATATATTTGTGTAATTGTAGATGTAGTATGAGATCCGCTACGGGCAGGATTATATATATATATACGCCACACACCTTCTGTTTGCCTATGGATGGGTTTGTAAGACGGCAAAGGACCGCAGTCCATTCCTATGGAGTTTTATGTTTATTGTTCTACTCGCCAACAGATGTAACGTTCCTGATGGTGGAGAGACAATGTCTTCTCTAATTCTACTTACTGATCAGATGTGCATTCCTGACAGTATAGTATTTTGTGTTGTTGTATTTTCATGCTACATTGAATACATAAATGTATCAGATGGATTGGCGCCGGTTTGATTGCGAAATTTGTTGCCTAAGATTAAATCAGGGAAGAATTTTTTTTTTTCAAATGCAGATCTATGTAGTCTATTCATCCTCATCTCACTAAATAAATATTAAACTCATGGTTGTAATTTACTTAAATGTAAAACTGAAGATTAATAGAAAAATCTAAAATGTTGAATTTATTCCTCAAAATTTAAATGTTATTTTATATGTGCGTAAATAAATATTTTTATGTGTTAATTTCTGGCAGTGGCTTTTATTCTTTTATATTTAAGATATAAAATTTATATTTTATTATCTCTGCTACTCCACTGAGCTAGTGACTTGGGCTAACGATCTGAATATTTAAATAAAGTGGAATCTTAACAGCGCGTATCTGCCTACTCTATAAATTTTTCTAGGTTTAAATGCCTAGATGGCGCCTTGTAGAGCAGATGTCGTAGTTTGCGGTTAGATTCGATCTTCACTTTCATTTCGATCGTTATATATATATATATATTATTTACTATTTCTCTTGTAGATACATAATAGACTAGTCTCTTTATCCAGAAATTATAATCTCTGTAATTATTATAATGTTTTAAATTATTATTAACTTTAAGTACATTGCAAAAATTTTAAAACATTGGGCATTACTGTTGAAAAATATTTTATTCTGTGAAATACTGAACTTTAAATTTGCAAAGGATTGTAAAGGAAGAATAAAACATGTACTTTCAATATAAACCAAAGAAATTTTATTAATATATTTATATATAATCGCACACAGTGCTCAGAGAAAAAAAAAGATTGCTGAATATCATAAAATATGTGAATTTTAATGTTGTTGTTTTTTTTGTTTGTTTATTTATATTTTTCTTTCGATAGCATTTAATTCAAATGTGGGTAAATACAGCATAGTTCATGGCTCCACTGTATTTATGAATTTCAAAAATTTTACTATTAAATTATTAGTAAAATGGATAAGGTTTATTCTACAATGCTTTAATAATTTAATCAATAAATAATAGATTATTTTTTTTAGTTTTAATTTAATTATTTTTGGTTATTTGTTCTTTCATAAATTAGGTTGTCTTATTTTAAAATTTTCATTATTGCCTTCCTCTTCCATTCAAATATCACTATTTTAATCCCTGATTTTTCCCCACTAAGTTTTACAAAATTGTATTTATTTAATATGGAAATTATTAATTTTTAAAAACTTATATTGTTTTAAAAAGTTATTTCATATATATTCATACAAATATTACCTTCTGGATTTTTAGAGAATTGGTTTACTACACAATTTTTAAATTAACTTCAATTTGCATTTTTCAAAATGATGTAGTTTCAAAAAGATGAAATATCAATGTTTTTAATAAAATTGAAAAAATTCTCATTTCATATTCAAAAATAAAAATAATTATTAACATTTTTTTTTTTCAATTTTATTAAAAACATTGATATTTCATTTATGTTTTGTCAGAATTTGTACATTTTAATTGATAAATTTTATTGTTTAATTGTTAAATTCATTACACTCTTTATAAAATTTTCAATAAATTAATATATAACATTATTTACTATGACAATTTATTAGTCCAAAACATAAAAAAAAAAAGGAGACATTGACACCTTTCATTATTTTTAGAAATCCCACAAGAAATGTATTCTTATATATATGTGTGTGTTTGTGTGTGTGACACCTTTCATTATTTTTAGAAATCCCACAAGAAATGTTTTCTTATATATATATGTGTGTGTGTCAACAGATGGCGTTCTACCAAAAACACCGTCAAGCGTATGCTTACATAAACGTCAGAGCAAGCATTCACTATCTCTAACTTTTAATTCCACTTTCAGATCATGATTTCAAGCTATTTGCTATCATCAGTGAAAGACAGGAATAAGAAACTAGATCTAAACACAAACTCTGACCGTTTATGAAACAGTTTCTATTCAGCTTGCAAGCGTGAATCTTTTATCTACGTAATGTTTTCAAACTCAGCATAGCAAGCCAGATAGCTATATGGGTCTGATATCAGTTCAGCATCACCACATAGTAGAAGCCTCTGCAATATATATCATTGTTAGAAAGACCTCAAAGGTACATTTATGAAAAACAAAAAACAAGTTAAAAACTTGCTAATGCTTGTATTTATGTCAACAGATGGCGTTCTACCAAAAACACCATCAAGCGTATGTTTACATAAACGTCAGAGCAAGCATTCACTATCTCTAACTTTAATTCCACTTTCAGATCATGATTTCAAGCTATTTGCTATCATCAGTGAAAGACAGGAATAAGAAACTAGATCTAAACACAAACTCTGAGCATTTATGAAACAGTTTCTATTCAGCTTGCAAGCGTGAATCTTTTAGACACGTAATGTCTTCAAACTCAGCATAGCAAGCCAGATAGCTATATGGGTCTGATCTCAGTTCAGCATCACCACATAGTAGAAGCCTCTGCAATATATATCATTGCTAGAAAGACCTCAAAGGTACATTTATGAAAAACAAAAAACAAGTTAAAAACTTGCTAACGCTTGTATTTATGTCAACAGATGGCGTTCTACCAAAAACACCATCAAGCGTATGTTTACATAAACGTCAGAGCAAGCATTCACTATCTCTAACTTTAATTCCACTTTCAGATCATGATTTCAAGCTATTTGCTATCATCAGTGAAAGACAGGAATAAGAAACTAGATCTAAACACAAACTCTGAGCGTTTATGAAACAGTTTCTATTCAGCTTGCAAGCATGAATCTTTTAGACACGTAATGTCTTCAAACTCAGCATAGCAAGCCAGATAGCTATATGGGTCTGATCTCAGTTCAGCATCACCACATAGTAGAAGCCTCTGCAATATATATCATTGCTAGAAAGACCTCAAAGGTACATTTATGAAAAACAAAAAACAAGTTAAAAACTTGCTAACGCTTGTATTTATGTCAACAGATGGTGTTCTACCAAAAACACCGTCAAGCGTATGTTTACATAAACGTCAGAGCAAGCATTCACTATCTCTAACTTTAATTCCACTTTCAGATCATGATTTCAAGCTATTTGCTATCATCAGTGAAAGACAGGAATAAGAAACTAGATCTAAACACAAACTCTGAGCATTTATGAAACAGTTTCCATTCAACTTGCAAGCGTGAATCTTTTAGTCACGTAATGTCTTCAAACTCAGCATAGCAAGCCAGATAGCTATAGATCTAGTTTCTTATTCCTGTCTTTCACTGATGATAGCAAATAGCTTGAAATCATGATTTGAAAGTGGAATTAAATTTAGAGATAGTGAATGCTTGCTCTGACGTTTATGTAAACATACGCTTGATGGTGTTTTTGGTAGAACGCCATCTGTTGACATAAATACAAGCGTTAGCAAGTTTTTAACTTGTTTTTTGGTTTTCATAAATGTACCTTTGAGGTCCTTCTAGCAATGATATATATTGCAGAGGCTTCTACTATGTGGTGATGGTGAACTGAGATCAGACCCATATAGCTATCTGGCTTGCTATGCTGAGTTTGAAGACATTACGTGTCTAAAAGATTCACGCTTGCAAGCTGAATAGAAACTGTTTCATAAATGCTCAGAGTTTGTGTTTAGATCTAGTTTCTTATTCCTGTCTTTCACTGATGATAGCAAATAGCTTGAAATCATGATCTGAAAGTGGAATTAAAGTTAGAGATAGTGAATACTTGCTCTGATGTTTATGTAAACATACGTTTGATGGTGTTTTTGGTAGAACGCCATCTGTTGACATATATAAAAGCGTTAGCAAGTTTTTAACTTGTTTTTTGTTTTTCATATATATATAATTAATGAAAACAAAGTGACAAATCAGTCCAAATAATTTTAGACAGTAACTGGCTCTGATTATTCAGTATACTGTATAGTTCAAAAGAAAGCGTTTAGATTTAGTGCAGAATAGACTATTATTAGTAATAATGGGTTTTTTTTTAATTACTGTTATACTTTTACATTGTGAAAAGATTTCATTTTGTTAGGCAGAATCTACCTAAAATGCAAGATCATGGTAAATATTACAAATGATTGTTTACAAATAATAAAATCCCTTACTGTCATCATGCAGCAAAATAAACTTATAAATCAAAATGCAGATATAATTTACCCAACAGAACTATTCATGATTCATTCACTTCTGATCACAAAATCAAAGCATTTACATAGAAAGTTGGTTTGAGCTGGCATATCATTCTATACTTCTGAAGAAGCTAATTGAGGTGGAATTTGAAGAAGTGCTTTGTTTATTTTAATTTTAGTTGATAAGCAATAAAACTCTCTGAGCACTTTCACAAAGTGAAAGTTTTATCTTTTTTTAAGGCAGAGAATACTTTTTTTAAAAAAAAAATGTTTTAAGATTTCTGAAAGTACAGCTTCAGGTCTCAGATGCTGGCTAGTATAGACGTTTTATATTTATGTGTGTGCAACTCTATATGGTGCACATATCTGTGTTGGCTATCTGTACTTTTCTAAAAGTCAAACTCACTTTTTGGTTTTGAGTCAACATATTGTGATATTATGTTATAACTAGGAAATTTAATGAGTGCTTCATCAACTACTACTTCTGTATGAGTCTGATATGTAGCTTTTAAATTTATGTTGTGTTACTGTAATTGACCCAATTTTGTATATTTCATAAGAGTCTTTACTTTTTTTATCCAGCATTTTTTTATTATTATCCAAATGCAGACATGATAATAAATTATGTAACCTATTGTGGGGCATGATATCTGCAAAAGAGGTTACCTCAAACTTATATGTGATATGAGTCTCAAATATATTCCCCATTTGTACTATTTTGCATATTTACCTTACAATAAATTCATATTTTCAAAACAATGAAGACAGTTTGCGACTTGATATGTTTTTCCAGTTCTGGATTTTTTTTTTATTGGCATATTTATTAATTTCACTAATATTTTTATTACACTTTATTATCAGAAAGTAAATAAAAAATATAAAATCTAAGTAGTCATGTGTAATGAAAAACTTCAGACTTGAAAACCCCTTTACTCACTTGTTCTTTCATTACCATCCATGCTATATTCAGAAGTTGTGAGGATAAAGATCCTAGTATAGGTCAGTTTCTGTAAGTACAGTTGCTTATCTTTTTTTATTTTTTCACTGCTAAAAAAATTAGTACACCTTCCAAGGATACAATTACTAGATGATAAAGTGTCATAAGAATCCAACAGCCTTGAAGTTAGAAAAAATTATTGTTGCCCAAATCTGTGCCATGATCTACTTTTTTCCATTTAAAATTTTAATGAAATCTTTTTTATATACATATATAATCCAATAAATTGATGGGGAAGAAAAATTAAATTAAATATTTAAATAAAAATTAATAAAAATTTTTAATTTTATGATAGAAAAAGGTGTATACCATCTGAAAGATAACAAAAAGATGAAAAATCATGATATAATTCACACATGCTTAATCCACATGATTTTTCTGCAAACCCTAAATGAAAATAAAGAATTTTTAAATATTTTAAAATTGCATTTCAACAGCAGCTTAATTGTGACACATTAAATTAGCTATGTTCTTAATTATTAAATTATGTTCATTAAAATGAGAATTATTCTCCGTCTTTGTATAATTGACTATTGAATTGAACAATTATTAATGACATGTTTTCATCTAGCAATAATATTGTTCACTTTATTTTCTTCAGTGTTAGCAAGGGTAGCCATATAAACAACAAAAGCTTAATGAATGGATGGATTCATATTGTTCTTGATTTTTTGTCAACAGTGTTATGTTTTATAGCCTGAAGGAAGAGTGATTTATTCCTATGTTTGAGTTTGGGAGTAAAAATGATTACTGTATAGGCTTTCTAAGTATATTTAAAATTAAATATGGTTGTTTATTTGCAATGTAAGATCTTTGCTTTTTTAGATTCACACTTCTCATTTAAATTAGCTGGAGTTTTAATATATATTAGATCATAGCACATAACATTGAAGTTGATTTAGTACTAATATTTGAGCTTTCTTTATTTAAAGGTTGAATGTGGCTGGAATAATATTTGTATGGAGCATTTTAAATATTTTAAACATTTTTATGGATAAAAAGTGATTGTTTATTATTAACTCATGTATATAAAACTATCTTGATTAGACTTACCTATGTTTACTATTAACTCATGTATATAAAACTATCTTGATTAGACTTACCTAATGCCTGAGAAAAATGTTTGTTTACTGTATTTTATTTGCAGTTGTATGTGAATGTTACTGAAAAATTTTCTATTAAATTGCATGATGACAACCAATAAAGACCTTTTATTGGGAAAAATACTATATTTGTTATTAAGCTGGATGATAATAAGGCAACTGTAAATAACTTCCCATGTGTGTTTGTTTTTTGTCACTTTACTTACATAGTAAATTTGATGTTAACATGGAAATTTAAAAAAAAAAATGAGAAAATTATTTTATTTCTTTAGAACTTTGTTAGATAGAAGAAATAAGCTTTCTGGTGACATATATTTACTAAGACATCTCCATTACTAAAAAGATGTTTTTGGAACCTTTTTGTGTCACAATATTTTTAATAAAGCTTTTTCATTATAATATTAAAAGAAATAAAAAATGATAATTTAGAAATTAAAAATTTTATCTTAGATAAAAGGTGTCATTAATAAAATTGGTAATATTTTTAAGAAAAATAATACCAACATAATTTATATTATTTTTAAGAAAATTAATGAAAAATTTCTAAGTCTCAAGAGTACAATTCCTTTAAAATACAATTTTGTTTTGAAATTTTATGCCAGAAAAAAGAGCACATATTTGTTGTCAGAAAAGAATCTAGTTCTTTTATTTATTTACATATTACATTAATAAAATGTCAATTTTAATAAAATACTAATTCTAACAAAAATTGGTCAGTGATTATTAAGAAAGGCTATAGAAATTTTTAAAAGGCTCTATAACATGAGCAAAAGTTTGAGTGAAATAAAAAAAAATATGTGAAAAATTTTATTGGAGAAAAAAATCAGAATTTTTAGTAGCTCAACCAATGATCTTTGAGATTGGAGAGAAATATAAGAATAAAGAATTTAAAAACGATACATATTCTTGTAATTTAATATAAGGAAAGCTTTGAAAATGGTGCATTTATGAACATATGAAAAGTTAAATTTTTTTTCCCAATAAAATGTTGTATTTGACTGCCAACATGCAGTACAATAGAAAATTTTTAGTTATATTCACTTAAAGAAATACAACAGACTATATTCTTTTATGCATTTGATTAAGTCTAATCAAAATAGTTTTAAAGAATATACATAATGTTTCTCTCAAGTATTCGTAATATATGTATATATATTGAAACAGTCAGATCTATCAATCATCCTGTTTCACCTACTATTTTATATAGTAGTATTTATTTCTCTATTTTAATACCCAAGTCCGCGTATATCAGGTTAAAATTAAACTTAAATATTAGAATAATCATGTGTGTGCATGTTTTATGGTGTACATTGTTCAATGCTTATGTATATGTATAGTAAACTAGTGTATACATACATTATAATTTATTAAATAAATGTAAACCTTGCTGTATGTGTAACAAAAACCTACATTTATGCAAAAGAGAGATAATGCTGTAGATTTTAAAGCATAAATTTTGTTCTATTTTCAATTTTATTATAAAATTAATACAGTAATTATTATATTTTGCATATAAATATAAATTTTGGGTAAGTATGTTACATATAGAGTAAAATGTTTATGAGTTTTAAAAATGTTTTCATTAATAAAAAAAAATGTAATAAAAATAATCTCTTTTGCCAAATTTTGACCTAATTAAATGTTAAAGGCGAAAGTAGATTTTAAAATAATTTAAAATAATTAACCTGGGTTAAAATTGAGGGAACCAACCATCTTACAAAAAAGGAGAAAACAGATCGACAACTCAGCAGGATTCCCTACCTTTGCTAAAAATATTGCAAAGTAGAAGAGAAAAACAAATCTAAAAACAAAAGGTGGTAAACAAGTTTTATAACTGACGGAGAGGAGAGATGTTAGTATATAAGCTTTAGCCCAGCCATTTTGAAGGATTACTTATTCATTCTTTCATTCTTTATTAACAAGTTAATGTTAATATTTTTCATGATGAAAACTGTCAAGTAGTGGGTGATAGATTTACTATCTCCCGAATACTGATCTACAAGATGAGAGGTCATCAACACCAGCAGCCCAAGTTGCAGAAGAAATGAAAAGGCGTACCAAGATCAAGCAACATATCGGTAACCGATTTCTGCAGATCTTAACGCATTCTTTAAACTAAATCTTAAACTTTTAAAGCTAGCTAAATTAACGTATAAACAGCCACTTTTATTTAAACTATATTATTCAAACTCTCCAAATGTTAATTTTTAAAACTAAAATTAAATGTAATTTTGTTTTATCTTTTAGTTTTGTAAGTCTTGCCTAATTTAATCTTAACTAAGCAAAGCTAAAGCCAAATTCTAAATTTCACTTACGTTAAACAATAACTAATAGTTATTATTTTTTTTAAAAATTAAGTCTATGCCTATATTATTTGAATTATGTATTTATTGATTCGTGCTATGTTTATTCAGAATGGAGTTTGCTAATATTTAATGTAATTAGTGAGAAATGATAAGATGCTCTCTCATTTGCTTAATTCTTCGTTTATTAATGCACATATTAAGTTCCCTTTTGAAGAGTAAATATAAAACTTATATATGTAATTAAGCTGTTCCATCTGCTTAAAGATAGATTTGCTTTAAAATAAACTATTTAGTTAATATTTGGCAGTCATGATAAAATATAGCATAGTATTAGTAGGTAATCTGGTAATGTTACCTAAATATGCTCTAGCCCTCTTTAAATTTTATATAAATACCTATATAGATATCTTAAACTAGATTTATTATATTTCTCTAGTAACAATTATTGATGCTATCTTTATCAACTAGCTTATGGTGGTTTCATTGAATGAAACTAATGATTTGTGTATTAATTTTAAGTATGTAATGATGTAGTTAGTGGGACAAAGGGGTTTTTAGGGAGCACATACGTGCCTTTACTCCTTGTTGTTACTCTTATGTGTCAAATGGGCTTGGTTTAACGTCAACTCATTTCATTAGTTTGGACAGCATCTTTCTCTAGGACTGGAGCACAAGGATCCAGATGATATATATTTGTAAGCTGTTCCGATCACCCAGACTAAAATGTCTTATTCACAGCAATAGTATGGTCCAAGGGAACCGATTATAAAGTAATGAATCCCATGATCAAGCATACATTCGAGGTGCACAGATTCAGATTATATATTTGTATAAACCCCATAGTATTTGAAGTCATACTACTAACCACCAGTTCATCCCTCCATGATAATTAAGTATTTCAGTTTTGATCTGAAGTCGAATCTGGTTTTGTAAATCTATTATCTGTATTGAGCAATATTTTGCTCATTAAAACGAGAATATTAGTTTTAATTCATAATAATCACCTCTGCAAACTAACTATTGCAAATCTTATACTCTATAGCTAATCATAGATTAAATTTTAATAAACATTCCAAAATTGTAATAATAAATGCTTCAAGTTAAACAATTTGTAACCCATAAACATCATCTTTACCTGTGTGTGAGGTAACTTTATAGTTTATTTAAAATTGCTTTTTATTTTCTTGGATTTTGGCTTATAGTAAAATTTATTAAAATTTAATTATGCTTAGTGTCTCATTGCTTGCTCATCAATTTGTTTATTTAGAATCACAATCAAAATTGTTGATATCTGTTCATTAAGTCATATTCTCCATGTGCTATGCCTTGGAATGTATTAATGTAAATTTTAGTATTATGTTTCACCGTTGTGCTACTGCCGGCATGCAAATTAAGGAAATACGAGTGTAGCCTCATATATATGGTAAATCTTTGAGCATTTGTAAAGTAACTGGGGTGATTGGTTTTGAGGTCGCAACTACCTCATCTCCTTCAGCCTTAAGATAATTTATTAAAGCTCTGGATTTTGTTGCATGAATGTACAAATCTGACCATTACATTACAATATATATGTAATCATCCAAAAGAAAGTGGAGACAGTAATTTACGATATCTGCACTACAAGGGTGCCATCTAGGCATTTGAACCTAGAAAAATTTATAAAGTAGGCAGATACGCCCTGTTAAGAGTCCACTTTATCCAAACATTTAGACCGTTAGCCCATTGTCACTAGCTCAGTGGAGATAGCAGATGTTTATACATCTTTATTAAAATATACTTCATTTGGGAATAAAATAAGCCACTGCCAGTAATTATACACACAAACATTTATTTACACACATATATAATATTTAAAATTTTAATCAGTTTTACATTTTAAAATTTAACTTACATTTTTAACTTTGATTTTAGATTTTAATTTATATTTTAATTTTTATAAGTTCGCACAGATGGGTTTATAAAAGCTTGTTTTATAATCTTGAGTATAGATCGGTTACATAGATTACACGGTTAAAAGCATTTCAAAATAAACATAAATGATCAAAATATAAAATCATTGGTGGAATTGCAGAGGGAAATTTATAAGAAACCCAATGGCATTCATCGTAAGATGCTGCATTAACACCAATAACTTAAAAGACATCCGAATAAATATATTTTAGATACTCACCCTAAGGTATCATTATTTACCGAATGTCTATATATTTTGATCAAATATGGAAAACAAAAACATAATTAACCGATAACGAATCCATGTAAGCGTCTATATCCAACTTAAATTTAATGTATTTTTATTTAGAGTGTCGAGTATGAATATACTACATAAATTTGCATTTGAAAAGAAAACATTCAATCCCTTATTTAACCTTAGGCCAAAAAGTTCACAGCTAAACCAACGTCAATCCATCTGATATATCAGTGTATTCAATATAACACGAATACGGCAGCACAAAAGGTTAAGAGAAAAAATTGACTCTCGCCAGATAGGAATACTACATCTATCTAATGAGAAGAGCAATAAAAAAAACTCCATAGGAAGGGACAGCGGTCCTTTTTGCCGGCTTATGATCCCATCCATAGACAGAATGGGTGTGTGCGGCGTATACAGCGATTCTGCACGTAGAAAATCTCGTATTACATCTAATTACATCAATATATCCAATCCATTGACCCAATTCAACTATGAAACAACCTAAGATTACCCTTCCCCAATATAACTTTACAAATCTATATAGCCATTCATGCCAGACTTAATTTTAACATTTATATAATTTAGTCTAACGAAAAACAAAAATCATAATAAAAACTTAAAAGAACAAAAAAAATAAATAGAAATGATTTTTTTTTTAAAAAAAATAAAACATCAAATAAAAGAATTAATAAATAATTTAGTTTGATCAGATAGGAAATACTATTGTGATAATTTCTGAAAGGTTTAGAATTTAGAGTTTGTTTTGAAAATGGTCATAAAGTTCTTACGATTTTTAAAACATCTCTTTATCCGTGGCTTGCCATTTGAATGTGAATTCCTACGCTGTCCTAAATAGATTGGTATTCTGTAGGCCATTTTATTTATTCATCCGGATGTTTTTTACTTTAGCTGGTCCTCAATGTAGAAAACGATGTTTCATTTTTTTTTAACAATTGAAGGAATTGAAAGTGCGTCTTTCAATTCCTTCACTTCCAACTCCGCACTAACACATATCTGTCCTCTCGTAATAACTAACTAATAATTTCCAAATTTTTTCTTTTATATTAATTTTAAGGATTCAATTGACATTACGTCATCGATGATGATGATCCTTCCGTTGAGGTCCGATTTCCCCGATGGATTTCTTTCATTGGCCATTCTGTTCCTATTGTTTTTCCTCTCCTATCTGACCGTTACTTATACATTTGAAATGCCCAAGGGCTAGCTTACTAATTAAAATAATCATTTCCATTTTACAAAAGATTAATTAATTTATATACATTCTTGAAGATATATTTTTATTTTCAATTAAATCTTTTTAAGTTTTTGCTTTTAAAATCCTTTTTCTATTTTTAATGAAGTTTTATTTTAATAATTTTTTTTCATCTGTGCGATTTTATATATATGCGAGTTTAGGTGATATTTAATTCCAATTTTTAATTCTTAAAAAAAAAAATTTTTATTTGCGAACTTTTATTTTTTTCATGTTTAATAATAATAAAAAAATAATGTAACGGCTTATGTGCCCATTACAATATTTATATATATTGTAACAGGATGGGGTGATACTGGGTCTGAACTGGATAATGGAAATGATGGCAGTTGTATCTGGGGTGATGGCAAAATCATCATCCCCCAAGTAAACAAAATTTAAAATAAAAAATATTAAAGTAAATATTGATATTAAAGAGAGATTTTATATATTTAAGAATATGTGGTCATGAATCTCAGAGATTAGCCAATTACATCAGTTAACTTTTTAGAGCAACTATAAGTATAAGTAATACATCCACCAGCATTATCAATAAGAAAAAAATAAATATTACTCAAAATAACCATTCATTATCATGAATGATCCATCAAAATACATCAATAGAATGAATCAGAATAAAATCAAGTTTATCTTGTGGCTGGATTTGAACAATAAAAATATAAATCAATAGTCAATAGTCAATCTGGTGATTGGATAGGAAATGGGTCTTCTGTAAACCAGGTTAACCATTTAGCCCTTGCTAGCTTGTGGCAAATTATTGATACCTTAACTTAGCTTAGTGCTAATTCCATAGAATATATAATTAGAAAAACAATAATTTTGGGACATTAAAACATGCTGATCATCATCAATGCTTTGGCCACTTAGTGCCATTAATGCACTGGCCATTATAAACTTAATTTTTAACAAGATTAAATAAATTTTAGTAACTAAATTCTAATAGACTAAACTAAATAAAATGTAGTGCAGGGGCTTTAAAGAATAGAATCATGTGTGCCAACCCTTTTTATATATCGACCATTATACATGAATCTAGCTCAGAAGAACACAAGCTCTATCACTGTTATAGTGATCAAGAAATGAGGATTTAATACAATTTTAACAATAAAAATTTTAAAAGATGATATTAAGGTCTAGAATAAGGCTATGCATATCAATTAAGCCTTCTGATTTTGATTAACATACAATAATAATTTATCACATTGTGATTTACATATATGTGATTAATACAAAATTCAACTTATTACATTATCATTTGCAGGATTAATACATTAGGGTTACTAAAATCCATTCAGCACACAGTCATGTGGCTTGATATAAAATGAACATGTTTGAGTTGACATTTAATTTTAAAAAATGATTAAACTTTTACATATAAGTGTCTATCTGACACACATTGGTATTTGCATGACAATTAACATATATATGTACATATATGTGTATGCATGTTATTTCTGAACATATTTGACTTGCTACAAAATAAACATTTTTAGTTGTCACTTAAATGACATATAATACATGTGGTTTTATATATGTTCTAATAGGTTTTTTTTCAAAATGCATATATATATATCAGCACAGATGTGCATTATATTAATCTATTAACATAAATTCAATTTTGTCAAAATAGTAAATGTCATTTTATAATTACTAATTCCATTTTGAATTTCTATAAAATTCACACATATACATATATCAATAAAGAAAAATCAGCTATCAAATTCTATCATAATAGTTTAGGTTTCTTCTTTTTTTTTTTTAAAAAAAAAAAAAATTCAATTAGTTTCAACCTGTAACTATTTTGATTGATTAATTATCATCTTTATATTATAGAAATGTTAAAATGTCTTTTAAATTAATTATTTAAAAACAACTTACTTTTGTATATATGTTTATCTGTACTTCTCTGCATATAGACCCAGCAGCTTATGTATAACTTTCTTGAACAAGCTGGGGATCCCTGGGCAAGCTGGAAGTTTTCTGTTGGTGAGCTTGGTTTTGGGATTGTCATCATTAGGAAAAGCACAATTCAGGTAAAAGGTCAGCATCAGGAAAGTATAAGTCATGTATGGTTGTTGGCATTGATCACTACCCTTCTGGCAACAGGCTAACTCATTCAATTTAGAAGTTGACCCAGTCTTCAAGTGAATCAAAACTCTAGTATATAGATGTAGTAGAGTGCTCACTGTTGGATGTATTGGCTTGCCTTCAGCTACATTCTCAGGAGAGCTATCTATATAGTTCTGGAAGCCATCTCTGCTACCAAGTCTTTTTGCCAGCTTTTTATTGCCAACTACTGCAAACTTGTTACTGCCTAATACTTCTCTAAAATTTTAAAGCCAAACTTTGCAGTTTGCTATGAGCTAGCTGCTTCTCTTAATATTTAAACTGGGCTTTGCAGTTGGTTATTAGCCAACTACCTTTTTAAAAATTATTAGTCTAAAACTGAACTGATATTTTTTTATCAGCCCTTTTATAGAATCATCTGAGATGATAAAAATACATTGCAGACTGTTTTCAATCTGTCTAATTTTTTTTACTCTTGGGATGATAAAAACAAAAATTAAAATTTTTTTTTTTATCTTTTGATTGGAACTAATTTTAATCCCTCCAAAAGCACTTTTAATTTAAAAGTTACATTTGGAAATCTTATCAAAGATTTTAAAAAATAGGTAATAGAAATGTATACAAGCATTAATAAAAAGATTTTCAAAAATAAATCTTGCTTGTTTTTTTTTTAAATTTTAAAATCAGAATAATAATTATATTTGGAAATTTTCTCCAAAGATTTTTAAAAATAGCTAATAGAAATGTATATAAGCATTTATAAAAAGATTTTGAAAAAAAAAAAATCATGCTTGTTTTTTTTAAATATCAAAATCAGAATAATGATGCAATATTAATATTTATTTAGACCTTT
Source organism: Epiperipatus broadwayi (assembly GCA_028023455.1). Taxonomy (NCBI): domain Eukaryota; kingdom Metazoa; phylum Onychophora; class Udeonychophora; order Euonychophora; family Peripatidae; genus Epiperipatus; species Epiperipatus broadwayi. Next base: position 116,125 of record JAQFVV010000374.1, on the reverse strand, counting down.
TAAAATGTTTTCATTTATAATAAAATTTGTTTTATATTCAGAGTTAACCTTTTATGTATTTTTATTCCAGGAATGTAGAAAATATCTATAGTGGTACATTTACGGCACCTGACTGCTTGACGGCACTGTTTTTCATTAAACACACATCAATATACTGTTTACTGGCCTAATGTACGGCTAACACTACAGTATTGTTGTTTTAGCCAGAACGGCCCACCTAACTGTGATGATTTCTACGCATACATAACAAAATACTTTGCCCATTGTCTTGCAACAGTATTCCTCGAGTGAGCGCAATTGACAGATCACTACAGTATGATTTGATGGTGGCTATATTTTAAGTATGCAAAACTCTTAACATATGCATTTCAGAATAATTGTCTTAAACCATAGTCGAAGTACTAGTACATAGTAAGAATTGTCAGCCTGGGACCCACGCTTCACTATGATTTTAAACTGCATACAACTTCGAAAGGTTATGGTGAAAAGCTGGGTTCGACCAAGCTCACAAGAAAATCCATGTTTTCATGTGAATACATGTGAGAACAATAAAATGTCAGATAGTGAAGCCGAATGTATAAGTTTAGTGAATTGCTACCACCGAAGCTGATGCTGTGGGTTTTTTTAGTTTTTGGCTTTATTTTAATTTGCGTGTATGCCAAAAACTTTTGATTTGTTGTGAAAAGAAATTGTTTGTTTTTAAATGTAAGAACATTTCTTTATTTCTTATTAAATAAGTGTCAAAATTATTTCATTGGAAATTTTTATTGTTTAGGTTATTTAAAGTCTTTCTTAAAAAGGAAACTAATAAATGTCAAAATTTTTAAATTGTTGTTGTTTAGATTATTAAAAAAGAAAAATTCACAAAGAACTCTGCGGTAGCATAAATGTTTAAAAGACAAAATTTATGGACGTACTATTATAGCAAAGTGTTAAAAAAAGTCTATTATTGAAAAGCAAACCAAACCCTCTCCCTCATATATAAAAAAAAGTGTCCTTTAAAAAGTAAGTCTATTAAAAAACAAAACATTAAAAACAAGTCCAATAGTATAAAAAATTTTTTTTTACCGTCGTATGTATAGAAAACGTGTTTTTAAAAAAAGTCGATTATTAAAAAGCAAATCAAACACCCTCCGCCCTCCCCCATATAAACAAAAAAAGGGTTTATTAAAAAGGAACTCTTTATTAAAAAACAAAAATAAATGAAAAACATGTCCATGGTAGTATAAATAAAATAAAATTTGTATAGAAAACATCTGTCCGGGAACTGTTATATTGATGTGCATAGAAAAGCAGTGCCAACAAGCAGTCAGGTGCTGCAAATGTACCAGCACCAAAATATCTACTAAAAATTTTTCTATGTTTATTTCTACTTTTCCTTTCAACTTTATATATATGTCTGTGCACACTATATTATTGGGTGCAATATAATAGACTGTTATAACAGGTCATGAGATTACTCAGGAGAGAGGAGGAGCGCATCTTACTATGGTCGGCCTTTGGGTCTTCGTGTAGAGTGCAAATGATTATGCAATGAAATACATAAACTATGATTATGTCTGCTTCCAATAGACTTGCTCTGTGTATTTTTATTAACTTGGACACGATTTGGGTTAATTTAGCCAGTTCTCACTTCTTCCTGGCTCCGTTATACCACAATATTCAAGCTCGAGGAGTAATTGCTTTAGCTCTCAACAGGGAATGAAATTACACTGGTCAGTAACTATTGCATCTTTATACAGATGATGATTGATTATCCAAACTTTAAATATTTTCTAGTATCTCCGCACATAGAATAAGGTGTTGTGTGCGTATACACATTCAAGGTTATATCATTTGGTATGAATGCCTATGTGTGATAATACTAGTAATAGTAATGATGATGAGCTAGAGACCAAGTTAAAATAATAAATTCTGTAACATCTATTGAATGACAACAAAAAAAAAAACATGAAATAGTTTAAAAAATTCTGTAACATCTATTGAATGACAGATGAGCTTCTACCATGTTATTTAAAATAATGAAAATCCTTATCTCTACCCCATAGTAGAAATTCATGTATGTGTTACCAATTACTTACAAATGCTAGCATAGAAATTTTTTTTTTTATCAGACTGCGATTCTGAATGGTTAAATCAATATTATTTAAAGTTGCATTTAAATGATTATCCTTGTCCAGTTCATGTTGATAGTTATCGATCTTCTTGGGGACTCTTCCTTATCTATGAATACTTCTAATATTAATAGAAAAGAATGTCTATGCAGGATGTTAGTCAATTATTCCGAAAAACTAAAAGAAATACGTAACAAAATATTAGTTAACGATAAAAACTAACAAAAAATTCAGTCCTGCATTTAGTGTCCATATTTAATGTGGGATATTATCAAAATCTTACCTCTTCCATTTCTCATTAGTATGTAAGAGTCATATTGGTAATGGGAGGGCAAGCTGACCTAAAATTCAATAACAAAAAAAAAATGCTTCATTAAACCTTAACTGCTTCCCACCATTCTTATTTTTAAAAGGAACTTTTCCAACATTTGGATACTTGCTTCCAAATATACAAATGGAAAAAAATAATAATAGAAAACAAAAATAAAGTGATGAGTCTGCTGGGAATGTCTTTCATATTATCAGCCCATCGCTTTCAAACCGATCTCGGCTAATGATAACATACTGCTCATTTGGAAAGTGGTATAATCATGCTTGGAGCAATAGGTCAACACTGTTCTCCAGTTGATTTCCTTTGGTTCATACACAGACATTTCTCCAAAGACTAGATGTTTCTTTAGGCTTTGTAGCAATGGAGAAGTGAAGTCTCTGTGCTTTCATGGCTCCAGAAATTATGTTCGCCTTTATGGCATCATTACTTTAGCTGGAAAACATTGTACAGCGATCTATATCATATACGGATTCCATGTAATTCCAGTTCAGCATTTAATAGCGATATTTGAATGAGAATTATTTTACTTCTCAGTTATTAATGACTTGGTAATAGTATGTATACTGAACTCTACCATTTGATGGTGCTGCTTTTTGCCCAATGCGCATCAATATACCGATTCATGGTTTGTCTGTTTGTTTACATAATATTACGGTATTTTTTGGGTCCATCTGGTTTACATAATATTACGGTAATCCAAAGGTTTTTTATTCATCTGTATTTTCATTTTTAAATAAACAAACACTTTGTTTTTAGATGATGTAAGGGTGTTGGTTTGCTTTTAAATTATCGACTAAGGTCCATCGGATGTTTTTATTTGAAAGATTTAAACAATTCAGTACTTTGGAATAAACCAGGGGAGGGTTTGTTTTGATTTTGAATTGTCTTTTTTTTAAATTGATTGCGAGGCTTTTTTTTTCAAATATTTATTTATGCTACAGAAACCTTTATATGATAGTGAAAAGTTCTTCCTTAATTTTTTGTCTTTTTTAAAAAAGACATAAACAGTTCATTTTGAAAGAACACTTTTTAAAGGAAGGAGGTGGGGGAAGGTTTGTTTTGATATTTAATTATCAACTTTTTTTTATATATATTTTTTTTGAACATTTATGTTACTGCACATTTGCTTATTAATATTATTTATTTGGCCTTTTGAAGAAACTTTTAAACATTTCTTTTTTTGGAATAAAATATTATCTACCTTCTTTTTAGAATCATGTGAACAACAAAAACAACAACAACAATTTCCCATGAAATAATTTATTGAATCAAAAATAAATGAAACTTTGGACAAGTTGTGACCAAAACAAGTAAAAAAAACACCATTTTTGGGGAAATAAAAATAATACAGCAGCCAAAAGTAACATGCAAATAAAATAACAGAGAACCAAAAACAAAAGAAAAAAAAGTTGCTTCGACATGCTCATCTCGCTAGTTTGGACCGGAAGAGTTCCTGTCCCTGTGGCCGGCAATTCACTTAGCTTCAACCAATTTTGACAACTTGCAGATGACATTTTACTGTTTTCGCATGGATTCACGTGTGCATTTGCATGGGGAATCGGAAAAACTCTGCTGAAAAGAACAGCCGTTTGAAGTTGTGTGCAGTTCAAAACTGTAGGGGAGCATGTGTGACAACATGACATTTCATATTATGGAATACTAATTCCACTATGTTTTTTAAAAAATTTCCGACAATGAATTTTTGGAGTTTTGCTTCTTTCAAATATGGCCACCATCAAATCAGACTGTAGCGAGAGTTCAATAGCACTCACTTGAGGAATACTGTCGCAATGTAATGGGCATAGTATTTCATTATGTAATCATAGGATACATCGCCCTCAGGTGACCTGTTAAAACTCAAACAATTATTGTAATGTCAGCTGTATGTTAAGGCTGCTAAAATGGTACATTGATATGCATTGTGTGAAAAACAGTGCCATCAAGCGGCGTGATTCAGTATTGAAGCTGTGCATGTATATATAAATATATATATATATATATATATGCTGGCTTCACCATTCACTGTGGACTAACTAAGATCCTAAGTCCAACCACAGTAAATGTATGTTTCTTTTTCAAACTAAATTTATCGTTTTCTCAAATAGTTGCCTAAATTAAAGAAGGAATTGTGTTAAAGAGAAAAGATTTAATAAAATAAAATATAGAAAGTTAAAATTATATTTGCAACTATTTTTAAAATATATGTTGGAAGAATTCGATAAGATAAATTTTCTTAATTAAATAGAATCCATTAAGAAAAGGAATTTAATTAATAAAACATTTTTCTGAGTTAGATAAAATAATAGATAACAGGAAAAATTTGAAACAACGGGCATGATTCGCTACTAATTAGCAGATTAAAAACATAATGGAAAAAAGGGTATAAATAAAGAACTTTTCTTTTGTTCTGGGTCTTATGCTTGCGGGTAACCAGTGCTGAAGGTCAGAGAGAAAATCTTAAGAATTTTGTTGGAAGAAATTTTGCTGAAAGATTGGACAATATAGCGAACTCTTGCTTGCTGTACTTACTTCAAGCTGCACTCTATTCTTTCAGCATATAAATAAAAAAATCCAGAAATATGTTGCTCTGCAAAAATGCAAGGGTAACCTCTTTGCCATCACTCTCCTGAGCCATTCATGAGGCCGGAGTTCTAATCATGTAAGCCAGCCAGAGAACTAAAGTGTCTGCCCTGTATCCGTGAATATCTGCCCTCAAACATGGAAAAACAAAGTTGAAGAACCGAGAAGACTTGCGGTAAACCTCTAATGAACTCATCTTGACCCACCCCATCTAGTTACCGGTAACGTTACCATAAATTAACAAAAAAATCTCTTTGTAATTTACAAATTCACTCTAGCTAGAATTATGTTTTTCTATATATATGTTTTTTTTTAAATCTATGTGTTCGTATCTTGGTCAAATTATATTTCATTAATTGCTTTCTTTTCTTTTTTTTTTTTATATCATAATGGGAGGGGTTATTATATATAATGGCGGCCATAGTTCTTATTAATTTAATTGAAAAATACTTCGTTTAACTTTCTGCCATTATACTCCCGTAATTAAGTTATTTATTTTATATAAATATTTATTTAGAAAGAAAAGGAAGCAAATCATAGAAAGTGCAAAACTCTATTTTAAAATCAAGATTTAAATTGCTAAATATTCTATTATAAAACTTTCCAAACTTTAACTTAGTTTTTTTTTTTTGTATATATATAAAAGAAAGATCCTTATCAAATGCCTGTATATTTTAGTCAATGAAGGGTTACAAATTTAAAGTTATATTTTAAAGAGCGTGAAATAAAACGTTCGCATTTATATTTTAGTAATAAGAGAGAGTACATTTTGACAATATGTATTAAAAAATTATTAAATAGCATTGGCTCAGGGTTGGTCGGTTAAACTTGAACTAAACCAAAAAATATCCGCCCACTTGTTTTGTTTTAGTAATTCAAATTTTTATAAAGGTAAAGTTACTATTTTTCTGCGGATTTTCAGTGATAGTTGAGCTTTCCTAATATATTTATATTTTGCAGAAGGTTTCTTTTTAAATTTAAAGGTCGTTGACCGTATTTATATGGCATCGTGCCTCGGGTGATCTACTGGGCTGCTCAGCATATATTACAGTGCTTCTTTTGCCAAGTTTGCTTAGGTTAACATACCTACATTCGGACCTTCTGAAAAACAAATAAATTGTTCTGGATCTCATGTCGATCTCAGTCCTTTCAATGTACGTAACTGGACATAAGCAACAAAAACTCCGATCCTGAATCCGGGTCACGCGTTTAGCGAACGGGTTCCATTTTTCTCTCTAACCTAGTTTAGAGACGGAGAGCTATCCGGTCTTGTGTTAACCTCTTGGTAACTGTTATGTCTCGAGCTCACAGCCCACTATATGCTCTCGCCTTTGTGCATGGTCTTGTATATTTATATTTATTAGGAAATCTTTCTCAAAATCTCATAGAAATGTTTCAATTATGGCTGGAAATTCCTGCTGGGGTCACTTTATCATTCTTCTTAAATCATAAGTAGGGTTGTGATTTAAACCTGTCCAAAGTGTTTAGTTGAGTTTGACCACCTATTTATTTCTATGTTCTCCAACCACAGAGTTAATGAATCATGTCTCTCTCTCTTGATTTCTTTTACGTAACACTTCCATTGGCTGGAATATTTTAAAGAAGAAATTATAACGTAAAATTTTGTCTGTTCTTATCATTACGATCAATGGATCTTTCATATATGTCTATCCGGTTGCAGTGAAAATAGCCTGCGACACTATAAAGCATTGTGTGAATTATTTTAATGTCAATAATAAAAATTTCTGTTATCTTTCATTCACTATAAATAAAACCACTTAGTATTGTTTTTCTATATATATAAAAATTCCTTTTCGTGGTCTCTTCTCTCCCTGACCACCGGGCATACATTAAGATTAAATTCTAGTGAGGTTTGGGGAGTAAGTCGCTTAGTAGCAATCTAGAGGAGTAGGTGAGGTTCGAACCCCCTCTATTTGCATTTCTAAGTTAGGTTAAAGCAGCTCTACTTTTCTTACCGTTACAGTATACATACTATTACCAATGACTTTACTTTCTTTCTCCTCATGCACAAATAGAGTTAATGTTTCTTTAAAAAGAATATTTACTTTAAATTGAACGGTTTACTTATTAATTTTGAATTTATTTGCTGGTTTAGCTTTCTAAATATTTCTGTCCTATTCAAAATCTATTTTATTTCAAATATATATGTCCATTTTATAGCATTCGAAGTTTAAGTATAATGAGGTTGACTTTTAGTGAAAGCATGATTTTGAAAGAGAGAGGATGAAGATTCAAACTGTTTTTTTTTTTTCAATGTTCAATTTGAAAATGAAATTAATTTATTTCTGACTGTTGGTGTGTTGAATCTTGTATTTCCTTATACATTGATATGATTTCCCATTGTGTAAATTTTATTTATAGAAATTGGATTAAAACAATTATTTATTGGAGTTTTAATTTCCTTTCTACAGTTAGTCGCCTAGTGACTGATTTGAGATTAGATCATCATTTTATGCATCTCTTTGAATGTCATTATTATTCTGGTTTAGTTCATGATGTACAACACTTTTTTTTTTTAGTTTTGATATTAGTCTACATATATATTTGACAAATTTTTAGAGTGTTTAGTTTGAGTTCTTATAATTTTATAATTTTTTTCATTATGATAGAAAACATTAAGCAGTTGTGGGATTAGGTGTTTTAATCATTAATAAGTCAAATGTTTAACATGTATATGTGAATCTTAAAAAAATATACTAAATTGTTTAGTAATCTAGGGATTAAGCACATTTCCATGGCATCATTTGGTGATGTAGGTTAATCTGAGATCATGTGACAAGGTTCTAAGCTACCCTTCCAACTTCCCTACCATTACATAGTTAAAATTTTAACTCATGATTAGAAATTTTAACACTTATACATATAGGTGTTAATTTATTTTTGATTGTTGTTGGCCTAATTGAAGGGTTTTAAAATATGCTATCATGTTGCTTATGCTTCGCTAGCTACTTTCTCTTGGTCTTTTGTGGATTCTTTTGATGGCTAGGCCATATCATTAAGCGTGTGATTTAGACTTAGGGTTTTTGGTGGTCTTATGGTTAGGATATAACCTGTAATATGTGTTTATTACAGTTGGCACATGAATTTATTTGCTACCCTTCATCCTGCTCCTCTTTGAGTCTTACTGTATTTTTGAAGGTCTAACTAAATATTGGAGCATCCATTATTCTGTATGGATTGACTGGTAGATCTCGTTAAGTTTCAAGGTAACCCTGTGGTTGTTTCTGAGTATCAACCCAGGTTTATCCTCATCAAAACTTAATATCTCTAGTCATGCACATTTTCTTTCTTTATTTTTTTTCTGGGCATCAATCACCTATATACGTTTTTTTTTGATGTTGCCTCCACTATTCTGTATGTTCTAACTAATACTTTTATAGTTATTTTCTAGCTGGATTATGAGTTGCATGAAGCAATTATATAGTCATTCAGAGAGTCCATAATATGCTTTTAAGATACCGGCATTATATGTAGCCTTTACTTCTTATCCAATATCAATCCAAAACTTATTGTGACCAGATTGCTTTACGATTGTAAATGGTCCTTCATATTGATTCAAAAATTTATGGCGGGTATTATCCTGTGGTTTGCTCACATGTGGTGTCTTTATGCTTCCCATCTTTGTTTCTTTTATTAGCCATATCCATAAGTTTTTTTTGTGCTTTTAGTCTGTCTTTCTCTACATTTATTTCAGTGGGATTAACTGGTGGTTAATATTTTGTGAATAACATAGATGTGGATTTGTGTACTCGTCGATTGTATTATGTATGTATACTTCATTTTTTTAAAGCATTACCTTGTGGTCTGCTCATTTTGGGTAGTCCAATGTACGGGTCCAGGTTCCAATCTTGAGATCTATTTTTCATTTTCACTTTTTAAGCATTAATTTGTATTATAGACCTAATGAATGTGAAGGGACCTTCATAAGTATTTCATAGTTTATGGAACCGGGAAACTTTTTGTTTAGTGGTTTCTGGTGTGGCAATCTCTATCATGTTCCAATAGTTTTTTAAATCTGGATTGTCTCGTTGATAGTAGAGAAATTTTAGATGCCACAATAGACTTCTAAGATGTGTTGGTTGTGACAGTTTTCTTTCATGGTGGTCATTTGAGCTGATAGTGATCCATTCTGAAGGCTGTCACTGTTCACAAAGTTTGTGTTTGGAACACATTTTCGATTCTTGGTATTAGTCACTCATTCTATTTGGGTCTTTGAGGATGATTTCCAGTCTGTTCCCTAAATCGCCTCTATTTTCTCTATACATTGCATCTTAATTCTCTGTGTTTCTTGTTGTAACTGCAGTTCAAGCATCTAAAATCATCGATTGATTGCTACTTCCATGTGACTAATTTGATCCCATGTCTTGTTCACACTTTCTACTACTTTCTCTATATTTATTTTATTCAGAAGTGTCTTTATGTCAGTAGAGGCCATTCTATTTTCCAGACATAAGTTTTAGTTCATAGCTTCGAAAACCTATCACATACCTCAACTTCAACATTTAATCGAGAATAGGATTGATCCATTCTGGTATTAATATCATTAAATTTTTTTTTGATCTTGCCTTGATATTTCTTTTGTTCTGCATATTTAATTCTTCCTTGAAATGTTTGTAACTTTGCTGCATTTCGCTATGTTTAGCATTTAATTGACTGGTGATGGTGCATTTGAAGTCTTGACATCTCATGTCTTTTTTGTCTGTTTTTTTATTTCACTGACAGCTTGTTTTAAGTCTGCATTGTCTTTTTGAGTACCCTTTAAACCTAAAGACAGGTGCTTCATATCCGCAGATTGTCTATTCTCAACCTTCTTCATCTTTGTTTCCATGTTACTGTTTATTTTATTTACATCTTCCTTGGTTGTCATGGTATCTTATTATATCTTTCTTTCATATCTTCATTAGTTGCCATGGTATCTTTCATATTATTCATATTAGCCTTCATGCTTTTCATATTACTATTTATTTTTTATACCTTCTCTCTTCATTATCATCGATTGGTACATTTGCATCATGGTCACCTCATTTCCTATCGTCTGCACCACGTCAGCTCTAGGTGGTTGACTGATTTCAATGGCAGGGGGTCTCTTGAGATTGAGAAGTTGCCTGACTCTCTTCCTATACTTGCAGAAAGTGTTCAGTTTCGGTTATAGACCCCCCCACCCCCAGGTACTTTGGCTAGACTAAGATTCTTTCCCAATACTAATAGTAGCAACTCCCGTTTCATTATCATTACTGTTTTCTGCTTCAGGTAAGTGTTTTCTATCCATGTTCAATAAATAGTTCTTACTTTTAGTAATAATTAAAAAAATTTTGCTTAGAATTTAAAATACAAGGTTTGTTTTATAGATCATTACTGTTTTCTGCTTCAAGTAAGTGTTTTCTATTCATGTTCAATAAATAGTTCTTACTTCTAGTAATTATTAAAAAATTTTGCTTAGAATTTAAAATACAAGGTTTGTTTTATAGATACAAAGTAGATGTATACCATAGGATTTTATGTCATCCTTTGCCATTTGTTTTTGGTTTCAACTTCTCTCTTTCTTTCTTTTTTATGTTTTTATTGCCTATTTTTAAGCCTAGTCTTTTATTTTCCCTGGATCTTTTTTAACCTCGGTTTATTCATTGATTATTTATTTAGTTTTCGGTCTTGACTCATTTTATCATTTATATTTCTCAATTTGCGTTCGTCGTTTTAGATATAATTTCTATTTGACATAATTATTCAAAGCAATTTTTTTAAAAAAATTGTTATACGCATTCATCAATGCTGTGGTTGCCTGTATCAATCATATACTATATGTGTAAGTTCATGGTGATTATATTTTGTAAAAGTTTATGGAAAACAGATAAATAAAAAACTTTATAAGTTCAATAGTTGGATCTCCCTGGAAACTTGTTGTCCATGTTCAACACATTTGGAGACAGATGTAATGGGAAGGGAAGCACATCTTACTATGGTCAGTCTTTGGGTCTTCAGATAAGATGTAAATAATTACGCAATGAAATACATAACTGATTGTGTCTGTTTCCAATAGACTAGCTTTGTGTAATTTTATTAACTCTGAAACAATTTGGGTTAGTTCATTCAGTTCTCACCTCTTCCTGCCCCCGTTATATCATAGTATTAAAATTCAGGAAGTAATTACTTTAGAGTTTGTCAATATGGATAGAAATTAAACTGGTCAGTAACTATTGCATCTATATAGATGACGATTGATTATCCAAACTCTTCAAACATTCTTTAGAATCTCCACACATAGAATAACATGTGTGTATACATATTGAAAGTTATATCAATTGGTGTAAATGCCTATTAGTGATAATAGTAATATTAGTGGTGATGTGCTAGAGAGAAAATTAAAATAATAAATTCTGTAACATTTATTGAATGACAACAAAAAAAACATGAAATAGTTTAACAATAGTGAGTTATATAATCGGCTATGTCAAGGATGAGCTTCTATCATGTGGTTATTTAAAATAATGAAAAATTCTTATCCCTAATCCATGGTAGGTAATTCATGTACTTGTTACCAATTACTTACAAATACATTCAAAAAAAAAATATTTTTTTTCATAAGATCATGAATCTGAATGGCTAAATCAATCCTATTTACAGTTGACTTTTAAATGATTATCCTTGCCCGGTTCATGTTGATAATTATCGATATTGTTGGGGATCCTTCCTTATCTACGAATATTTCTAATATTAATAGGAAAGAATCTTAGTCAATTATACCGAAAAATGAAAAGAAACACATAACAAAATATTAGTTAACGATAAACAACTAATAAAAAATTCTGTCCTGCATTTAGTGTACATACTTAATATGGGATATTATCAAAATCTTACCTCCTTTTATTCCCTATTAGTGTATCAGAGTCATATTGTTGATGGAAGGGCAAGCGAACCTAAAATTTAATAAAAAACCTTATTTCAACCGTAATTGCTTCACACCCTTTTTATTATTAAAATTAATTTTTCCGAGATTTAGACACTTCTGCTTCCAAGTGTAGAAACGAAAATAAATAAATAAATAAAGAATAATAATAGAAAACAAAATTCCAAATTATTAATCAATTATGTTGGTTAAAGCCTGATGAGTTTGCTGGGAATGTCCCTCATATTATCAGTCCATCCTTTTCAAGATCGATCTCCTTGGATAACAATAACACACTGCTTTTTCGGAAAGTGTACAATCATGCTTAAAGCGCTTTTCTCCAGTTGATTTCTCTTGGTTCATATGCATGCATTTCTCCAAAGACAGTAGATGTTTCTTTAGGCTTTGTGGCAAGAGACAAGTGAAGTCACTGTATTTTAATGGTTTCAGAAATGATGTTCCCTCCTATGGCATTGTTATTTTAGCCAGAAAACGTACAGTGATTTATATCATATACAGATTTCATGTAATTTCAGTTTTGTACTTAATAGCGATATATGTATCAGAATTATTTTGCTTTTTTCCCAGTTATTAATGACTATTTACTTTCTTTCTCCTTGTGTGTGAATAGAGTTATGTCTTTTAGAATAAACTTTTAAAAAAATTTATTTACTTTTTTTAAATTGAACGGTTTACTTATTAATTTTGAATATAATTGCTGGTTTGGCTTTCTATTTTTTCAGTGCTATTCAAAATTATTTCATTTCAAATATATACGTCCATTTTATAGCATTTGAAGTTTAAGTATAATGAGGTTGACTTATTTAGCGAAAGCAGTATTTTGTAAGAGAGAGGATGAAGTTTCATATTTTTTTATACAATATTCAGTTTGAAACGATATTAATTCATTTCCGACTGTTGGTGTGTTGAATCTTGCATTTCCTTATACATTGATTAGCTTTCCTATTGTTGTATAGATTTTACTTATAGAAATTGGATTAAAACAATTAGTTATTGAAGTTTTAATTTTGTTTCTACAGTTGATTGCTGAGTGACTGATTTGCGATTAGGTCATTATTTTATGCGTTTTGTCAAACGTCTTTATTATTGTTTTAGTTTAGTTTGTGACATACAACACTTTTTTTTAGTTTTGACATTAGTCTACATATATTTGACTGCATATTTTAGAGTGTTTAATTAGAGTACTTCGTAATTTATAATTTTTTCATTACGATAGAAAAAATTAAGCTATTGTGGAATTAATTTTAATCACTAATAAATCAAATGTTTAACATGTATATGTGAGTCTTAAATAAATATACTAAATTGCTTAGTAATCTAGGGGTGTTAAGTACATATTTTTCATGACACAATTTGGTGATTTCGGTTAATCTGAGATAGTGTGACAAGGTTGTAAGCTATCTTTACAATATAGTAATCAAATTACTATATATATAGTAATCAGATGAACAAGTCAATGCTGGTTTATTGATCATGTATCCAAAGCACAAGATAGCATCTTTGAGAGGATTTCAAATGCTCAATAAACCAGCATTGAGTTGTTAATCTAAATAGTATAAAATATTAATTGCTATGAAAATTTGTTTTTATATATATTGAAATGTTAAGCCTGCATAACCTAGCATGAAGAAAAAAAAGACTTAATTGCTTCATTCCAGCATACATAAATACTTAAGTTACCTTCCAAGAGAGGAAGAACCAGGACTAACCGTTCATGGAAAAATTACAATGACCCTTTTTATTAAACTTTGCAGAATTCACAATTTTTCTAAAAGTACATGGATAAAAATTTGTGTGGTTACAAAATGCATAGCAGTGACTAGTGAGAGAACTCATTTCAACCTGCGGAAACAAGTAATATACTTTAATTACTTGTTACTGACCTGTTTTATTTTAGCTTGAAACTCCAAAAGTGGATAGGAAAAATTAAGTCTTCACAAGGACTATTCGCTAGACCAAATTGTTAATTTTATATTTTTTCTGGAATAATTACGTTTTGCTGACAAAAGATAATAGACCAAAACAAAATTACCATTATTTTATCACTATATTTATAAACGAATGTATATTTTTTCATTCAGTTAATTTTTAACCAATAGCATTTTTTCTTGATATTCATGCACCTACTCTAAATATTGATTACTTTAGAGTAAAATGTCTATTTATAGTTTGTAATTTTTTTATATGTGTGCTGTATCTTTTTTTGTAATACCTTATGTATTTTTTTTTTTTACATATATAATTTCAATCTTGACACGGCATCTTGGTAAAAAAATGATAGTTTATGATCAGGCGTACTGTGGCCGCTAGACAATGCTGCAGTATCATCAAGAACCACCAAGAAGCCTGCAAATTATAAATTTCTATCCAAAAATGGCTGAAATGGAAAAATTAAAATGCCTAAGGCAAAGTAAATCGAGCAAATTATTCTAAAATACAAATAAAAACAACAACAAGAAAATGCTATAAAATTTGAATTACAAAAACAGAACTCGGTGAAAATATGTCAAACACCCCCCCCCCAGGAAGAATTCCTATCCAAAAATTGAAAAACTTAAAATGGCCAAGGCAAAGTAAATAGAAGAAATCCTTCTAAAATACAAATTAAAAAAAAATTTAAGAAAATGCTATAAAATTAGAATTACAAAAACAGAAAAACTAATAGTAAATCTGAAAAAAAATAACGAAGTTTCATTAATGGCAGGTAGTGGCAATGCAATCGGTGAAAATACGTCAAACGCAATATCTCTTCCCTCCTGCATCAAGAATTTGATCAAAAATAAGTAAAATGCAGAATACAAAACCCAAAAAAATCATGAATGCTATTTTCAAAAGCCTATGAAATAAAAGAAAAAGTATAATACTAAATCTCAAAAAAATTAATGAAGCTTCAGCAATGGCGGATGGTGTATTTATTAAGTAATTAAATATAGATAACAACAAGCTCAGACCTATTTAAAAAATAAAACTAGGTATAAAATACAAAAACAGAAATTGGTCTAATATATAAAACACCCCCTCCCCCACCTGCACGATTATAGGTAGCTTCATTTAAATATAAGTTTTTTAAAATAGATTTATAGAGATCTGCAGTGAAGAAATATCACCAATTTTCTCCCAGGATGAGTTGTCCGGCACTTGTAATAGGCACTTGATGTTAGCAGCATAAAAATCCATTAAAAAAAAGGTTTATATTTTGAGCAAAATTATTTAGAGAAGATAATTCACTAGTAGTTATTTTGTGGTTTAAAAAATACAACAACGTTGGTAGAATTTAACAGCCGGCTTTAGCAAACAAAATATAACATCCCAATGCAATTTAAGAGGGCAGAATACTTTTACTTTGGAAGAACTCCAGTACCTTATGTTCTGTCTTTGGTAAAGATGGTAAAACACTATATCTACTTAAATTTCAGCACGGGTTTTTGAAATGTTGCCTGAAAGTTTGTGCGTGCATGTTTAATATTGTATTCATCTGCAAAAAAAAAAATCCATATTAACACTGTCAAAAAATAAAAATAATACCAACAACTTGTATTTTTAGCACTCAAAAATAATTAATATGTCATAATAAAACTAAGCAGGTATTTCAAAACTCTAGTTCAGTTACATTTTGATTAAATTTGTCGGTCCCAGCAATTATATTTTTCATGTGAAAAGGATATTACCCATGCGATCATGAGAGGTCTATTTCATCATATTTTATTTTGCAAGTGCAAACCGTGACATGTAAAATATTACAGTGTGATTATATATATATCTTTTTAAATTATAATTTCTGTGTATCAATTTAATTCATTATTTTCCTAAGAATCTCATACAACATACATATATAACAAAATGTTTACACAACTATTTGTCAGTTTTTAACTTTTAAAATTGTATTGATATTTAGCTTTCTATTGTTAAATTTTTCAACTTAGCTGCAATGGTAATCTTAGTAAAACAAAGGCTATCCCCAAGTGAATAAAAAATGGTGTTGCGTGGTTGTATTTACTTTCACCTTAAAAAGATTTGTTATTTTTAAAGGTAACATTTAACCTACACGGAATTTTAAAAGTTAGATAAATAGTTGCATAAACATTTTGTTATATATATGTTTGTTATATGAGATTCTTAGGAAAATAATGAATCAAATTGATACACAGAAATTAAAGATTTAAAAAGATATATACAGTCGCACTGTAACATATTACACATCACAGTTTGTACTTGCAAAATGAAATGTGACATAAGAAGACCTCTCATGATCACTTGCGTAATAGCCTTTTCATATGAAAAATAATTGCTTGGGCCAACAAATTTAATCAAAACATGACTGAACTAGTCTTTTGAAATATCTGCTTAGTTTTATTATGACATTAATTATTTTTGAATGCTAAAAATACAAGTTTTTGGTATTACTTTTATTTTTTGATGGTGTTAATATGTATTGGTTTTTTTTTTACGCAGATGAATGCAATATTAAACATGCACACACAAATTTTCTGGCAACATTTCACAAACTCATGCTTAAATTTAAGTAGATATAGTGTCTTATCTTCTTTTCTTACTCAAAATGATGATGAAAATTTGGGATCTCCCAAAGACAGAACATGAGACACTGGAGTCTGTCCAAAGTAAAAGGGTTCTGCCCTCTTAAATTGCATTGGGATATTATATTTTGTTTGCTATAAGCCTGCTGTTAAATTCTGTCATTGTTGTTGTATTCTTCTCTAAGTAATTTTGTTCAAAATTTGAACTTTCTTTTTAATGGATTTTTATGCTGCAAACATCAAGTGCCTACTACAAGTGCCGGACAACTTATCCTGGAAGACAATTGGTAATATTTCTTCACTGCAGATCTATAAATCAATTTTAAAAACGTATATTTAAATGAAGCTAGCTATAGTCGTGTGTGTGTGGGGGGTGTTTTATATATTAGACCAATTTCTGTTTTTATATTTTATAACTAGTTTTATTTTTTAAATAGCTATGAGCTCATTGTTATCTATATTTAATTACTTAACCCTTTAACTGTTCATTTATTTTTTCAGAAAAATGACCAAAATTAGTCATTTTTTTTATTTTATATTTTTATAATACATTTATGAGGAAATATAAAAAAGAGGTTGATTTTTTTTTTTTTTTATATAATAGGTCACTAGAATCATGCCCAAAAGTGCCTTTTTTGGCAGGAATACTTATAAAAAAGTACTGTTTTATTTGTAAAAAACATTTTTTCTGAAATTTAGAAACTCTAAATTGTAAATAGTAGTTATAGAAGTAATAAATCTTAGAAAAACTTTATAAAAAGCAATAAGGGTTTGAACTTGGACCTATAAAAACTAATGATTTTGAACTTGGACCTGTTCAAATCAAACATTTTTGCATTAGCTGAAATTTAGAAACTCTAAATTGTAAATAGTAGTTATAGAAGTAATAAATCTTAGAAAAACTTTATAAAAAGCAATAAGGGTTTGAACTTGGACCTATAAAAACTAATGATTTTGAACTTGGACCTGTTCAAATCAAACATTTTTGCATTAGCTGAAATTTAGAAACTCTAAATTGTAAATAGTAGTTATAGAAGTAATAAATCTTAGAAAAACTTTATAAAAAGCAATAAGGGTTTGAACTTGGACCTATAAAAACTTATGATTTTGAACTTGGACCTGTTCAAATCAAACATTTTTGCATTAGCTGAAATTTAGAAACTCTAAATTGTAAATAGTAGTTATAGAAGTAATAAATCTTAGAAAAACTTTATAAAAAGCAATAAGGGTTTGAACTTGGACCTATAAAAAGCAATAAGGGTTTGAACTTGGACCTATAAAAACTTATGATTTTGAACTGACTGTTCAAATCAAGCATTTTTCATTAGACTACATGTAAAAATATTTTTTAAAATTGTTACAATACAATATATAACAAAGTTGCTTATATGTATAGGGTTCAAACTTGGCACAGTTCATATACATAGATATAAAAGTTTGTAATAGATATAAAACAATTGTTTCTATAAAACTTACAATGTCCATATTCAAAATTGTTATGAAAATAGTTATAGAAGTGTTTAATTTTACAAAATTGCATTAGAAACATTGAAAGGGTTCAAACTTGGAAATGTCAAATTGTAATAGTTATAAAAACAATTGTTTTTTACAAATTTTACATGAAGAGCTACAACTACATACTACCTGATACCAAACAAAGCAGAAAAAAATTATACAAATAATTGCCCACTGTAGTGGTTGTCTTGTTAGTACATGCCCACTGGAGTGGTTGTCTTCCACGGCTAACACAGCTAAAATAAAAAATAGACACAGTTACAACTATCAAAATATATATCTATAAATTTAGTAAATGTAATCTATACATACCTCTATAGAAAATGTATGGCTTTTACTTTCCAGTGTATTCTCCTGTCCACCTACCTAACCCTGAAACAATTGAACAAGCAGTTACAACAAATTTATATATATATACAAAATTCACAAATAGCAACAATCAATACCATCAGTAATGCTTCAGTGTGTGGAAAATTTTAAAACAAGGATCCACGCACAGAGCAATTTTGCAGTCTTCACACCAGTATCTGGATTCCCTGCGGACACGTTTTCCATTACTGTCAACTTTGGAACTGCAAACTCGGCATGTTCTTGAAGGATTCTTTTTGATGGGATTAGGTGGGATGAAAACTGGAAAGTGACGAGCCGTTAGCCTAACAGGTGGAGGGTCAAAACTAGGCCTACCCCGTGAATTTTTGAAACCAGGATCGGTATACAATTCAAAAGACTCTTCAATGACCCTTGCTTTGAATTCTAACAGATCAAGTTCAACAGGCTTGCACTGGTTATAAAGAATGCAAGCATTCAAAAGAGCTTGGTCAATGAAGTGCCTAAAAATTTTTTTGTAATATTTTTTTTGCCGAGTCCTGGTTGTATGATAAAATGATAGCTCTTGATCGCAACGATCAACACCACCCATAGTGTTGTTGTAATCACACACTATAGTGGGCTTCACCACATCTTCCCCAAATTTTTTTCTACAATTTGTGTGGACGCATCATGAATGGTACTCAAAAGGTAGACTGATTGTTTGTCTTGCCATTTCAAGGCCATAATCTTTCCAAGCTGAAAAGCTTGGATGTCACCTTTTTTCAGCTTACTTCTTGTCATTTCAGCTGGCAGACCCTTTCTTCTGATATTGACAGTGCCATATATATCAGTCTTCTCATTTAGAAGTTTATGTACTAATTCCATTGACATATACCAGTTGTCAACTGTTACACAGTAACCTTGACCTAAATATCTATCCATAAGATGAAGGACACTTTTAGTAGTCACTGGAAGTGCTGCATACTTTTGATTGTATGCTGTTCCTTTCCCAGTATATAAGAGAAAGTCACAAATGTATCCAGTTTTTGATTCGCATATCACGAAAAATTTCAGACCAAAACGGGCCCTCTTTTTGATGTTATACATTCTCCATGATAACCGGCCTTTGTAGAGCATCAAGCTTTCATCTACACTAACATTTTGGTCTGGAATGTATAATGTACTAAAGAGTCCTCTCAAATGCTCCATTATTTCATGGAATTTACAGAGCTTTGGATTAGGGTGGGTATTTATGTCAACAGATTCATTGTCACAGAAATGTAAAAATTTCATTAGCAATGAAAATCTGGCACCTGTCATCACACCAGAAAATGCGGGTACATAAAATATCCATCTTTTAGACCATGCCCATTCCTGATGCGGCAGTTTGACAAGGCCCTGAAGCATCATCACTGCAATAAATAACCTCATCTCTTTCACTGAGGTGGGTGTCCATTTTTTTGCTCTGGACAGTAGCTTCAATATAGTCTTTCTAATATATTGATCAGCATAAAGGTTTGTTTCCCTTACAACAATTTCCAGCATTTTTTCATCAAAGAACAATTCAAAGAATTGTAATGCTGTAGCATCTGGTGCCATTGCCTTAGTCATGCCTGGGTTGGCAGTAAAGGGAAACCTTGGGGGTGGTGGAGGAATTCTATTCAAATTCACTGGTACCCAAGTTCCTGACCCTCCCATATCATGATCAGAAGAATCGTCACTGCTGACACTAGCGATATCAGATGATTCTTCTCCACTTGAGTCTTCATCCTCACTGGCCTCTAACAAGGGCACATAGTCGTCATCCGAGTCATCAGAAGAACGACGACGGGACCCACCAGCAATGGCTTTGAAGAAACATGCCATAACTATATATATATAAAAGCAAAATTTTCAAATTATATTTTATGTAACACATATCTACATGCTAATAATTATTTAGCAAGATCGTATGAAAAAAAAACTATTTATAAAGCGTAAAATATTTTTTATAAAAAAAAAACACACACATATATATATATCGTGACTCAAAATATATAAACAAAAATTGATGCATATTTATTTATTGAAATACATTATAAAAGTTTTGAATAGCACTTTTATTGAAATACATTTATAAAAGTTTTGAATAGCACTTATCTACGACTCAAAAAATATATATAAAAAAATGCTTATTTATTTATTGAAATATGTTTATCAAGTTTTGAATCATATATATTCTAAAACATAAAATGTAATTTGCAAAAAAAATATAATAGATATTGAAATCAAGCATTTACAAGTAAGAAAAACAACACGTGAATTTGAAAATTTTCAGTTGATAAAACGATGCTGTAAACATCACGTGACTTTTTAAAGTTTTCGTTTCACAAAATGAAGCTGAATATTTTCAAAATCTACGAAAGCAAATATGAATAAACATGAAATAGAATAAAATACATACTTGATTTGAATAAAAGTATAAAAAGATGTAAATTGATGTAAAATAAGAATCTCCGGTAACTGCAAATAGATAGAAAAGTGAAATAACGTATTTTTATAGAAATATTTTATTCTTAGAATTTTATAGAAATAAATCATAATATGAAAAAAAATGATTATTATTTTTTGAAATATAGTATAGAAATATTTAGTAATACATACATGATTTGAAAAAGAAATTAGAATATTAGAATAAGATGATCGGGTATCTGCAATGTATAGAAAGTCAAAGAACTTATTTTTCATAGAAATATTATATTTTTATAGAAATATTATATTTTTATAGAAATATTTAATAGAAATAAATCATAAATAATTATTATAACTTACCAATTGCAAGAATAATGGAATTCAAAAAGTAAAATCACAGCGTTGAGATCTAAAACGTGCTCTGAACTGCCTGGAAACAAAGTGAAAGTGGGGTGACCCGCTGGCTTTCAGGGAAATTCGAATATCTTTACTTATTATTACTGCCATCTACACGAAACTTTACAAACTAATATATGAATACTATACGCATGTGCTAAAATCGAAAAACGGATTTATTCGTGGCAAACAGTTGAATATGGTCAATGCAAATAATGACACGATTTAAAACGTATGCTACGACACAACGTAGGTGGCGCTGCTTCGTTTATAAACGAGTCGAACAGTTAAAGGGTTAATAAGTACACTATCTGCCATTAATGAAGCTTCGTTAATTTTTGAGATCTAGTATTATAATTTTTCTGTTGTTTCATAGGCTTTTGAAAATAGCATTCATGGTTTTATTGGTTTTTTGTATTTTGCATTTTACTTAATTTTTGATCGAATTTTTGATGCAGGAGGGGGGTATTGCATTTGACATATTTTCAATGATTGCATTCTCACCATTCGCCATTAATGAAGCTTCATTAATTTTTTTCAGATTTACTATTATGGTTTTTGTAATTCGAATTTTATAGCATTTTGTCCAATTTACTTTGCCTTAGGCATTTTAATTTTTCAATTTCAGTGGTTTTTCATAGGAATTCTTCATTGCGGGGGGGGGTTGCGTTTGACTTATTTTCACCGATTTCTGTTTTTGTAATTCAAATTTTATAGAGTTTTCTTTGATTTTTTTTTTTTTTTTTAAATTTGTATTTTAGGATTTGTTCGATTTACTTTGCCTCAGGCACTTTAATTTTTCAATTTTAGCGATTTTTGGATAAGAATTCTTCTGGAGGGGGGGGGTGTTGAAGTATTTTCACCAATTTGTTTTTGTAATTCAAATTTTATAGCATTTTTTTTATTTGTATTTTAGAAGGATTTGTTCAATTTATTTTGCCTTAGGCATTTCAATTTTTCTATTTCAGTGATTTTTGTATAGAAATTTATCACTTGGGGGTTCTTGATGGTACTGCAGCATCACCTAGAAGCCATAGTACACCTAACCGTAAACTACCTATAATATATATATTTTATCAGAATATGTATTTACTTAATTTAAAAGAAAAGATAATGCAATATTATTGTTACCTAATGATGCAGGTGTCTTGTCAATTTTGGTAATAGCAATTGTTTGGGAGGATGTAAAAACAGATCACTTGCATGTAACTATCAGAATAAAATTGTTATTGTTACATCTGTTTTACTTGTTCACATTTCAATTGTGCATTTCATCCAAGTTAAATAAGTATTGAAACATTACCACTTAGTTTTATAAATCCCCACAGCTATTATCCGGCACTAATATCTCTATTAAATATATAACTTTAAACCTAGGTTGCTAGTAACCATTCTGTTTTTTGAAAATATAACTAGCCAGAATTAATAAATGTTCTAGCATACTAGGTAACATGAGTTTATATTCATATGATGAACAGGAGATATTACTGTATGGAGTTAACATTATCAATAGTAGGCTATAAACTGATAATCTCTCTCAGTTTTCATTATAGCTAATAATTGGGCTATTAAGTCCGATACAGTCATGACTAATAGTGATTTGATCATGGTAATATATGGAAGTTCATGTTACAAAGTACCTACTAATAGATATCTAAAAGCATCATTTCATCATTTTCCACAAAGTCTTTACTCCCAAATTGATATTAAGAACAGAGATCAAACACATAATTGATGTGTTATTAATAAAAGGTTACAATACCATCACTATAAATAGAGTTACGAACCAAATCAAAAACACTAAAATAAAGAAAAAGAAACAAATGCTTTTACTAGATCATGTATTTCTTATATAAAAGGAACAACAGATAAAATTGAAAGAATGCTGAGATGTTATGGCATAAAAATAACATTCTCCACTGAACAAAAGATTAATAGTATTTGAATTAAACTTAAAGATTTAATATCTCCGGAAGTTCAAGGAATCTATGATATACCCTGTGGCATGTCCCAGACCTTGTATATAAGAAAACATTTGTCATATAAGTGTAAGAAGAGATGAACACAGTAATGCAATAAAAATAAATCAATATCCTCAGCATTTGCTTTCCATGTTTTAGACACTGATCTTCACATAGATTTCTCAAATACTAAAGTCACGTTGACATGCAACAAATCATCATCAAAGAGTATTTGGAGAAGCTCTAGAAATTAAAAAAGTCCAAATTACATTATAAACGTGATGAAACAAAAGTGCCATCTGTATGGATGAGTTTCTTCATATAATGAATATATATATATATACAATATTCAAATTTAATCACGATGGATTTATTATCTTTGCAACAACCCTGTGAATACTATTTTACCCAGTTGAAAGCAAGTTTTATCTTGCTTAAATGTCAGTTTTTTACTTTTATTTTTTACATCGGAAAGTTATTTATGAGATATCTTTTGCTCATTAAACATTCATTTCAACATATATACTTGTTTATATATATAATTTTGAATTTTAATTTATGGAAATTTTAGTTTATTATTAATCAAATGAAAATATTTTAATGATTAGAACTACTAATGTTTTGGTTTTATTATACTCTTATTATTTATCATCATTGTTTTCAAGTATTGTTTGTAATTTTTTTTTTTTTTGTTAAATCTTAAGAAAGCAACTAGGTTTGATCAAAATGTTAATTATGATTATAATAATAAAATTTTTCTATTCAAATGAAAAGAGGTCATACAGTTTTGCTCCTCTTTTTCAGATATATATAATTCTTTATTGAAATGTAAGAGGAGTTAAATCCGGTGGAGAATGGGTGTCAGGAATAACAAATTATTTTTTTAAAAAACTTAATATTCTAACTAATGATAGATTGAATATTCATCTATATTTTATGACTATCATTCCCATCAAATATGTTGTAAGTGCCCGAGAGAGGATATATCTCTTGCCACTATAGATGATATTATTTAAAAAAAAGTCTGCTGTACTGCAGATTAGAGCGCCTTCTCTAAAAAGAGAAACGTTTATAGATTGGGTTCAAATCCTGCCCTAGTTCTTAGATTTTTTAGCCCCTTTCTTTATTCTCTACTAGATCAAAAGAAATCATGGCAATGGATCACGGGATATGTGTGCTAATTATGTATAATTAGATTTGGAATGAGAGAGAAAAATGGACTCTTGTAATAATAACCATAAAATAATACAAAATTTATTTACAATATTTACACCTAATGTAATACCTAGGGGTGAATTCAGTGCTTAAATATATATATACTCAAATATATAGCTATATCTGAGACAATTCATTTAATTAGCTTGCATTTAACTTATGAGCTCCAATATGCTTAGTACATTGTACAACTGTCATGTGATTATTACTATTTAATTATAAGAATATAAATGCAGATTAGAAAAATATCAATTTATTGATATTAAAATTATAAAAAATATAGATTATGATTGAATAAGAAATCAATTTTACATTATATTTGTTGTAGCGTTTACAAAGGGGCAAAAGTAACACAACCTCCAATTTTTTTTTTTATGAAAGCAAAGATTACATATAATAAATCCTGGAATTTTTATTTATTATTATATTAATTTAAATAAACAAAAAAAAAAAACAATTACATTTTTTTTAAAAATTTTCTTTAGGTATTTTATATATTAGATATTTTATTTAGATGTATCACAAAAAAAAAATTAGTACACTAATCTACATCTTTATTATGCAGCATTCTCTTATTTATTAACTGCTATTAACACTAGTTTATTTAATTAACCTGTTGATAATTACCATTTTGCCTACCTATCTTATTCCTGTCTTCTACTCTCTTAACTTCTAACAATGTTTTTTTTTGTTTACAAGTGCCAAACTTCTCTCATTCCATTAAATAAATCTTAATTAACATTTTCTATTATATATATTAGATACACACATTTTGGCACTAAAGTGGTAAATAAATATATATATAAGGGTGCCAATTATCTCAGGTAAACTGTATTTAGGCCATATTTGAGTTGCCAAATGAAACTGGCTTATCTCAAGTCTAGAGAGTGGTAAATAAATGTGCTTGTGCCTCACATTTAAAGCCTCCAAATGAAACTGATATCTCAGGTCTAGAGGGTGGTAAATAAATTTATTCAAGCCTCACATTTAAGATTGCCAAATGAAACAGGCCTACAATTTTGCTCATTTCCCCCAAATTCCAGTAATTCTTTTTGAAAATGTAAAAGAAGTTAATCTTTTGAGTAATGGGTATCAAGATGATCAGACTACGTATTCAGCCATATTTTATGATCATCATTTCCATCAAACATATCTAAGTACAGAGAGAGTATATCCCTTGCCACTATAGATGATATTAAGTTTTAAAAAATTCCTGACACTGGTTCACTCAGGGTTTAACTTCTTTTACATTTTGATAAAGAATTATATATGTTTGAGAATGAGAAGCGAAATTGTAGGCCTATTTCAGTATATATATATTGTACCATTATAGTCTAAATTTAAACTTGGAATTACTATATTTTTAAAATAATAATAATTGTTGACTTTTTTTTTAAAAAATCAAAATAGTTCATTTTATTAATGAATAGTGATTGACAGTACATCTTAGTGTAAGATGATATACATAATTTTTTATTTTTTTAATAGACGATATATTAAATTGCTAGTATTTCATATAGCAATAAATATAAAACTAAATTATTCTTAGAAAGATCTGATAAAATGAATTACTTATTGATAGATTTGTTTATTGAAATTTTTATTTAATGCATGAATTTTTACGAATAATATGTGAACATAGACAAGTGTGTGTGTATGCATTTATATGTATTTTATGTTTATACAATCAAAACAATATTAAAATTGCACATATTTGAAACATTTTTTTTAAAAATAAGTATTTAAATAGGTATTTAAAATATCGAATATTGTATATTTAAATAGATAAATATACAAAGAATGTTTATATTTTATTTAAAATATGGTTTTATGAATACCTATTAATTCTTTAAACAATTATTTATGAAAGTTAATTTTTGAATCAGTGGCAACTTTAATCTATTAACAATTATAAATCATTTTACAAATATAATTCTATACTCATAAATTAATTCCTCCATTTTCTTCTCATTAAATTAATTATATGTTAATGAGATGAACTTTATATAGATTTGTTTTTGAGTTCTACTATTGGAGAAAGTACACTTATCATTAACAATAGAAGTTGAATATTGATATTTTAAACTGGCATTTCTTTTATATTAATATTAGCATATAGAAATGCAAATTGGTCTGTTTTTCTAACAGTTATTCTAAGAGGAATAATGAAAAAGACATTACCAGTCAGTTTAACTTTCTATTAGTGTGCTATGGATCACTAACTAATGGAAAAAATCATTTACCTGAAAATATTTTCAGATTTCACTCACACTGGAGCTCATGTCATAGACATAGCTGACAAATACATTAATCATTGCATCATGAATTCGTTATGCACTGGATTATTATATATATATATATATGTGTGTGTGTGTCTAAATCTTATGTATTTTTGATACCTTAATGCAGTTGGACCATAATAAACATGCGATATTCAGATCCTTAGAAGTAAAAATTAAATTATTTTTATAATATGTTATCTTTTGAATTTATTGATATAGTTTTAAAATATTAGATCTACATGAGTGAAATATAAACTGGAAAAAGTATTGTAACCTTGCAACAGAAATAAATGTGCCATGAATTTGAGAAGCTGAGAACCACTGCTTTATAATAAGATTATAGTACATTTTTATAGAAGCTTAATTTCTTACAATGTTTTTTTATCATTAACAATGGAGTTTTTGGAATGCATCAATTTATTAATCAATGGTAGAGAATTATCAAATAGGAATTAGTTGTACATTTACAAAGAGATTTATTATAATATAACAGTTGATTAAGTGCTGTTTTCTATCATTATATATTTTTTAAGTTTGATTATGTATTTGGTATCAGTATTCTGCAGTATCTTTTTATATTTGAATAATTCAGTCATTAATATTGTTGACAAAATGATAATTACTCAAATATATTTTAAATTTTTTGGTCTATTATATATGAATAAATAAGAAAATCATTGCATACCAGCCCCCTTTAAATTTTACATATTTTAATTTATTTATTAAGTGCATTATAATGAGTTGAGAAACCAAATAAAGAATATATAAATAAAAAAATAATGCACAGAAATGCCTCAAAAAGCATACTCAAAGTGTTGTGTTCTATTTAAAACTATTATATGGGACAAAAGTTCAATGAGTTTTAGTTTAATCCATTCCAAACAGATAATAATCTGCCAAGAAAAAAATATCATGCTTGTATTTATATATAAAAATGTACTTATATAGAAATAATGTAATTTTACATGGTTATTTTTTTTATTTTATTTTCGTGGCATAAAATTGGATTCTATGAATCTAGTTTGGATCTAATATGAAGTTGAAAGTTATCTTGTAATTTATTCATAATTATTTAAGAAACATTGTTCACTAAGAATGTATGTATTTTTGCAAATATTTTCATATTTAATATTTTCTGCTTGTCTTTTGAGTTATTATGTATATAAAAGTAAACAAATAAATTTTTTACATATATGTAGTGCTGATAATTGTATTAACATTTTATAATGTGTACATGTAAACTGTATATTTTTATTTTAGAGCATTTATGCATGTTCATAGTTATATATGCACATACTTTACAGCTAAAATAAAATTTTTGATTACTGTTCTTCTAATGCAAATGTTTTATAAATATTAAAAATCATTCATTAATTATTATCAGTATAATTGCTGTGCCAATGAATGAAACTACAAACTTAATATTTTTAACAAACTCCACACATTTTTCAAAGTAAATGTCAAAATTGATAATTCCAATTCTACTTAATATTTTTCAATACTTCAGAGAATAGGCAGAGAATTATAAAAAATTACTATAATAAATTTATTTACAGATTTACTTAATACATTCATGAAGTATTGACAAATATCAGTATAATGAAGTCACAAGTTTAAATGATTTATTCTCAGATAAATGAAATGTATTTGAGCTTGTAGATTTAAAGGAAGAGATTTAAACTAATTAAAATATAATTTATACTAATATATCATCTATCAGTTTATATATAAGTAACACCTGATCTTTTTTTGGAATAGAGACTTAGCTAAGTTAAATAATTGCTAAGACATCTCCAAAATTTATTAAAACCATTTATTTAAAAAAACTATGAATTTTAAGTTTCATTCATCTTCTACATGATTTTTTTTTCTGATTAGTTTTTAGGGACTTGTTGGAAAATTTTATTTTTTTAAAAAAAATGTACTTGCAGTAGTTTTGCTTTCTAGGATTGAATGTGCCAATAAAGTTCTGAATTTAATTGCAAAACATATAATTTGAACTATGAATAAACAAAAAAAGATTATATTTTATTATTATTAATGAAAAAGAAATGATTAGATAATGTACATTTTGACAAAATAGTGCAGATGGCTTGTGAAGTGAAAAATAAAGGAGAGACAATTGTTGTCGTGATTAAAGCAGATGCGCTATTGTTTTAGAACTGATGGCAAGGGGTAGGGTTATATATAAAAATTTAGTAAATAATTATTTGTTAGTGGGAATCTTTTGATGTATATATTGACTAATGAATATTGTGAAAAAGTAGAAATTATGTATAAGGAAATAAAAATAAAAAAATTGAAAATTAATATAAAAATTGTTGTATAATAATAATAACAATAATAAATTGATGATGATAATAGCCACTTGTAAAAAATGATAAGATTTAGATTCAATGATTGTTCAAAAATTTAATAATTTACACACAGAAAACTTCAAATGATAGAGATTTTAATTCGGTTATTTAGTATAGGTTTAGAAACATCTTTAAGAGAGCACATATGCCTAGTGTAGAACTGGTGTAGATTCAAGAAAAAAATTTAGTAGTGGAACACTAAGCTAAATTTTAAAAATAAAACAAATTTTAAGCCAAAATAGTAATGATTTATCAATAAATTTAAAATGGACATAAGGAAAATTTTTCATATTGGTGGATAAGAAAATAAGTGTAAATATTATCAGGATAAATGCTTATGTAAATTTATGAAAGATGGAAAATATTTAAATAGATTTTAAAGGAAGCTCCTGCAAAATAATATACAGTATAAAAGATAAAAATAAATAAATAAAAAGATTTCAAGTTAACAATAACATGATTAATATAATATTAGGGAGAGAAGAAGCAAAAGATAGAGCAATGATAATACTGTATTAAATAAGCTTAACATGAATTGAGATTTGTGACAGTTAATATAGCTCAAAATGGAATGTAATAGGAAAAAAGAATTATAAAATAGATATGATTTAATTTAGAATATTGAATGAATCAGTTTAAGTAAAAAAACCAGTCACAATAATTTAAACACAATTGAAATAAAGTGACAAAATATTAGTAGAGAAATTACAAGACATATAAAAAATGATTTCTGTGGCTGAAATAATCATCTGTAATCAGTGTTAACACAAAATAAAGAAAATCAGAATAAAAATATTTTTGTGTAATAATGAAAAATAAGGCAATTGTTGTTAAAGAGCAGAGAATTTATTAATTTAAATTGAATTACTAAGAAAAAAAATTCAAATTTATGACAAAATTCTAACTCTGTAGAATATGATCTATAGATTTTGGCATATATTGTCTAAAATGTAAAGTTTTTAAAACAATAAGTTTAATCTCACATGCATCTATCTAATGTTTTATAAAGAACATTGAATAAACAATAAATTTAATCTCACATGCATTTAATATATTATAAAGAACATTAAATATAGAAACTTGTTAATGTCTGAAGAGTACTTTGGATCTAGAAACAAATTTAGAATATTGAGGATTATTGTTTATATATATAAAAGGAATAAGAGAAATTTATGTTTGTTTTATTGGTTTTGGGAATGGTTTTATAATAATAAAGTGGATTATAATTTTTTGTGAATATTTTATAAAAGGAAGGACTAGATTGGAAAGAGAAAGGAATATTAGTTAATTGTGTGTGATTGAAAATATTTTTGCAAGATTAAATTGAAAGATGTCATAATAAAGCTTGAATGGGAGAATTCTTGATATTCAACAATTTACCATTAAAATTGAATTATATATATATATATAAACACATGAATACATATAATGATATACCTATGGGACTAATGTTTTGAATCTGAGCTACCAAAACATGGAGATTTCAAATAGATTTAAGACTTTTCCTAGTTAACAATCGGCAGCTAACCAGCTAGCTATTAAGTATAGATCAATAAATGAGTATCTTGTTATTATTAGCTAAAGAATAAAACAGGAATGAAAAAGTACTAAAATCTCTAAACTATCTAACATTCTGTGAGTATTGGGAAAGAGATACTGTAAGAAATACCTTTCTACCTCCTAATCTTATAATAATAAAAAGTCAATTGCAAAATAATTATGGCCATTCTAACTCCAAGTGAAAAAAGGAGAGAGGGAGAAAAAAACTGCTTTAGAAATGGAATTTGTGGTGTTTATATAAACTAATCTGTGAAATACAAATAATATTTCCACATATAGAACATGCTGATTCAATTTTTCAGTTTACTTGATATTTTATTAATGTTGTCTTTTAATTTTTTCAGTAGAAAAGTTTTACTTTTGAAACAGCATGTCTAATTATAGCTCTTTAGTATATTATATTCTCATCCATATCTTAATAATGATCAAATGATATTGCACATCTTTAGAATATCTTTGAGATAATCCTTACAATGTAATGAAAACTATGTTCAAATTCTTTATAAAATACCCGTTTAGGAATTCTTGCATTGTTTATTCATTTCTTATATCCAATACAATGATGTGATTTTATAATAGTGAACTCTAGTATCGCATCCAACAGATTGAAGAATGTATTAATTGACTTTATGATCTTATTCTATTTTCAAAATTTTACAGAGCATCCTTGAATGAAAAATTTTTAATACCTTTATATTGTATCAATAGGGTATTGAGGTCTTATTTCTATAAATAAAGTAAATTAACAACTTAGTGTTTTCTTGAAGGTTTGTGATGATGGTGTTATAGTTGTATTTTTATATTGCACTATTTCCATCATTTAATATGTGTATTGAATGTCTTTAGTAAAATTTAACTTTATTTAAATATTCCAAATACATTCAACTGTCAGTATCATTACTAACAGTTGAATGTATTTGGAATATTTATATTAAGTTAAATTTTTCTAGGCATTCATTATTCATATTAGATGATGGAAATAGTCCAATATAAAAATACAACTAAAGTAACAACTCTATATACAGCTAATTTAATTGCTGTAGTTATTTCCCTGTGATGAAATAGTCTTTTAACTTGGTTAAAAGCAACTGTAGCACATTGAGGTCTGTGTTGTACCCTAATATCTCTGTTCATTTTTCTAGTTATAAAACTACCAATGTATTTAAACTCGTTTACCTTCTTATAATCATACATATATATATCAAAAAGTGAAATAATGAATTATTTAATTCACTTTATAACAATTCACATCTGAAGCAAACTTTAATGTATATAATAAGTATTTTATATTTATTTTCATCTTCCATATCACTGATAAACAAACGTGAATTCAATTTAAAAAAAAAAAACAAATAAATAGAAGAAAGTTAATTTAGTTTGGAAAATATTGTTCATCTAGAAAAATTTTAATAGCATTTTCATTTGAAAAGATATATATATATATTTGCATTTTATATTTACATTTATTTTAAATGTTATTGAATCATAATAATGCATTATTAATGAGAATAATTTTAAAATATTAAGTGGAAATAAAATAGTTTTTTTTTCTTTTCTCCGTCTGTTTTTTTTCCTCAAAAAAAAAAAAAGAAGAATATAAAGAAATCGTTAAGTTTTATTATTTTTTAAATTTTTTTTTTCTGAAATTAGGTTATACCTTCTTGACCAATTTAACTTCAGTTTGCTTAAAAGTCATGGTATTCAGTTAAATAATACTTAAGAGTGCAAACCTTTTAAAATATTTTTTGAAAAATAATAAAAAAAATATATATTTTTATTGTATAATATTAATAGACTTAAAAAAAAAAAGAGAGAATAAATTATTTGAACTTTGTATGGATAAGAATAAAGTAAAAAATATTTAGTAAACTTTAAAAATATTGAATACTTTTGTTTATTGACTTCTGAATGCTTAACATTATGTATTTATATCGAAAAACTATAATCGATAATGAAGTGAAAATCCGTTTTTATTTATTTATATGTATATAACATTTAAAATAAATAAATAAAAAATTAAAAATAAGAGAATAAATTTTATCAAACTTCTCTCAGTTCATTCTATTAAATTATTTATCTGATATTATATTCACCGAAATTCATTACTTATTTTGTATACAATAGAAAATTTAATGCACACACACAAAAAACATATATGATTGGCATACTTGATGATTAATATTACTACAAATAAGATTTTATTAATGTTAGTATTACTTTGGGTATTCAAAAATATTGCAAAATATATATATATGCACAAAGTACATATTTTTAATTGGAATTTTTTAATGATTAATAGGCAGTTATTATCAAACTGTATATACATATTTTATATTTTAGTTAGATGATATAATTATGCAAATCTCGAAAGTTATACACTTTTCATAAAATATATAATTATACAAAACTTGAACAGTACAAGTTTTATATGATATAATTATGTATTTAGGCACAGTTAACTTTTAAATACGCTCTTTCTTTCTTTTTTAATGTATTTTGCAATTTATTTATAAAAGAATTGTCACTACTAATTAAAATTTATAAATTTTAGTTTATTATATAATTACTAATGTGAATTAAATAAAAAGTAAATATTTTGTTTTACAGTATAGAAATTATAACACTATAAGAAATAAATATATTTAAAACCTCATTCATAATGCATTAAATTGTAATTATTGCTAAAATATGTACTGTATAAATATATAAATATTTTAAATTAACGATATCAAAAAATCATTATAGATGTAAAACTATTTATCCAGTTGTTTTAGTTTTTTAACTTTTCAGGATTAATGATTTTTTTATATTGAGATGGTATAATAATGATAATTCAGACTTAAAATCTCTATCCCTTATTTTTCAAGAGGACAAAGAATGATTATTTTTCATTATTTAAATACATATAAAATACAACTTGTACTGTCAACTTTATGTACAACTCGTGTTGTAACTCAAAACATTTGCATAAAGTAAATGCATATCTTTCTCTTACCGCACTTATCAATAAGAGCATGTTTGAGCTATTGGTTCACTCCCTATATTACATGAATGTATATATACAGTATATATAATTTTTATATTATAGTAGTTTTATTTGTTTAAAAAATTAGCATTAATAAATTGATTAGATACAACATTTACATTTATAACAATTTCATTTAATTTTACGAATAAAAAGAAATTAAATTATTATTTATTGATATATGTGTGCTATGCACCATCTTCATATTTCAATTCAAAGTATATTTTAAAACCTAGAACAATTATTTATAAATGCTTCATGTATGTCAGAAAAATATGCTTTGAGCCAATACAATGATTTATCAGTGAAAGTACAATACACATGAATATGAATTAAAGCTTATAAATGTCTCATGACAAAGTATTGTTCTTGGTGTCAGTGTTTGCAATTTTTCTTTTTATTCAAAAAAATAAATTAAAAGTACTGCTATTTTTAATAATATTGGTTGTACATTTCCAAAACACTTTATATTATATTGAAATTAAACACTTAAAAACATTCAAACAATATATATATATATATACTTATTCCATTTAGATTTTTCTTTTTTTGGGGGGAAACTTTAAACATCACTTTATTTATTACTCTCCTCTTTTACTTTTACATGGAGATTACTGACTAAAAAATCATAAATTAACATAATAGCAAATCTCTCCATACAATAATACCAACTAGTACAAGCTATTGTGATCAATAAATGCTAGAAGATAGTGCAATTTAATCCCATATCCAGTGCTTTCTTATTCAAGATCCCAAACTAATTTCTAACACATAACTTCCATCATTGAAAAACCTTGGATCCGAGAGCAGTGCACCTGGAACTTTGAATTTAATGAATCTCTCCAACACTCTTCTTTTATCTTTTTGGTTTACTATAAAGCTATCAGCTCAAAATATTTATCCAAGGGAATTTGCTTGTGTAGTTATACAGATCTGAATCCAGTTCAATATCTATATATTCTGGTGTCTTTAGTTGTTTTAATAACCATAGCCACCATTATCTTTTTGCTAGAATTGGTATTAATCCATAAAAAATTTCATGTGATCACTATTTCTTTTGTTTAAAGCTAAGCTGTTCAAACAGCAAATTTCTCGTACATTGTATTGGTGTTAGTCCATGAAAACATATAACTATCTTTTCTTATACTTACACAAGTTATAAAGCAGTAGCAAATTGCACCATACATTTTTTATTGTTTTAACAGCTTGTGTAGGTACAAGAAAAGATGGTCATGTGATATCTTTAGGGTTTAATACCAATCATGACCAAAGGATACTGGTAACTAATTATTAAAAAAAAAAAAAAACCAAAATATATAGATACTGAACTGGATTCAGAACAGCATGATTACATAAGGAAATTAGTTTAGATTGAAAACTTTATTGTATTTTCATTTTGAGTTGATAACTATATATTTAAATAAAAAGGTAAAAGGTGGTTGCTGGAGGGGTGCATTAAATCCAAAGATCCAAGTGCTCTGCTCTCAAATCCAAGGTCCTCATTGATGTAAACTATAAACTAGTCTGGGAATATTGTTTTTTGAAGACACTGACTAAAGATTAAAATCACAACCTTATAACATTTATTGATTACTATAGCTTGCATCAAGTGGCATTATTGTATGGAAAAATTTGCTACCATTTTAACAGCTTGTGTAAGTGTAAGTAAAAGTGATCCTGTGGGGTTTTTATGTTTTAAAATCACAAATTAAGACAAACTCTTTAAAAAAATTAAAATACAGTGTTTTTATCAATTAATTTACAAATACTTACTGAATTATTCATGTGTGTATTTTAATTTTAAAGCATATGTTTATTAATGTGTTTATTATAAGATATTTATTATTTGTTTAATCTTCATATATTAAAAGTTACATAAAAATATTTAATTGCATCTTAAAAAATGTTTGATAATCCTGCAAATTTGAAGAATTCTCTCATAATTTTGTTCAGATTTTGGAAACTGATAAGTTTTTATTAATATGCTGGATTGAACTTGTATTAAAAATATAAAGCAGAACTAAATCTAAATTTTTTTTCCAGGAATACATTTATAATCAAATGCAAATTATACCAATGATAATTAAATATGAATACAGTATTGCTTAGTTACCTCAATCTGTTATGAGGCATAAAACATAATTTATATTTATTAAAAAAACACTAAAACTAATTTTCAAAAATTGACATATAATCATTTTTTTTGCTTTTCTGTCCATTATAATATCGAATTACTGACTATTACATAAATGTCAATGTATAATTATTTTAAGTAAAACCAGGATTAGTCTAATTAAATTAGATGATTTTTTTGTAAATGAAGGATTTAAAATAATAATTATAGAAAGTCAAATAGGAAAATGTTAATGACTTTTTATCTAGGTACTTACAACTGCAGATCACTTTCAAGTGAAGGAAGATAGCAAGAATTAGCAGAATTGTCTTATATTAAATGGGACATTATTGGACTTTGTGAAATTAGAAGAAAATGTGAAGAGGCAATTGATTTAAAAAGTGGACATGTACTCTACTATAAAGGCACAAATATTGGAAATACAAGTGGAGTAAGATTCATTGTAAATAAAAAGTGGAAGAACAATATTGTGGAGATTGATGGCATATTGGACAGAGTGGGAAGATTAGTTATACAACTTAATAGCAGATATCAAATGCAGATAATTCAGGTTTATGCCCCAACAATTTCTCACAGGGATGAAGTAGTAGAAGATTTTTATATGGATGTACAAAAGGCTTTTGATCAGAGTAAACAACATTTTAAAATTGTTATGGGAGATTTTAATGCTAGAATTGGTAAACAAATGAAAGATGAAAGTGTTGTAGGTAATTTTGGTTATGGTAATGGAAATGAGAGAGGACATAGACTTGTGGAGTGTGCAGAAAAAGAAAAACTTTATATTATGAATTCTGTTTTTGAGAAAAATGTTCAAAGGAATTGGACATGGAAGCATGCAAATGAAGGTACAGCAGAATTAGATTATATTTTGACTAACAGAAAATACATATTTCAAGATTGTAATGTTCTTAATAAATTTAACACAGGAAGTGATCATCGATTAGTAAGATGTAAGATAGGTGTTAATGCAAAACTAGAGAGATAAAAATTATTAATAAAAATAGTATTTACAGTTGATATTCCTAATCTTTAGAAACATTCTAATGAATTTAAATTAGAATTTACAAATCGGTTTCAAGTATTAGTAGATTTTGAACATGATTCAGATTTGAATGAAACTAATAAGAAAATAACTAATACACTTTTTTAAAAAACTGCAACAAAGATAGCTGGTAGAAAAAAGTAGCAATTGACCAATAAAATTTCTACTGAGATTAGAGATTTTATGAAAAAAAGAAAGAATATGAAGATATACAAAAATGATGCATTAAAAAGGATTGAATACCTCGAATTTTGTAAAATAGTGCAGAAAAGAGTTGAAATGATATAAGAAAGTATAACTTTGAACTAGCAAGGAAAGCTGTGGAAGAGAATAAAAGTCTCAAGAGTGTAAAACAACATTTTGGTATTGGTAGGAAATTTATGGCTACAATAAGAAAAAAAGATGGAATTATTACTAAAAAGAGAGATGACATCATGAAATGGTATAAAGAACAAGTTCCTCCTTTATCTATTATATCTTCCAAATTGCCCAGAATTTTAAATGAAGTGAAACATGCAATTAAATTTATGAAGAAAGGAAAGGCTCTGGGTAATGATGGAATTATAATTGATATATTAAAAGAAGCAGGTGAAGAAATAGAATTTTTTTTAGCAAAGTTATATACCAAATGGCTAAATGATAAAGATGTACCAGATGATTCGAAGAATGCAGTATTAATATTAATATTTAAAAAAGGTGATAAAGAAGATATTAGAAATTACAGACCTATCAGCCTTTTATCAGTTATATACAAAATTTTTACCAAAGTAATTACAACTCGTCTACAGAGAACATTGGATTTTCACCAATCAAGGGGTTGGATTTAAAAGTGGATTTAGTACAGTAGATCGTGTCCAGGTATTGAGAGAAATTATAGAAAGGACAAATGATTATGAGTTGCCATTATGCTTTGGATTTGTAGATTATGATACGGCCTTTGATTCTATAAACATTTCTTCAGTGATTAAAGCATTGGGTCATCAAGGTATAGATTCAGGATATTGTTATATTTTAAAGAATATTTATAAAAATGCAACTGCAACAATTAAATTATATAATGATACTAGGAAAGTCAACATTGAGAAAGGTGTAAGACAGGGTAACTCCATATCTCCAAAACTTTCACAGCAGTGCTGAAAAAAATATTCTGTGGCTTAAAATGGGAAGCTAAAGGAGTGAAAGTAAATGGAGATTATTTAAATCATTTAGATTTTGCAGATGATATAGTTGTTTTTGCAAATAATGCTTTGGAGCTGCAGGAAATATTGCAAGAGTTATCAGATGAAAGTAGGACTAAAGATAAATGTTAAAAAGACTAAAGTAATGTTCAATGGATTTTTTCAAAATATGAAAGTAAAGATTGATTATGATGAGTTAGAAGTTAACAGCTACAAATACCTTGGTCAGATTATTAATACAGATGGAAATATAATAAATGAAATTAATCATAGAATTAAACTTGATTGGAGTGTTTTTGGTAGAAATAACTTGATACTAAAAGGAAATATGCCTATGTGTTTGAAAAGGAAGGTTTTTAATAAATGTGTTTCATCAATTTTTACTTATGGATCTGAGACTTGGGCACTTAATAGAATAGCAATATACAGAGACTTCAGACCACTCAAAGAATTATGGAGAGATACGTGTTAGAAATAGGTAAGAAAACAAACAGGTGTTACTGACCTCATTGAAAAAATTAAAAGATTGAAGTGGAGTTGGGCTGCACATATTGTTAGAAGAGATGATAATAAATGGACAGTTGAAATCTTAAATGGGATTCCAAGAGATTGTAAAAAACCCAGAAAGAGATCACATGTCAGATGGATGGATGAAATAAGAAAGTGTGCAGGGGTGATGTGGAGAACAGAAGCTAAAGATCGGAGAAGATTGATTAAATTTGGAGAGAACTTCATCCTGTAGTGGATTAATAATTGTTGTTGATGATGATTTTATGAAAATCACTAAACTTGTAATTATATTTATTTACCAGTTTAATAGTAATACTGATTAGAAATTTAATTTTATTAATTATTTTTTTGTTATTGCTTTTCATTAACTATTATTTATTTTTGTGTCAGAAAAATATTTTCATAGTGGATACCTGTATTTACAAATTAATTTTGCTTTAATATCAATTGATGTCAAAAATCAACTTTCAATTAGATATACAATTATAAAAATAAGAAATATTGCGATGGCTTTTTTTTTGCTTAATATATGGGATTTTTTTTTAACTTCTAACAAAAGTTTGAGAATTTTTTTTTTTGATTGTAAACCATAATTACTAGTTCATAAATGTTAAGGATTCATTATTGTTTTTTTTTTTTTCAACTTATGAAGATGTAACATTTGGCTAACGTTGTTAGAAATAATTTTGTATCAACATATTGTTTAAATTGATATCTTCTGAAGGTATTAAATAAATAAAAAAATTTCTTTTTCAATTTTAGGAAATGCTTTTTAAAGAACACTATAGATTTGCAATTTTTTAAGGAATTAACATTTTATCCATAACCATTTAAAAGAAATAAAAAAGTATATTAGATTTAATTTTTTAAACTTCCTTTTCATAATGTATCCAGTTTTCTAATACATGGTTCTATTTTAGTTTTTCAAATGAATAAATTGGTATTTATTCTTTGCAATTTTAATTCAATTAATGAAAATGTATCAGCTGCATCAACAAACCATAATTACATTGGAAAGATTTCATTAATGATTATTTTCAGTCATTAAAAAAAGAAATTCTATTTTTTCTAATTTCAAATACTCTTCTTCTTATTATTTTTGCATTGGAGACAGACATCACACATATAAATGTGATATGAGATAGAAACGGGCAGTCCTCCATCTGTTTTTTCAGCAATATTTTGCATAAACTGAATTTTATATAAGATTTTCCCATATATATATTCTTCATTAGCAATAGTGCAGAATGATAGTATTTTATAGAAAAAATAATCATTGCAATATATTATAAAAGATGTATATAAGCATGAGACACATAAGAAAGGAAGTCTGTTGATTTAAGCATTAAATTTTCACAATTTTTTGTATTTTATATATGCTAGGAATTATTTACATGAATCCATATTTATGTATGTCTGTTTATATAAATAGAGGACTGATTATATTTGATTTATATTTGAAAATAAAGTTGTTAACTATAATTTTTTTAACTTGGGATTTATTAATTTATTTATTTTTTGTTCACTTATTTAAAATTACAAATAAATATTCACTAATATTTTGATAAACAATTATCTGCTATGAACAAACTGAGTTATAATTAAATCTTTATGAAATTCATATGCTTTTCAATAATTTTTATATTCTATCAGTATAAATATCAATATTTTTGGTTTTGAAATGTGAGTTAATATTTTTTTTAAGAAAATTCAGATATAAGTGATTCTTATTTGAAATAACCTTTTTTTTTCCGCTATAAGTTATAACTCAAAGCAAATATATGTTAATCTTATAAAATCAAGTTATATGTCACATGCCCTATATAGTTTGCATTTACAAATATGTAATATAAAGAGCATGCTAATAACTTTAAGCAAACTTATTTTTATTTTTATGATAAATGCTACAAGAGAAAACATTCAAATCATTTTTATCTAGGATTGTCCTTATTCCCAGTTCTGTTTCGAGCTATGGCTCTCTTCAGTAAGGAGCTAGGACACCAGATTCAAAAACCAACTCATGCTAAGCATTTTTCTATAAGTTAACTCTTAAGAATGTTAATGTTATGAAGTATAAAAAATTCACTATTTCTCTAATTTGTCAAAGCATAAAAATAAATATATGCATCATTGCTATCTTGTAGCACATGTGTGGATGTAAAAACACAGTTTTATCACATAATTCTATAACTGGTATTTCATATTATGTCTAAGAAAAGTATTTGTTTTGTATAATTACCATTCTAAATTTGATGTTTTTTATTATAAGCATTATTTACAATATGTACTAACATATGGTACATTAAAAAGATATAAACATAAAATTGCAAAAAATTGGAGAAATAAAAATATTTTTATTTAGAATAATTTTAACTGGAATCAGTTAAATGGTTTTTTATAATGAATTATTATAATAGAAAAAAAAATTTTTTTTTTATTGTAAGCATTATTTATAATAAGTACAATGTTTGTCCAAAAAGGTAGAATAAAAATGTTCATAGATTACAAAGAACAGAGAAAAATTATTTACATTTAGACTACAAGCAGTAATGAAATATCACTAAAGCCAGCAAAGGGACTTAGAACTTATACTATGCAAGCTAAATTCAAATGAAATTGATTTTGCAAAATGTAAATATTTAGGAAAGTACAGAAATAGACACTTGTTCAATTAAAAAAAAAAAAAGAAATTAAAGCATATGAAAATTTATAGCAGTATCACAAAATGGTTTTAGGCATTATTGGTTAAAATAATTAAAATATTAAATAATATTTATCTTTATTGAGAATATTATTT
Source organism: Epiperipatus broadwayi (assembly GCA_028023455.1). Classification (NCBI taxonomy): domain Eukaryota; kingdom Metazoa; phylum Onychophora; class Udeonychophora; order Euonychophora; family Peripatidae; genus Epiperipatus; species Epiperipatus broadwayi. Next base: position 74,908 of record JAQFVV010000374.1, on the reverse strand, counting down.
ATTAAAATCAAAAGAAAAATTTTGTTCACTACTCTCAAATATTAATTTTATGATATTAGAAACTTGTGAAAGTAAATTAATACTATTTTATAATTACTTGTTATCATGATACATTTTTGTAAGGAAATTAAAATTGTTTATAAATTAAATTTATGGTAAACCATAAAGTATTTCGATTTTTATATATATGTCAATTAAAAATAAAGTAATTCTCCTATTCAGACATCTTAGGCTATTTAAGTAATTCATCATGCTAATGTTGCAGATTATCGGGTTATAGATAGAAGTTGGGTAAAAAGTGAGAATAATTTACTAGTATTAGCAAGTTAAAGCTAAAGTCACTCTTAGGATAGCTAGTTGTTACAGCAGGATAGAGTTTTATTTATCATTATAATTTATGTGCATTTTTAAAAATTATGATATCCATCAAGGAAGTGAATAAATATATCAATATATTGACCTGAGCACTCTTTACAATTGCTTTCTTTCTTCTTGCCATGTAGCATCTTGTAAGAAATGTAAAGGAAGAATATTAGCCAAGCAACCTAATATCTCTAGAAAGAAAATGCCATTGTCCACTAATGAATCTGGAAATTTTGATCTATCTACAATATTGTTTGCTAAATCGTGAATTTTGGAAGTAATATTGCTTGTCTACAATATATTGCTTGCTTGCCACAAGAAATTAAGTACTGGAGAAATAAAAAGGAAACCCAAGGATAAGGAAATCAGCAATGAAAGAAAACTGCTGTATAAAACCGAAAAGAGAACTTGAAAAGTATATATTTGTTACAAAATTGTACAACGTGCATGAATTACAAGTATAAATTATGTGAGAATTCAAATTTTATACAATTTAAAACATGCATTTTAAAAAATGTAATTAATTCATAAGTAATTTTTAATATTCATAATTATTTTGTGTTTTAAAAATATATTTGTTATATTCTTAAACATGTCTGTGAAATACTCATTGATTTAAATTTTAAGCACACCTTATTATTGTTTTATTTTTTGATTAAAATAAATAGCATTGTTAATGAGTGTGGGTATTATATTAACTTATATGCTTTGTGCAATATATTTTATTATTATATAAATATCTGTTATCTTAATTTCTATTATGAAATTAGAATGTAGCATACATAATATTTTGCTTTGGTCAGATAAGAAAGTAAATTTAATGGTATATTTAACTAGTTGCTTTTTTTTAATTTGTGATGCAGAATGATATATGTATAGGTTTTCAGTTGCTAATAACTATGTTTATTTAATATGTTTTATAGAAAAACATATTTATTATATTATTAATTTCTGTCTGATACATAATATTAAAGTTTTATTCAATTATGTCGGATACAATGTTGAGTTATACATTCTTTATATATGTGTATTTGTCCGTATGTCATAATTAAAAAGATATGATCTAAAGATTGGGTTAAATAACTAGGAAAGATGAATATTTGATATGATAGTGACTTCATTATGTAATTCTTTCTGTGAATATATATATCTGATATTTCCAAATATGATTTGTCTGGATTATGCCCTATGAAAGAATGTGCTTGTCCGTCATTGAATGGTTTCCTGTTCCCTTTATATTTATCATAAATTGACATAGCAATGAGTGCCGAAAATATTATGGAAATAATCACATATCAACAAATATTCATTCACAATAATATTTTTGTTTTATATTTTAGGAAGAAAGTTTTTTGTTATGTTCTCAACTACATGTACTAAATATTTTTCATAAAACATGAGAGTATATGAATTGTAATTTCCATCCCAATTTAATTATGCAAGTAAGCAAATTGCTTGTTAAAATATTGTATATAGGAAAAAATCTTATGTGAAGGACATAGTTATGGGTACTTCTGACAAAGAATTTAAATGAATTTGCTACAAAGATGGAACTTATATTAATTAATCACACTTATTGAAAAATGTGAAGTCTAATGGTGAAAATTTTTTATAGGACTAACTTTTTTATAAGTAAAACTTAAATTTTTAAGCAATTTCTAACAATGTGAAAGAATTTTTAGTTTGTAATCAAAACTAAAATTTACATCATTTTTTATTTTAATAATAAAACTTTGAGAAATTGACAAAATTCATTAAAAAAAAAAAAAAAAAATCTTTATTATGAATAATGAAGCTAATTGATTTCCCAAAACTCATTGAAAATCAAAAATCATATATAAATAATATATTAAAAAAATTTTTTTTTATATTTAATATTTTTATAGAAATAGCTGACTAAAAAGTAGAAAAATGACGAAGTAATCTATCTCTGTTAATTTGCTATTCTTGGAAAATATCAGAGATCTTAAGAATCTATACTTGTTATAAAAGAATTGAAAAATGCAGCAGTATTGTTATTTCATGAAACCATTTGAGGGCTTATTAGTTTTTGTGATTTATTTGAGTTTCAAATGCTTTTATGAAATGATATTATTGCTGCAATTTTTATTTATTTTATAACAAGCAATATTTTCCAAGAATGGCAAATTAACCAAAAGTCGGATTTACTTTATTTTTTTATTTTTTAGTCTGCTATTTACATAAAAGCATTGTTTAAAAAAATTTTTTTTTTCTACATATTAGTTCTTACCTGTCAATTATATATTTCATATTATTTTAGAAAATGGTTAAAATTACAAAAAATCTGACAAAAAATATAATTTAATAATAATATATAAAAATAAAAACTACGCCCTCTAACAAACGAATCCTAAATTTAAATGTGTGATCACCTGCTATATAAAAATATTTATATATTGGTTTTTTAATTAATTAAATATGAGTTAAATCAATATTAACAAAATTTTATTTTACAAATATAATATTTTTGTTGACTCAGTTGTTAAAAGAGTTTTCTTGGGAAGCATAGAGTTCCATTTAGAATGGATTTTTTTTTTTATTGTTAAAAATTCAAAAATGTGGACATTCTGACTTTTAGACAATAGCATACACAGTCAGGGTAAGTTAATATAAAAGCATTTTTAAAAATAAGAAATTTTAATCATGATCCATGGCAAAAGAATTTAATTTGTTGCCAATGATTCAAAATGTAATATAAACTTTTAATATCTTATTTTTAAAAAATCATTTAAAATTGATAAGCAATGATATTTAGTGATTAAGCAGTTTACTAAATATAGTCTAACCACAAACTATATTGTATTCAATATACATAATTTCAATTATATGCTATCCCAAAAAAAATATGTAAATAAACAAAACAAAATATTAATGTTCATAAATGTAATACACAAGAAACCATTTATCTTTCTCTGTAGACCATATGTAATCACATTAAGAAATAAAATAAAATTTATAAATAAATTTTGCAATAGGCTCAGCTGTTTGTCTGTCTTGGAGGACCATATCTTGTTTGTTAATAAATTTTTTTCAATGTATGTTAAAAGCATTTTTTTTTTCCTTTTTGGATTTGATATGCAGAATTTTCTGTAATGAAATGTTTTCTAAGCTTAATGCTAAAAGTTATTACAAAATATGGAAAGTTGATACTAACTTAAAAGCATAAAAACAATTAAAGAGGTCATATTTTTGTAATAACAGGATTACTATTAAAGAAAAAAAAGTTATTGAAGAGAGAAAAAATATTACTCTGAGTATATTTAATTGTGATGAAAGTCAGTCATTTATTTCACTTTTTATTTCATTTAAAAAATAAAAACATAGATTATAAACTGTTAACTCTAAAGTACAATAAGTTTTTTTTTTTTCAATGAATGAGTGAATGAACATACAGTAAAATATATGTAAATGTGTCCATTAATTTGTTATTAATTATATTTAAAATTTTGTTTATATATGCATGCTATACATTCAAAAAAGTGTCTGTGTTATATATATATGATGTTAAAAGGTATGTACACTTGGTGTTCAGTAAACAATTCATATGTTATTCTAATCAAAGTTTATTAACAAAATGTGAGCTATTACATCAAGTATGCAAGGAAGGACTTGGAACAAAATAACAAATATCGCGACTCTACTGTATGTTATTGATCAATCACATTTATTTGTGTGTAAATTTAGTCTATAAATTGTTTACACATTAATTTTAAACATTTTATCAAATGCTGAATGTAACCATAGTAAATCCTCTTCAAATATGATTCATTAAAAGAAAATAAGTCTTAAAAAAAAAAGCTTTAGCTTACATAATGCCCATTTAAACAATTTTTGACACATTATAAGCTATGATTAATGTTTTTTTTTTAAAAAAAGTAAAATAATGTAACGATGAAATTTTATAGTTGTTTTTAGTTGAGATTATTCACATTCATAATAGCAAAATATGCTGTTAAATTTAAATAACTATAAAGTGTATTTTTTTTTTTTTTCCAATTTATTTTTGGTATAATGATCAGTGCTTTTTTAAATTAAATAAGGAATAAATTTTTTTCTTGTTGTGATTTATTAAATTTAACTGAGATTTTTCCTTACTTTTCTCAAATAGGAATCTATTCCAGTGAAATTAGCTTTTTGAGGATATCACTCTCGCTTCTATATTAAATTATACAGAACAATAGAATTACTGATGAATACTAAAAATCTAAAGCAAGAATGTTGAACCTTTTTTCTGCCAAGGACCATTTGGATATTTATAATATCATCCATGGGCCATACAGAATTATGTACTTAAAAATTATCCTGCTACATTTGATCAAACAATTAATTTACTCTTAATGATTAGTTGTGGGAAATCTTTTCAGCTGGCAGGCAAATTTCTACTTGCCCTTATCAAATAAGAGGCATAATTTTTTTTATGAATTAAATAATAAAGTCACATCATTATTTAATTCTATGAATTACATTAATATGCCAAAACAAGAAAAGATTACTTATTAATGACTGTTCAACATTTAATGTCAATTTTTCCAATTTGCCATGTAACTAACTATTCTTTATGACATATTTATAGTATCTGATTTCTTGTTATATTTTGAACATTAATTCTACAGCAGCTAAGATGCAATCATTTATAAACTGCCCTTCAATAAATAGTTTCAAAGTTTTTGCTTTTTTTTTTTTTTTTTGAAATAAGGTAAATTTGCCTTCACAGAATTTTCTGACTTGTTTAGCATTTTTATGAGCCATTTGATGAAGTTTCTTTTCAAGTTTTCTTTATAGTCTCAAATTTCATTTTTATGTTCTGGACAAATTAATTCTACAAGAGTTAACTCTGTTCAGAAAATGGTTTAGAAGTTTCTGCCTTTTTTTTTTTTTCTGAAATAATGTAAATTTGTCATCACAGACTTTTTATGAGACATGTCAGCCATTTGATGAATCTGCTTTTCAAGTTTTCTATTTTAATAGTTCTTTTCCAATAATTTTATTGTTAACAGAATGATTTGACAAATAGCATACTTTATTAACTGATATACTTGCCAGACATATCAGGCACAGTGATTTACTATTTCTTTCTATAAAAAAAAATATGTAGCTGATCCATTTTTATTGTAATACATAATTTTTGGTATCATTTTTTTTTTATCATACTCAATATAGCCATCCTAATAATAAAAAAAAGGCAGAATAATAATAATAATAAAGCCAAGTAAAAGTCTTATTTTTATTTTTGCAAATATACAGTTAGTCTGTGAAAATCACTATAAAAACAAACAAAATACTCTCAGCACTATAGATTAAATCTGTAATCAGATAGACGGCACAATATAGATCATTTGTCGGAATATTGCATGATAGAATTAACTAGGTTGGATATAGTTGAGAAAATAAATATATTAGACTTGATTCGTTTGAACTATGCATGTGTTTAAATAGAAGTTTTATACAAGGCCATTTTATACACATTCTTAAAAATGTCTGGGGACCATATTGAGAGCTTTTGAGGGCTAGAATTGACCCCAGGGCTGATTGTTTCCCTAAAGTAATTAATGTTCAGTGATTTTTTTTAAAAATAAATAAATTATGAATTAGAAGGAATTGTTAATTTTAAACAATATAGTTAAATAATTAGTATACATGTATAAATTTGGGTGAAATGTTTTTGATAAAAATCATTTTAGTCTAAAGAAAATAGAACCATACTTCTGAATATATATATAAAAGTGTTTTTCCCAAGCTTAGTTATGGATTTAAGTATTACACATTTAACAGAAAAGCAATAGAAAGATGAGAATACCACATATCAAAAGAAAACGAAGGAGAAATGGATTGAAGCAAAATATATGGATCAGAGAACAGATAATCATTAATATCATTTTTAAAAGAAGTTTAAATAGTGCTGAATTAGATCTTTCTAGAAGAGGTGAGATATTTATAGTATGCAATTGAATTTTAAACTTTATCCTAAGACATTTTAAGAAAATATTAAATTGAAGAAAGTGATACAGAAATTTAATTGAAGTGAATATGGAAGAAGAGCATTGAAATCATTTCATAAAAATAATATATATATAACTCTGCAGAATATTATTTTTGATACCCTAAAAAATTATTTGATATCCCTTTGTCACTCTATCCTCAAACATGCAATAATTGATTGTTTTTAAACATAATGAATAGATAAATAATGCATACCTATAATTACTCTTTTCACCTTCATCCACATACATTTGGTATGTTGGATATTTACTTGCTTACCTATTCTATTTATATATATCTCAAATAATGCATGTCATGTATTGAAACTAGTCATTAGGGTATCAGGATCATTGATAAATTTGATCATTATTGGTAATTGACATCTGTTTATTCCGGCCTTTATTATCTTTTAACACAATTCTAGGATTTCAATATTTAGAGCTATATCTTAAATGGTAAAAACTCTTTACTTATTAACATGGATCCACTTATGACATCTGTTTATTCCGGCCTTTATTATCTTTTAACACAATTCTAGGATTTCAAATATTTAGAGCTATATCTTAAATGGTAAAAACTCTTTACTTATTAACATGGATCCACTTATTATTTCATTTTTATTAATGTGTTGATGCTTTTCTTTTTATTGTTCTGAAATGACAGAAAAATAAATATTTATCTTTTTTTTCTTTTGTTTAAAATTTATTTTCTTTGAGCTTTTGTTTATGAGGGTAAGCTTTTTAATAATTAAATTTTTATGTCAATTAAAAGAAAGAACTAATGAATTTTTAATGCTATAAAAAACAGGAGTGGTGGTGGTGGAAATAAATATAATAAAATCTACTTTTTTTTAAACTTTTAACATCAGATATGAATCACAGTAATAACATTATGTAATTTTTCTAGCTTGTTTTTATTTGCTTTCAGATGCAACTTAGTAGCTTCCCATATTTTTTTACATTTTAAAATTTTGATAATTATTTTGTTTTATATAAAAATATATTCATATGAAGGTCATTTAGAAAGTAAGATTAAAAAGAATAGATAATCGATTACAATTTCCTTTTTATTACATCATTTTTATACAATCTAAATTGTAATGCAAATAAGTGAAATCTACCAAACATAAAATAACAAGCATGGGAATAATATTATAATATATTAGATAAATGAGGTGTTTATTACTATGGAGTCACTACTGTTATGTCACCATGATGTTAATACAGTAGTATTTGCAACCTAGTATGAAATATTTAAGATCTTTAATGATTTCATTCAAAATGTTCTTATATTTTCTGACCTTATGGATCATTTGAATGGGTATTTGAAATTGTAATCTAATAATAGATTGAGTTGTTCAAGGAAGAAATGGATATTTTGTAGACATTATACAAAATATGTTGGCATTGTGTGAACATTAAGTATTAAAAAAATCAAGACAGTGTTATCATTTAGAAAAAGGCAACAACATGGTCTGAAAATTTAATTTATATAGCATGGGCTATCAATATGCTAGAAATGTGACCAGCTTTATACCACATACAGATACATGATGGGAGAGCAACCTATTGCTGGTCGGTAACAGCTGAATCAGTATTATAATTTCATCTCCTTGTGAATTATAGACTAACTGGGTATGCCTAATCCACTCCTTTCATGACATAACATTAACTTGGTAATGCCTTGGAATCAATAAGTTATTACAAAGATAATGTTTTGCAATCAATAAGAATAATTGCAAATCATCAGAAATTGTCTTTACCAATCTTAAGATAATTTCATTTTCATGATGGAATTTAGTCACTGTTTGCGGTAATTTATTGTATAATTGTTTGTTGAATAAACTGCTCTCTTCAGTAAAAATAAGTTGTTTATAGAATCCTCCATTTTCTGTTGCAGCATTACAAAAGAAAAATGAGTAAATAATTAAATTGTTAATATATGTATTAATAATCATTCTATTGTAAATTATCATGGAAATACTTAACCAAGTTTGTGTCTATTTGTAATCAAATTAATTAATACATTTTTAAAAAAAAATTCTGTCACAAAATAAAAATAATTTTACCATTTGATGAGTGTTGATTCAGCAGAAAATATGTATATTTGAGATTATTTATCTTTTTCACATGTATGTGGACATGTGTGTTGGTTGTATAAGATAGAGTGGATAGCTGTAGGGAGCTTGAAAGTCTGAGTTCAAATCCCTTCTAAATTACATTAAATATCATTTGTAATGATTATTTTTTTAAATATATTTTCAAATTTGTTTAAATATAAGCGTATATTTGCTTTTGACAAAAAACTTTATCTAGTGATTTGAATCCATTCATTGATAATAGAAAAAAAACCAAAGCATGAATAATTAGTGGCTTGGTATTCTCATGCTTGAATTTTATGTATTACATGTAGATGAAGATAGTAGAGATATTGCAAATCTTTAAGTACAGTAATTCGAAAAAGAAAAAAAAAATCCCCTATGATTATTCCAAATTTTCTGACTGTTTGTTTATTCATAGGATGTACACTGTTTTTTATAATAGTTGATTCAAAATTAAAATTTGCTAAAAGACTGGCAAAGCATTACACTTTGTTGTGAAGTTTGTGGAGTCATCAAAAATTTATATCATATTCGACTCGGCACAATTTCCCAATGGGAAAAAAAGGCAAAAAGACCCATGAAGATAAGGTGAGTGAGTTAAAAGATAATTATAATAATGAGGGAGCTAAATCTGTCTCTACTCGTCTGAACAAAAAAGTCAACGTTAGTATGACAGAAAATGGCGGTTCAAACATACAGCAGCCTTCTACTAATGATAACAATATTAAACTAAAATTAAGAAAAGTAACTAGTAACCCTGAATTAATTAGCACCCCTGAATGTAATACTTCCCAAAATGGTGTAGATATGAAAATAAATCCTAAAAAAGCCAAGATATGCTACCTCATCTGCTGTTGACAGTGCTGGTCCCCCAGAGTTGATGAATTTAAATGATAACGTCAAAGCTTGTCAAGGCACTGATTGAAACGTCCTCTGTAGGCACAAAAAAAGAACCGATAGCCACAATGAGCATTTTCAAACTAAGATTAATGAAAATCAACTTAACAACCTAGATGATGCCAGCACTAACACAAAGTTATTAGGTGATAAAATTGAATCAAATAAATCAACCGAAATTATTAACAAACCGGCACTATTCGCCGAACTGAATGATAAATTATCGCATGCTCAACCGTTATCGCGTCTATCCTCAAAAACTTTCATAAAGTTAAACTCGTATTGGAAAATTTTTTTTATTAACTGCATGTCCCCTAATACTTCCATTTTTAGTTTGATTATTCAAACAAATGACAGAAACGGTGAGCACATTTTAGACAAGCCTGACTTAAATGAGTATCTAGTCTTGTTGAGTAATAATGGTTTAATACAATTGATTAAACTGCATTCTTCCCAGCAAGAGGTTTTATTTCCATCGAATATTTTAATAAGGAACAGAAATATCTAGCAGAGAGTCTAATAAAAGAGGTGCAGGGCCATAAGATATATTACGTATCAAAAGATCTTAACCCTTTAGTATTCGGTAGGGTTTTACACACACACCCTAACTTTAATGTAGAGTTCTTTAAAACCCAATTAGCCAATTATGCTGAAGTAATTACATTGGAAAAAGAGATGACTTCGGGTATCTCTTTCCAAATTCCTACGAACTCATGGAAAGTTGTCCTTAAACTAAAAAAAGGTATTGTGAAAGATCAACTACCACATAGGTTGTTCAAAGACCAAATACCAATTTCGATTATATTGAAAGAAAGAACCCCCCACCCCGTTCTTTAAATGCAACAGAGTTGGTCATATAGCTGCTATGTGTGTTACTGGGAATTGTGTAAAATGTAATAAGTTCGATAGAAGCAATCATTTGTGTGGAACTAATAACGTTAAGACGTGGGCAGACATAGTTGATAGTAATATTAACAAAAATATTGATAATGATTTTTGTGATGGTGATGACATTGATGTGAGTCCCAGCCAATCTTCTGAGCCTGCTGAAGTATCATCTTATGTAAATAGTTTGGCTCAAGAAGTTGATGAGTCTGTTTGTCCCAGTGATATTGGGTATATTAACAACAATATAAATTCTGATATAAATTTTGGTGAAGGAATAGAGATCAATAGTGATACTGTTACTGATTGTTTTTATAACAATACTGATTCTGGAATTAATACAGAAGAAGGAGTTGACAGAAATACCAATATTATAGAGAATAACCCTACGATGCTAGATCAGTTGGGTAGTAATTCTGAGTTTAATATCAAAATTGGTTATCACAATGATACAAATGAAATGATGAATGAAACTATAAGTGATATATTTGTGGGTAAAGGGTCAAATTATTCCAATAATTATGAACAAATCCCTCAGTATACTAACTCTTAATATTAGAGGATTAAATAGCCCAGGTAAAGTTGATAAAATTGTTGACTATTTATCTAAAGAAAAATATGAAATAGTAATTTTAACTGAGACTAAAATTAACCATAATACACTTGGTTATATAATTGATAAATTATCCCAACAGAATATTTTGCTTTTTAAACCTAATGATAGGCTTGCTCAAGGCGCAGCTGTTTTAATATATATGCATTCAGAGATTGAAAAAATTCAGTTATTGTCTTTACAAACAAACTATATTGTGCTTTCCTTTGTTTATCAGGCAGTCTTGCATTATCTGATTGCTGTATACTCTGTAGCTAAGGGTAATGATATTGTAAATATAATCCATAATGTTCAAAATAAGTTCTTACAAAAACCAGGGATTATAATTCTGGGTGGTGACCTTAATTGTACATTCCGATCTCTTCCTATTGCATTACAAAATAAAATGAAAGAAATTTCACTATATTCATTGCATGAAAGATATCCAGATAATGCATATACTTTCTTTAATAGCAGATTCTCATCTCTTATAGATATTTTCTTTGTGTCAGGGCATAAGCTCAATGAGTCAACTATTAATACATCTCTGGTTGGTTTTTCAGATCACCTCTGTGTAAAGTTAGTTCTTTATAACTATTATCAAATCAGAAATCAATATAGATTTTCTATTAGGAGAAATGTTAGAGATGGTGTTTTGCTCTCGATTGACCAATTATCTGTTATCTTGACTATCATTAATTATTATACAAAATGTTCAGGCCTACCACCCTGTATTGCTTGGTTTAAAATTAAAAAAGATCTCTCTAGAATATGTTATAAGAATGCACAGAATATTTTATCAATGAATCAAATGAAAAATAGAATCTCTGAAATTCAGAGAGTCTTACGCAATGTTACCTACCTACCCCAGACCTAATCATCAATTGATAAATAGTTTACAAGATGAATACAACAGCTTATATCAACTTATGCATCAAGACGCTCATACAATATGGCTCAGGAAATTAATTCCTAACTTGAGTAAATTATCAAAACCCATGATAAACTATGCTAAATTATATATCCCCCACTCTAGGGGTATTGCCAGTATCACCAAGGATGATGATGGCATTGCCTCTGGAATCTATGTTGATAATTACATATTTGAAAATTTAAAAATGAAATTTGGTGTAAGTACAGGTTTCATTGATCAATACAGTAGTATCATAACTGGGGAACAGAAAGAGTATATTTCAAATCAGGATATTCAAGATGAAATTAATATCCTCAAGGTACAATCAATAATGGCAAATGACACAATCCCAGCCTCTGTTTATAAACAACTTGACTATGCTCTCAGATTTGCAATGTGGAGATTTTTTAATCAGTTGTGTTATGAGAGAATTGAGTGGCCCTTTATTAGCAACAGAGTAATTTTTAGCCTTAAAAAAGACAAATTAGTGCAAAGTCCAACAATTGATGAACTGAGACATATTTCTGTAGAAGATATTGATTCGAAGATTCTGGCTAGAATTCTCTTGAAAAAATTACATCACCTTATCAATACTAGAATATCTTCTGCTCACCATGCCATTAAGGGTAGACATGCAGTAAATGCTGCCTTAAAAATTCATGAGGCTATTAAATATGCAAGGGATTTAAACTTAACCCAATATTATGCTATCCAAATAGATTTTAGGGCTGCTTTCGATCTGGTCCATTGGCCATATTTGATTCAGTCCCTCCATCTTTTAATCCCAGATCACATATGGTTGGTGAATGCAGTTGAAAACTATATTAAAAATAGTAGAATCTCTCTTAAAAACTTTATGAGATCTGATCTTTTTATTCCTAAGAGGGGTATTCCACAGAGTTCTCCCCTTGTGGCTCTTCTGTTTGCAGTTTATATAGACCCTCTTGTTCGTAAGATTGAGAATCTTGTTCCTGGCCTTTGTCTTCCGCACTTGGGATTGCTGGTAGCTATCACAGCATTCATTGATGTTATAATAATATTTCAAAACAGCTATAATATCCAAGTTGTGATGAATATCTTAGAAAATTTTCAGGCTGAAACTGGCTCAATTATTCAACCAATAAAGTCTGCAGCCTGGCAGTTAGCTACAGGTAAAAAAATGCCATCTAACTTTATGGTGCTCCCATCTGCTTTCTTGGGCATACCATTATATATGTCCAAGACTAAAATGAACACTTACTTGAATAAATTAATTATTACAAAAATTGAAGATAAAATAAGTAATTTTTCATCACTTAAATTATATGAAATTACAAGAGCATTAATTTTTAATTCCATTGTTTCAGGGATTTTGGCATACTATGCACCCTGGGTAACCCTACATAACAAAACAATACTCAGAATAAACCAGATTGCAAAGAAATATGTCTGGGGTAGAGCTTCAAGATGGATCTCAATATCAACCTTGCAGATGCCAAAAGAAAAAGGAGGTCTTGGCCTGATTGATCCAGAACTATACGTATCTTACATCAAGGCAAGTACATTTATTAACTTAATTAAAAGACAATTTCTTGGGCCTTCGGTTGATCCTGCCAGTGTCTTTAATGAAATAGGATGTAAAAGATCTTTTATAGCTGACCTGTTCATTGCTTATAGGGATCTCCAGGATGATCTGAATGTGTCCAGTTTGGAAGATATTAAATATAAAGACTTAATGAATCACTTTAAAAGTCATGGCAATGCATGGTTGGATATATCAAAGAAAAATGTGTTGAAAAAGTTCCACTCTATATATGCACCCCAATCCTATTTGAAATTTGTTTTCAAACTAGTGAATGGCTTGTTTCCAACAACTAAGGTTCTAAATGAAAGACTACATATGAATTTAGATCCAGTCTGTTTGCTGTGCAAATCTGGTGATGAGACTTTTCAGCATCTATTCGAAGAATGTTCGGCATTTAGGCAGATAAGAGCTAAAGTGTTCCACAGGCCAATCATAAACTTAAAACTTCTACTTAGTCAATACATTGAGAAATTTAACCCTCACAATGCAATGGTGACTGTACATACCCTTAAGACAATATGGTATATACGATGTACTATGATATTTGACAACAAGAAATTCAACTGGCTGAGAAAACTCTATAGTGATTGGGAAACTTATTTCAATCAATGTCTGAGATACTTGCCAAGGAAGATGATGAATCGAATCTGGGGTGGTCCTGGAATAACTCTATGTGAGATTATCAGATAAACATTTGTCTTGAATAAAGGTTTAATTCTTATGGGTGGCTTACTCCTTGGGCTAATCAATCAATTTGTTACATGCTTTGCTCATTTGAGTTGCATGTCTTAGAGTTTCATTCTAGTGCAGTGATACAAGTTAATCTCCTTGAGTTGAAGATAACTAGTTAATTGCCTGCAGACTTTTTGCCTTAATAGTGGAATATATCAAATTCTTTGGGTTTTGGTATACAAAACTGTAACATATTTATCATTTGTTTAATTACTTGTATAAATTGTAAATAGTTATTGTGTTAATAAAGGTTTTTTTATTTAAAAAAAAATAAAGTTTTTCCATTCTTTTAAAAGCATGAGCAAAATTAAAATATGATATTGAAAAAAATATTTAAAACAGAAAAATAATTGTTTTATAGAGATATATTAAACATTTAACATCTATGGTAGATTACATCATTGCTATTGTAATCTCACAAATTTGGTTTTTGGTGAAAATAAAATTCAAATAAATTTTAGCTTCTTTTAGTGTCACTAATATTTATTAATGTCAGAGGTAAATTGTTTTATAACCATTTTTCTTACCAATTTTTTTTTTCTCATGTGCCACAGTATCAGCCGGGAAGCGAACCCGCCAACCCGGGACAATTGCCTGCAAAGCAGCTGTCGCTGATCTCTCAACCATCAATGCTTGACTTCTAATTTTGAATTGATAAAAGATATGTAATTTTAATGTGTGTCAAATTTTTTGTCTGAAGGCAGTTGAATCTTATGTCCAAATGATAACAGTTGTTCATCATTGATGGTAGTATGCCAGTTTGACATTTCATTAATAAAGTTTGGTTTAAAATCTATTATTATAGGGGATTTGAATACAGACTTTCAACCTCCCTTCAGCTATCCACTCTATTTAATACAACTGATAACATAACCACCTACATGTGAAAAGATAAATGATTTCCAGTATACATATATCATGCTCCACCTACACTCATCAGTTGGTCCAGATCATCATCTCCCCACACATATATAATATAGTCAGTGCCTGTTTTATATTAAGATTGTAAATCTTCAAACTTTAATTGATAGGCTTCAATCTATTCATCCTCCAACTTTTCAGCCATCGATTCCATTAAAATCAGATGATGATTGTCATTCCCATGTTGACCTTAAGTTCCCATGACCTCTCATGCATAGGGTCTTGTCCATATAATACACAGCAGTAGGATGGCCAGTATGCAGGCTGAATGTGTAATACAAGTATAATTTATATATCTGGAGTTTAGATGCAATTATAGGGGATTTGAATATAGACTTTCATAAAGCTCCTTTCGGCTATCCATTCTATCTAATATAACTGTTACACATGACTACACATATGAAAAATATAAATGACCTCCAATATACATATTTCATGCTGGATCAGCACTCATCAGTTGTGTACGGTCATGTGTATCAGTTGTATTAGTTAGATTGGTTAGTTGAAGGGAGCTTGAAGGTCTTTGTTCAAATCCCCTATCATTAAATCTAAGCTCCAGAATATAAATTATACTTGTATTCAAATATTATTATCATCATTATTTCCTATAGTGCTATAACTGAATGAATTTAGTTGGATTTTTTTTTATTATCTCCATTATTGTATGGATTATTATTATTTTTCTTTGCGTTTTACATTACTTTGTAGTAAATTAGATTTGATTAAGAATATATTTATGATGGTTTAGTGCAATACATGTGTTCAATATCATCAGAAAATACTACATATGAATGTTGTTAATAAAAAAATACAGGTCTGGAAATGTTCTCTTTGTAGAAATTCTCTGTATTGTAACTTTAAATTCTACTATTCCATTGGATAACTCATCAAATTCAATTTTACAAGAGATTATGAAGAAATTATAATTACTTTTGGTTCAATAATGCCTTATCAGATTTTTCACAAATTGTTTCAAAGATGCATGCTGATATTGGTATTTGTATTAAAATATTGTCAGGAATAATCAGGAGTTTACTAATTTAGCTAAAGCTTGTAGTAAATGTGTTAAAAATATATCTTTATTGAAGAATAAGATTGAAACTTTGGAAAGATTTCAAAGGAATTTTGAAATTGAACTATAGGATATTCTTTATGAAGATAGTGCAAATTTCATGCAAATTGTTTCCAAAATGTTAGATAGATTTGATGTTGAATGTTTCTCTTAATAATGATTTAGAAAATGCACTGAAGCAAATAAACTTGGACTTATTGTTCATTTTGCTTTCCTTAGTATGACCAGATCTTTGTGTAATAGAAAATCTGTGATGTCTAATACCTTATCCTCAAAAAATAGCAGCCTGGGTATTCATTTCTTTAGCTACTAAATATTTTTTTTTTTATTAACAAAGCAAAAAATGTGTGAATGAAAGAATGTAGCATTTCTTCAAAATGTTTTGGTTTATGTCAGAAGTGATATTAATTCATCCCACATCTTTGTTAAAAATGAAGCTGAATTTTTGTCTTTCTGAATTTTATTTCTCATTATACAGTCTAATTTGCTTCCTGATTCTAATTAAGATTTCATTAATTTTCATTTAAATCTTTGTAACATCCAGACCCATTTTGGATCAATTAAATATTTATTTAAATGATCTTCTAATTGTTTTTTTTTTTTTTTGTGTGACATTATTATTCTGTCTGGATTATGGATCTTTAATGTGGAACAACATTTATACACATTGGATGGTTATATGTACTTTCTTACAAACTGATCTAAATTATATTATATTCCTATACTTACCGCTCATTGCTGAATATGTGTTAATTTCATTAATTTTCTTCATGAAGATCTTTCTTTAATTGCAATAATATAAATTGTTTATATTTTTTGTTGCTGAATTTGTCTCATTGATATGTAATTTACTTTCATCTTTTATTGGTACTTTATTTATAATATAATTACACTTTTAATTAGATAAATTTTTACCTATATCTCTTCATAATCATATATTTGTTAGACTTTGTCAACATTGCAATTCTTTTGAAATTATCTTTAACTTATAATGATCCAGATAGTTATTCATATGTTAATAAACAGTCACGTATTAGTTAAAATAATTTATTATCCAATTAGTGCTAGAATTGGTGATTTTAGCTCGAATAATGTAATCATGACTTTTTTTGCAATTTCAGAATATTTATATCTCGTTAATTGCTAAAGCAACTAATTGTATTAAATTGAGTAGCAAAAAGAGAAAGCATTCTTTGTGGATAATATATTGGTTAATTTAAAAAAATTTGTCTTGAGATAGTGTATAAAACATCCTTTGTATTTTGGAAATGTTTCTCTGAAATTGAAAACAATTCATTGATATAAAAATTCCAGTTAAAAAAATTTAATATATTAGAAGTTAATGTCAATGAAAAATACACTGCAGATTGTTTTAATAATTTTGTTATAAATATGCTACACTGGAAAGATTCTATTTATCTGGCTTTTGAGTCTAAATACTGATTGTTATTTT
Organism: Epiperipatus broadwayi; assembly: GCA_028023455.1. Taxonomy (NCBI): domain Eukaryota; kingdom Metazoa; phylum Onychophora; class Udeonychophora; order Euonychophora; family Peripatidae; genus Epiperipatus; species Epiperipatus broadwayi. Next base: position 57,415 of record JAQFVV010000374.1, on the reverse strand, counting down.
TTGTTCCAATGTTTCTAAAACTCAGTTATCACACTTGATTGATTGTTTAAAAATGTTCTTTCTTCTGGTTTAGAGAATTTGACTTTAAAAATTTTTAAAAGTCATACGTTTATTTTTATATCAGTTCTAGTTTCCTTATTTAAACTTACTTTGTCTGCTGATATATTTTCTACATATTTAAAAGTTGATGTTATTTAATACACCCATTTTTTAAAAAGGGAGATTCTTTAAATATCAGAAATTGTGTCATCATCATCATTTTTAATCATTATAGATTCATTGTAGGATAAAAGTCTAGCCAAGTTCTCCAATCTCTAGCCTCTCTTCTCTACACCACCCATCACACTTCCTTATTTCATCTATCCAAATCTCATGTCGTCTGTTGGCATGCTTTTAACAATCTCTTAGAATCCCATTTAAGATTTCAACTGTCCATCTATTATCATATCTTCTAGGATTATATCCAGCCCAACTCCAGTCTCTTAATCCTTTCAATAATGTCAGGAATATCTATTTATTCTCTCACCTATGTAATTTATTTTCAATCTCTTCACTCTTAACATCCATCTCTCCACACTTTGTTGAGTGGTTTGAAGTCTCTGTATTGTTTTTCTGTTAAGTGTCCAAGTCTTAGATACATAAGTAAGAATTAATAAAACATATTTATTGAAAAATCCTTCTTTTTAAAACACGTAAGCATGTTCCCTTTTAGCATCAAGTTATTTCTACCATAAGCACTCCACCAAGTTTAATTCTATGATTAATTTTATCCATTGTTTCCCTTTATAGTAATAATCTGAACAAGGAAATTGTTGTTAATTTTTTCTAACTCATCATTATCAATCTTTATTTTTTTTCTTTTGAGAAAATCCATTAACATTACTCTAGTCTTTTTAACATTTGCTTTTAGCCATATATTCTTACTTTCATCTGATGAACTCTTGCAACATTTTCTGAAGCTCTAAAGCATTATTTGAAAGAACAGTTACATCATCTCAAAATCTAGATGGTTTAAATAATCTCCATTTATGTTTTACTTTCTTAGCTTCCTCTTTTAATCGACAAACCTAGTTGCAAAACTGCTGTAAAAATTTTGGAGACATGAAGTCACCGTATCTTATACTATTCCTCAGTTTTAATCTTTCTAGTCTAATTATGTAATCTAATTGTTGCTTTTACATGTTTATAAATATGCTTTAGAATATAACAATATCATAGATTTATACATTGATTTCTGAAGAAAAAGAAACAAATGCTTTTTCATAGTGTACAAATCGAAAGTATAATGGCAATTCATATTCATTGATTTTTTCTATAACTTCTTTCAATAATTGGATATTCTGCTGTACTAAAATTATTTTTAAATCCTACTTGTTCTTTTTGGTTGGTTAAAATCCAAATTTCACTGTAAATGAAGTGTAATTATCTTGATAAAAATTTTGTATAGATCTGGTAAAAGATTGATAGGTCTGGAATTTCTAATATCTTCTTCATCACAATTTATAATACTGCATTCTTACAATCATTTGGTACATTTTTATCATTAAGACATTTGTAAACATTAAAACCATAAAGCTAAACTAGTCAATAAATAATTAAAATTACTTCAAATTCACACTTGAGAAGTCTGCTTGTAGCAGTGAAACCATTGGATGTGTTTTGATTTTATTGTTTTGGCTAGTGTGGTTGAGTTTTAAATTTGGAGTAATTTTGATTAAGGCATTTGGTACATAACTTTGCCAAAAATTTTCTATTTCTTCACCCGCTTCCTTTAAAACCTTGATTGTATTTCTATTATTAGAGTTTTTCTTTTCATAGATTTAAGTGCATGACTCACCTTTTTTAAATTCCTGGGCAATTCAAAAAGTATAGTAATTACATAGGATACATTTTCTTGTTCTTTATTGCTATATAATTTTTGATAGAATATTTTATACATGTCACAATATCTTTTTTTAAATGCTTTAATTGATTTTGGAAAATCTGTTTATTTGATAAACTTTTGATCTTTTCCAAGTTAAAATGAAATTTTTAAATTGAGATTTAATATATTTAAATTCAATAGAATTGCTTGAGAATTGATATATAACTAAGTTATAACATCTTAATCCATTTGAGATATTTATCCTTTCAGGATGTAAATTAGTTTGATAGATATGGACCAGAGGGAAGGAAAAATATGAAAAATATTCAATAATTTCATAATTATCTTTAGAATTTTCCTTTGGTTTAATTAATGGTTGCTGAATATATATATATATATATATATATATATATATATATATATATATATATATATATATATATATATATATATATATATATATATATATATATATATATATATATATCAACTACAAGTAAACAGTCAATTTAAAGTATGATATAGTTTTACATTTTCAATAATTGAGCCAATACTAAAAACTTAAAAATAATAGTGATAAAAGTTGTTTTTATATTAAATGCTTTTATTGACTGTGCACTAAAAAGAAATAATATAATTGTTTCTTTAACCACAATAGGAGTTTTTAGATTTAACTTGAAATAAAAGCATGGGGGGAGGAATCCAGAAATTAATTAAGTCAATCCCTATTTATTATAACAAGGGATTGACAATTAATTTCTGGACTCCATGCTTTTATTTCATGTTAAATCGAAAAAACTCCAATTGTAGTTGAAGAAACAATTATTTTATTTCTTTTTAGTGCACAGCCAATAAAAGCAATTTAATATAACTTTTTTTTAAATCTCTATTATTAGTAATAGCTCTTTATCTTTTTTATTGCAGAAATAAATTTCCTACTAATGCCAAGATGTTGTTCAATTCTCTTTTATAGTTTTCCTTATTAATTCACAATTATACTTTCTCATATCATTATCAGTTTTGCAATAAATTCTAGATATTGTCTTCCTTAATGCATCATTTATAAATATAGTCATATACTTTCTTTTTTTCATAAATTGTTTTCAGTTGAAATTTTACTTGCAAATTGCTGTTTTTTTGTACCAGTCATCTTTATTGCAGTTTTTAAAAGTGTATCAGCTAACTTCCTTTTAATTTGGTTCAAAGGTGAGTCATGTTCAAAATCAGTTAATATTTGAAATCAATTTGCAAGTTTAATTTAAATTCATTGAAATATTGATGAAGATTAGAAATATCATTGTGAATGCTTTTTTCTTAATAATTTTTTCTCACTAATTTTACATTAACATGTATCTTACATTTCACTTATCAATGATCATTTCTTGTGTTGAATTTATTAAAAATTTTTCAATCTGGAAATACATATTTTCTGTTAATCAAAATATAATTCAATTCTGTTATATCATTGTTTGGATGCTTTCATGTCCATTTCCATTTAACATTTTTCTCAAAAAAAAAAAAGAATTCATAAGTAATGTTTTACTTTTTTTTCAAATTCATCCTCTCTTATTTCTATCACCATAACCAAATTTATCTACAGAGCTTTCACCTTTCAATTTTTTTTTTTTTTTTACCAATTTTAGCATTAAAGTCTCCTATGACCAATGTAATTTGGTTTGATCAAAAATCTTTTGTACATATATATAAAAATCCTTTACTTCATCACAATGAGAACTTGTTGGGGCATAAACCTAAATTATCTGCATTTGGTATCTACCAGTTAGTTGAATAATCAATCTTACCACTCTGTCTGATATATCATTACTCACCACAGTATTGTTCTTCCATTTTTTATTTATAATGAATCCTAACATTTGTACTTCCAATGTTTGTGCCTTTGTAGTATAGTATGTGTCCACTTTTTAAATCATTATTTTATTTTTTTTTGCAATCTTCATTCATTTGAAAATGATTTGCAGTTGTAAGTATCTAAATAAAAGGTCATCATCAAATGGCAGACTGGCTCTGCAATCAGGAGATTCTTACCATGACCCACCTTCAGCTATCAAGCTGGTGACTTCACAAAGAAACTATGAAAATGTTTAAATTATTTAGTCAAGAATAAGATATCATTTTTGAATATACATTATTTCTATGCACCAGCTTGATTTTGTTATCAGAAATAATACTTTGGATGCTCCTTATGTGCATAATTTAGCAACTTTGTTGGATAAAGCTTTTTAAATTTGCAACTGTATATTTGGATTTATTTAAAGCTTTTGACTCTGTTCATCATATACTTATTCTTCAACATTTTTATTCATTTAGTTTTAGAGGTCGTGTTGTTTCCTGGTTAAAAAGTTATTTAAATGGCAGAAATCAGGTAACCAAAATTCATGGTGACATTAGTGATTTTAAATTATTTTAATCAAGAAGTTATGCAGGGATCTATACTTGCCTCTATATTATTTTTGATTTATATAAAGGATATATTTGCTTTGCCTTAAAGATTCAATGATTTATGGATTTGCAGTCTTTTTGAGTAGTGACTAGTAGTGATTTTTGCTTTAATTAGTACAGGGGTCACAATATCCACAATTTTGTTCTACACACAAGCGTGCTACATTGTGTTTAATACCTCACATTCTGTTGATAAGCTTTGATTCCAATAGAATACAAGTTATTTTACTGAACAGCAAGTGTACAATAATTTTTAACATGCATATATATATATACACATCTGGGTCTCGTTTTATGCAGTAGATAGGTTCCACAGAAAACCCGCATTAAAAAAAATTGCACAAAAATAGATTTAACTTACCTTGAAAAATGGGGGATAGGGTCTGTAATTTTCAGAATTCGCATAAAAGCAAAGCAACAAGGAAAAATTACTTTAAAATTCGCTTAAAAAAATAAGGAAATAAAGTATGACTAATAAAAAATATCAAATATTTGAAAAAAATTGGTACAAGACAAACTTTTTTTACTTTTTTTTTATATTAACTACGATATTTAATTTGACATTTTTTCATACGTATTTCAATCATTATCGCTATTTTCGAATGTGCGGTTTGTTTGTAAACTGGTAAAAATCAGATTCGTCGATGTGATGTGATGTAGCTTCTTCTTGAATGAAGTCAAGAATCTCTCAGCAATTATGCCCAGAGAAACTTGTTAGCCACTTTATTTTCCATTCCCCACTCTAATTTTTACCATATTCTGCTCCATCCCATTTACACAACTAGTGCCAATTTCAGTCTTGTGCTATGTTAATGGTTTTCTGTTGACAACTGATTTTTATTACTGAAATAAATTTTAAATGTTCACATTTTATTTCTATATTAAAAAAATGAGGATCACAGTCAAAACAAAAAGATTATACATTGTCATGAAAAATATTATATTCAGTTTATAAAATCAATAAAATCTTCGTTATTTATTTTAAAAATCTACATTATTTGTTTCTGTTATATCTAACAAAATACATTTTAAAAGTTTAAAATTTTTGAATATTTATTGTGATATTTTTATATGTAAGTATAAATCTATTATTATTATTAACTCATTAGTATAAGTAGGTTATTTATTCTAAATACAGTATAGCTTCAGGCCATATTCACGTTAGCTGCTAATATAACGTTATATTTTTGAAAGAAAAAAAAAAGTATTTCAAATCAAAATAAGTTATTAATAATTTAAATTTCTTGATATCTAATAAATATAGTGAAATATGGAAAATATTAAGAAGAAACATGAATCGCATAAACTTCAAAATCGCATTAAAATAATCCGCATAAAACGAGACCCAGGTGTATATATTGTAATATATAGGGTATATGAACACAGACTTTCACATGACCCACCACCCTCCACACTATCTCATAACACTGATACACTTGAACACATATATGTTGAAAAGATAAATAATCACCAATATATGTATTTCATGCTAAATCAGCAATCATCAGTTGGTTCAGATTACCATCTCTACACATATGATATAAGTGCTCATATATATATTAAGATAGCCAATCTTCATACTTTAATGGACAGGCTTCAAACTACTCCACACTCCAACTCTTCCATTCATCCAATTGAAAATCTGATGATGGAGTGCTCAAAGGCTACCCTGAGGCCGAGATTCTTGTCACATCAATTGCATGGACGGTTGAAGAGTTGGAGTGTGGAGTAGTTTGAAGCCTGTCCATTAAAGTATGAAGATTGGCTATCTTAATATATATCTGAGCACTTATATCACATATGTGTAGAGATGGTAATCTGGACCAACTGATGATTGCTGGTTTAGCAGGAATTACGTATAATGGTGATTATTTATCTTTTCAACATATATGTGTTCAAGTGTATCAATGTTATAAGATAGTGTTGAGAGTGGTGGATCATGTGAAAGTCTGTTCTCATATACCCTATATATTACAATATATAGACACAGGTATATAATAAATAAGATTGTGTGTTTCAGTTATATATATATTATAATGGTCTATATTCCCTTAAGGAATAAGGGTGAATACATCTAACAATAGTCGGACTTAGGGTCTTCATATAGGATGCCATGAATGATGTGATAAAAATTAAATTCATGATTGCATCTATTTCAAATGAGATAATTTAATATCTAAATATTATATATTGTACCAGTTGAAAAATGTATATTCATCCAACAAGACCTAGAACAAGGGTAAAGTACCTTGAACCCAACCATGTACAAGATACACAGATGAAGTACATATGGATTCTGCTCTATTTCCCCGTTATTCCACATCTAAAACATAATTAACAACATTTCCCAAAGATCATATTGTCCATTCTTAATTTTACCGGCCCGGAGCCAAGCCTCAGAGCATAAAATTCAGGATCTTGATGATAGTTCACCAAGACCTTGAGTGACCCATCTTCTTTAACTTATAACAAAAAAATGAAAATAATTAAATGATTCAAAGACTGGGAGTTTTTATAGGTAGATATATATTTTAGACTGTTAAATATATTAAGTTACAATTACTCAAGCTCCTGGAGAAGTCATATACATTTATTTATTATTAAGATATACAATTTTTAGACTAGATCACATCACATTGTGTTTATATATATATATATAGCGATCATTTTCTTAGCTTATTATATTATTTACAAAAATAAATGACAACGGAATTTTCACTCTTTCAGTTCTTTGAGCGCTGCGAGCGCGCATCAGGTAACGTTCAGATGATGTTTTGTTTTCTTTCTTTACTGACGTAAAAGATATAAATGTGACGTAGATGAAAATACGATTGTTAGAAAGCTCCTTGATATAGCTTTCAGAAAATGTTTATTTCAAAAAAATCGGTTAAAATTTAAATTTTTGGCAGCAGTTTTAATCAACCACAGTATTTAATTCTTTTATCTTTTTTAATAATTTTTGTATTTATCACGGAGCGATAAAAGACAAAAATAATTTATGGGGCTACAGATGACATATCTCCGGTACTATTTCAAAATGGTTGACAGAAGCGGTTGAATGTAATTTTGTAAGTAACATTTAAAATTTTTTTAGTAAAAGCATAATATATTTTTATATAAATTATAATTTTTATTAATTATTTTTAGTTTGTAATTTGTGTGTGTTAGTTATTTACGTTCATATATAATTAATATCTAATGTAACTTTTAACGTTCTACACTTATAAAAATAATGTTTTTCAAAAAGTATAATTTATTACGAAAATCATTAATTATGTTTATATATATAATATAATATGGTTTATAAGTAATTTGTTATAATTCCGATTCTTGTTTACATTTTTCAAGTCTATAGCTAAGAAATGATCTGTATGCAAATAAATTATATATACGTGATTCATGCTTTCGTTTTGGTATATGTTTCATAATATTATTTTCAAGTCAATAGCTAACAAATACACTATATGCAAATAAATTATATCTATGTAGTACAATAAATATAATAAGATAGCATCACTTCTGTGCATAAAGAATATAAACATCACTTTTGTGCATAAATAATATAAGAATCACTTGTGTGCATAAAGAATATAAACATAACTGGTGTCCATAAAGAATATAAACATCACTGATTTACACAAAAAATATAAAATGAAGTGATGAAACTCATTTTATCATAGTGATATAGACAGTAGCCTACAATTTCTAGTTTTAGACAGACAAGAAGCCAATTGCTATGATGATTTCTTTTGTATCTTTTATTAGGATGAATCTTTTTCTTTATAGACGCCTTTGACATTTAGAACATTTGGGGTACAAGATAAAAATGAAGTCATATCCGACTTCTTTTGGAGATTGTGAAGCTGTGGATTATCTCAGGTAAGACATGTTATACATGTTTAGAAAGATAGTTTTGTGAGGAATGCAAAGAAATTATCACTGAAGATATATTTTCAATTTTAGTTAATGTTACTTATCATATTATGAACAAACAATAAAATAATAAGTATTTTGGATGTGAAAATTTCTTTTTTACTTTATTTTTTATATAGTTATCACTATTTATTTTATGTTTATTGTTTTCCTTAATGTTTCAAGTTTCTAGCAATGTAATTGTTTTTGCTCTAACATAATTAAAACTGAAGTTATTGTGAAAATTGTGTGTCAGGCCAGTATTTTAAAAAGTTCAATATGGCGGCTTGAAGCTCAAAGAGTTAAAGTTTCCATTCAAGTGGATTTTTTTTCAATCAGCTATCTAAAATTTACAGACTGATTGTACATAAAAAAATGACAATTACTTTTTCTTTTTATTTAAATCATTTCTGAAAATAAAAAAAATGCTTAAAGGCTATAAACAAAACCACTTGACATTTTTTACAGAGTTTAAAATGACAAAATTAAAACATGCTATTTTACGTTTTATGAAGATGGATTTTTATAAAAATAATATCTTTATTTTTATTTAATATGGACCTTGCTGGAACAGCTTCAAATTATTTATAACAACATTACAATATTTATAAGTAAGATGTTAAGTGGTGGTCAATTATCACGCACACAATCCTCAGCATTATAATTTACCATTTGATAATTTATATAATAAAATTTCATGATTTAGTTAATAACAATGTCTAACTAACCACTGGCAAAAAGAGAGAATTAGTTACTCAGGCTGAATATTCTCAAGATTGGAGAATCACTTCTTTATGATTTACGTAATAGATAGGCATTAAAATAATGAACAAAATCAAAGTAATAATAAGAATGCACAAGAAAATGTATAGAGGTTAATACGAGCCGATTTACAAGACACTCATATTCCTACTGCCGCAAGAAGGGTTGGAATGTCCACAATATTGTGGAATAATACCGAATGAAGAGATAGGTTTTATTTGTGTCCCATGTCCGGTGTTCGGATATCATGCAGACCACCTTTGACTACCTTGCTTATTCTCCACCACCCAGCAATATGTACTACCAGGAACAAGATTATACAGAATAAAAATGATCTTTTATAGATCCACTCCAACATGCATGGCATTCATTATTAACCTGATTTACTTATTTAGCACAAAATATGTGGATAATTATAAGTATGGAGCCTTAAATAATCTAATACGGCATAAAGATCAACCTGCGTCACCAATTTCTTCATGTGAAAATATTTAATTAAAATATATAATAAATATATCTTAAATAAATTACCCCCCTTTTTGCATTTAATTCTAACAAAGAAAATATTTGTGTGATAATATCCGACACTATCCACAGTGCTGTTATGAGATCAGTTATAACATATATTTTATCTATTCCATTCAAAAAAATATATTTCTAAAAAAAAATCTCTCTTAAAATCATTAGCAAACGTTATATAAAGTTACTAATGTAAACACATTTTATTAAAGATATTTCATGCAACTTCACAAGCGAGTCAGAGAAAACAACTTATTTTGCTTTCTACTTAATTTCTCTTCTAATTTCTCCTTTTCTTAGGATACTTTGCTATTACACAAATAAAATCATAGAAATTATACTATGAAATTATTACAAAAATCAACTAAATAGCATATAAAAATAGCAATGATTAATATATATATATATAATTTTTGTGAGCTTGAGTTCAAAGAATAATTACAAATAAATTAGAGAGGGTTAAAGAGTCGATTGCAGGCATTATCTTATTTAAAATTTAAATATCTATATTGAAATTAAAATTAGTTTAGAAATATAGGTCTATTAAATAAAAGATTTAAAAATGTAAGACAGGGTCTGGAGTCTTGGCGGTTCATAAGATTCATTACCTTGGAATTTCCTGGAGCAATGGTATGGGCGAACTCTTGTGGCATTCTTCAGGAACAGGACTATCGTGGCAGCATAGCTAGGAGACAGGCTCTGGAGAGAAAGGGGGTAATATCCCTTCCTACTTGCTTTTCATTACTAAGTTCAAAATTGGTGTCATGACTGATGGCAACTGTATTAAAAACTACTCTTTTTTGTTTCAAACCCTTCCTATTTATACTCCGTCTTTAGCATTTAAACTATTTGCTGCCTGAAGCATTGTTCTAAATTACATTCTACCTTAGAGAAAAGAAACACACATTAAGTTATATTTTTAGAAAATTCGAATCTCGATAAGGATCAATGGTTTAATTTTGGACAATCTTATACATTTTTACATTCCTTTAAACAATGTAGAACTACCATTAACGGGCTACTGGAAATTGCTACACATTTGATTTTCATTCTTGGATTTTAATATTAGATTTTACAATGTATTTTCGTGTTGGCTTTTACTTTAAGATCCTTATCGAGGTGAAAATCTTTTGGAATGCCATCTTAGATTTTCTTAATAAATAATAAAACGAACATATATATAAAAAAAATATAAGAAAATTTCTATTCGAATTTCCCTATTAAAAATGCGTTATTCTGTTATATATCTTAAAGAAAATATATATATATTATTTGAAATAAATTATAACCGTTAATTAAAATGATTATGTTTTAAATAGATTAATAATCACAATACAAGAAAAAAAACATTTATACAATATATATATACACAAACATTATTATTTACATTTTACATATGTGGGTTGAAATCAAACCCTATTAGTATGTGGATAAATGGAATAAAAAGTGAAATGCAAATCTGAATCAGATTTACCATTTCAATATAGATACAACTTAGAAAAAATTCATCCAATCTTCACTTTTTGATTATTTCATTACGTTCTGTATTCAAACTCAGGTTGAATTTTGTACTTAACTCTCTTCAGGGATCTATCAATATCCTGTAGTAATAATAATACTTAATATAATCTCAATAGATTCTCAAAATTACTTTCAACAAAGTTATTATGATGTTGAGTTAGGATGATATATATATAAGGGTATGTATATTCAGTCTTATTTTATGAAAACAAAATAAATAATTTAAATAAATCAGAGACTTTTTTAAAATTAAAAAAAAATATTTATTAACTGATAACAATTCAAATTTATATTTATATGTCAAAATTTATAAGTATGAGTGCTTTACATATATTTTTACTATATTGGTTTATAAAATTTTAATGATACTCTCCCGTATCGCCATAGTAGATATGTATCATAACACAAACAATATTTAATAAGTTATAAAACAATACATGAAATTTTATAATTTCAAAAAATTATAATAGTTCTAACTAACTAAATTTAAATTAAACAATATAAGTGTAAATGAAGGCTTTTATAATTTTGAATCCTTTTGAGGGAATTCCCTTTTTATGAAATCCCCCCAATTATATATGGTCCCAATCATGAAAGAAATGATCTTTCATCTAAGGTAATAGTCATTTATACCGAAAAATAAATAAACAAGTATTACTAAATTAATTGAATTAGTAATAAACAAAAATTATGCCTTGTCATAAGTAAATTAATTTAATATGAAGAATAATAAAGTCTCTTCATATTAAGTTTACTTATTACCCTGATCAAGTCACTTTACAAGGAAGACCTAAATTTTATTAAATAAATAAATAAAATTTAACTCAATGATTTTTCCATTTGTTTTTCATCTAATGATTTTCTAAAATGGATTATTCCAATGTAAATGAATTTAAGAAGCAAAGGAAATAAAATTAGATGTTTATCGATGTTGATACACAAAGATGATACGATATATTAAAAGTTTATGGTATTGTCCTATTTATTTCCATAGTTTGGGTAGTAATGTTCATTAAGAATAAAGTTTTTTTTATTTTTCAGTCATCAATTATCGATGAAGCAATCAGTGTAATCCATTGTTCAGAAACATTCCTCTCATGTGATGTTAGCATCTCTTTTCATAAATCATCTCGCTATAAATTGAAGGTGCATATTGAATTATATAGATGAAGTATTTATATATTAGGTATTTTAGTAGCAATGAGCAATTACACTGTTTTAGGTTAGAACAATAGCATTTGATCCTATGACAAATTGTCTTTACTCACTATGTATTTTATATAACTTGAAATCTTAAAGTATTTTGTTTAGATACATAAGTCTTTTTAATGATACTTATCTTCCTTAAAATTCAAGTTTAGAACAATCTTGTTAAGAATTTCTCTAAATATTATATTAAAGATAATTTTGTTTTTGAAATGATTATTAATGATCTTAAAGAATAATTTATTTACTCCTTTCTCAAGTAATATTAGAGTTCTCTGTTAACAAAGATTTTATAAGCAAGAAAAATTCGTTCAAACTATTGAGCTATCTTTTTAATATGTTGTTTGGTATTCGAACACAGCAAAATAACTAAGCGTAATGACTAGTTCATTTGTAAAAGATAGAATTAATTTGGTAATTATTTGATTTAGCTTTTATAGTAGAATCGACTTCCGGTAATTAGTATGTGTTAAATCGGTATTTCATTTCACAATTTTGTCTTCAATTATTGTTGAATGTATCATAATTAATAATTGTATAATTGAGTTCTAATTTTATTTCCTTCATGTTTAGTTGCTGAGATATGATTTGACCCAAGGTTATCTATGTTTTGCGTCTTGATTAGTGATATTAGTCAACTTAAATAATTATTTTATATATATATGAACGATTGAAAAATAATCCTTTTAATATTTGATTTCATTAAAACAACTACTTACTTGGCTTGACTTTTGTTATTAAAAATTTATAGTCTAACATTTAAGTTATATACGTGTGGATATGGATATTTTAATTTAAAAGGATAATGTATTTACTATTTATAAACTTACAATTATAATTTTAAGTTTATGGTTTGATATTACACATAAACAAGTGAGCTTAATAATATTGTAAGTTACCCTTACAATATATATATATACACACACTCACATACACAACACAAATAGTTTTTTATGTAGGCAATATGTATATATAAATTAAGATTATAATATAAACAATAAATTATTACAATGATGATAATAATAAGTAATCATTAATAATGAATTGCAGGAACAGATTTACATATATATTTAGAGTGTATGTTCATTGATTCACATTCTCTCAAAAAATATAATAATAAAAATTTATTGTACCATATCTTTACATTTTTTAAATAAAATTGAATAGTAGTGTCAGATTTATTGCAATTAAACATACTCCGAATGATATTCTTTTTCATCAGTCACCTTTTTACCATTCTATAGAAATATAATGGCAGTCTTATTATCAGTTGAATAAATTGTATTATTTTAAATGTAATTAGAAATATGAAGTTTGAAATAATATACACTTTATTAAAAAAGTTTTAATTTAGTACAGCTCTGTAAGTATGACTATTCAAGGAAATAATTTTAATATATTATAGCAATATTAGTTTATCATTTTTTAAATTTATACATAAATTGAATTATGCAAAAAGTTATGAAGCAAATTATTTATATAAAGAAAATTGTTTTTATGTGTTATTTTTTCATAGATTCAAATACTTTATGAAATTATTGAGTAAATTTGTATTATATTATTGTTAGTTTTTTTTTTTTTACAAAAACCATTACATGTAGAGAATTATTTTGATTCACTGCAGTACAATAAAGAAGTAAAATTGTTTATATAATTTATCCTCTCCCTTTTTGTGTATTAAGATAAATTATTATTCAACCCTGTTTGGTCTGATATGTTTAGAATATTGTCTGCAGTTTCTGTAAAAACTTTGTATATATAAGATGTATATATCAGATGTTGGGTGTACTAATATTAAAAGATTTCTGAGTATATATTTCACTTTATTATTTAGAGTAGTTATAGTTTCATAATTATATATTTTGGAATAGATTGAAAAAAAACTATTGAAATACAAAATGAAATTCTGTAGGTTTGAAACCTGTGATTTTTAATTCATTTTGGACTCAAAAATTTTTCAAATCAGAACATGTTCAAATAATTATAATGATAAAAAGTAATATTTACTAAGGCTGTAACCTCAAGAACATGCACGTAAAAATGTGATAGCAGGGATCTCTACAGATAAAATGTTGTAAAGCATTTGCTTCAAAATGATTAATAATTTTAAAAAATTTAAATAGTAATAATTGAATAATATTTAATATACTGTAATATATTAAGTAATATTTTTGAAAAAGTGTAATAAAAAAAAATAAATTGAGTAAAATTAAACATAATTTATCCATGTAATTTAAATATATACTTTTTTTTTTTGACCATAAACTTTATTGACTCATAAAGGGTTACATGTTTTACATATATACAAAATATTGCCTGAGTTACAAAGTTATATTGATTTTACAGAAAAATAATAGTCCAGATTCATTCTTACATTAATCTTCATGGCAATTTACATATAAATTGTATTGTGACATTAGTTCTCTTCAGGAAGTTTTTAGCCTTATTATAAGCCCCATGTTTAAATAGTGTTCAAACATAATCGTAGGTTGTCTGTATAAATTGTTTGCACAGTCTGTCTATTCAAAACATGTATACAAGATAGTAGACATGAATGTTTATATATATATAATGCTTGACACTTGGGCAATAAGGAGGAGGTAGAAGATAAAGTCCTTGTTCTTTTGAGTTAATTTTATTTTTGTTCAGGTGACAGGTTAACTTGGCTATATCTTTTCCAACATTAAAGTTGCATGTTCATAACAGTGAAGGTTATTTCATATTCATACCATATAATACTAAATCATCCATGCACTTTACTACTGTTACACAATGCTTTATTTACCACCTCTTTTACAGTTTACAGTTTCGATTGCCCCAGCAATCTTTTTCAGAATTTTTATATCTCCTAACTTCAATTTCATATTCGTTGAAAGCACTAATCAGATACCATTTACCATTACCATCTATGGTTGTGTCTCCCTTTCCTATTGCCTTCATGCACTCCTGAATTTTGTTAATAATAGTGAATTCTCTGGCTGTTTGTGTTACTTGGAAGTTTTGAATATTAGTAGGATTGTGTGTGAAATATGTCCTAATAATTTGCAAGATATTGTTATTTTTCAATTCCCATGTATTTAACTTGAATATTGCCTAATTTTTTTTTTTGTTCTTTTTTGGGGTTTCTGGGTTTTCTTTTGGTTTCAGAGGTGATAGATAGTGGAGGGTTCGTTATTGGTGGGAGGTATGGTGTTATTGTTTCCATAGTTTCCATGGATATCTTGTTAATTATTATATATGGGCTTTTTTCCCTTGGATTGATGATCTTGTGTGGAGAAATGATTTGACATCTTTATGTTGGTATTGCTGTCATCATTCATCTTGGGATCATTGGTTTTTGCATTGATTTCTGGTTTAATGATACTTTGCATTTGTGTCCTTGTGGTGGCATTGTCGGTGTTGGTCATCTTTAATGCATTACTGTGTTCATTTTGTCTCCATCTAAGTGGCTAATCATATTTGGTTGCCAAGTTGGTAGTAAGATCAATAAAAGGGTCTTTTCATTAATGTATAATATGGTAATTGATTGTAGCTTGTTACCCATGGTGTCACATATTTCTTATTAGCCTTTGCATCATTGTTTCTCAGAGTGACTTCTAAATTGCTCTGATGTTGCACTCTGATAGTGTGTACACTGTGTGGCAAGGTGTCCTTGTTGATGGCAGTCATAATACTATGGTTTTAACCCCCTAATATACAAGGATAGAGTGGCCTCTGGATCGAGTATCTAGATTTATATTGCTAGGATCAGTGTCTTATTGCTACTGAAGTTTAAAGTTAAAGCTATTTGTTACTAAGGGTATGGGTATGTCACGAAGATAAATCTGTTGAAAACGAGTAATTTTCCCAAATGGCTGCACTTTTATTGGAAATTATAAGATGAGTATTCAAATGCATTTTTAACTACTCTAGTGATATAATTTTGTCGGTTTTCCTCAATGGTTATCAGGGTAAACTTCTCTAATGTTCTAACATGTATTTGAAAATGGCATTTTTGATTGCTATCATAGAATTCTATTGTCAGATATTGGGGATTTGGATGCTCTGCAGTACTTTTTATAGAATCCCATAGATCATGCTGCTCAATAGCCTTATATAATAACTGGTGTGGAAAGTGGTATAAAGTAATCTTGATGTCACAATAGAGCAATAGAAAAAAATCATCAAAGTTACGTAAATAAACCCTGGGGCATTGTATTATTGAATTTGTCGTTTATGATATCAAACATTTTATTTCTCCAGGTAATGAGGGGGTGTCTCGGTTTTCTTGAGGAGCGAGATCCAGATTCTTTTGATTGTTAGCTTTTCTGAAACATGGTGGAAGAGGGGTTGGGTTAATGCTGGATTATTTTTGTTCCTTTAAACTAATTGTTGACTTTTTAACTATGTCTGAATATGATTGATTAGATTTTATTCCTTTCTTTGCAATATTGTTGCTGTTACTGCCAGTTTGCAGATTATGTAATTGTCTATGCACATGTTTACTTAGGTTTTTATATGATAAATGTTATTAAAAATTAAAAATATGAATTTGAAAATTGAACCTTCTTTAAAAAAAGTGGTATGATCAATTTCTATCAGTTTTTTTAGTTGGTATAATTTATACCCTATTGTTCTTTATTTTACTTGTACTTGGAGGTTCTTATCTTGGTTGTTTCATCTTGAATATTCATTGCCATCTTTGTACTAAAAAATATTGCTTATAAAACTTAATTTTAAAAAAATCATTACACATATTTTTTTGATGTTTGAATAAATTTTGTGCTCTATGTTTAACAAAATTGGATAATGAAAGTTACATTCTTTTATATGCTGTTTAATAAATTGTAGTTTTAAGCTGATTTAAAAGAAACTAGATATTAGATAATTTCTTTTTTATTATTCACATTTTGAGATTAAATATTTAGCATAGAATTACACAATTTTTGATTTTTTAACAATTCAATTTTTTGATTATAAATAATGTACAATGATAACTATAGTCTGTGAATATGTGTTTTGGTATATCAATGGCTGACATTTAAGAGTGCAGATATTAGAAGATTCTGCCATAATTTTTTTTTTTATTTGATTAAAAAATCAACTTTCGATTAAAATTGCTATTTTTTTACTTTATATATTTTAAATAGATGTATTATTTAGGTAACATTTGCAAGAAGTGTTCTGATTTTTTAATAATTTAATTATTTTTTAAAAGCGTATGCTATAATAATTATATTCTATTAGCACATGTTTTTGCTATTTTGGATGACTGATAATACAAGTGCTTCAACTATAATTTTAGTTGTCATTTATTTTAAGGATAAAATTTTAATATAAATTGTAAAATGTTGTTTTTCTGTATTATACACATTTGCAAACTATTATGAATATTATCAATTTTTTTAAATTAATGAATGCACTATGAATATTATGATCTTAGTGTATAGCAGGGATGTGGACTTTTTTTTTGCCCAGGGATATATATTCCTAGGCCATACAAAATTATCGAGTTAAAAATTAGTTTATGTTTGATCAAACATTTAATTAATTTATCCTTAATCATTAGGAGTGGATAATTCTTTCAGCTGACAAGCCAATTTCAGCCTTTTTTAAATGAGGTTAATAATTTTTTTATGAATTAAAAATAAAGTAACATCATTATTATTAATTAATGTTCCACACTTAATAACAACTTTTCCAATTTGTCTTGTAACTATTCTCCATAACATATTCTTGAATGTCTTTTTATATTCTGAGCTAGGATGCAATCATTTATAAACTCCTTCAGAAAATGTTGTCAAAGTTTCTGTTAAATAATGTAATATATCTTCCTGGAATTTTCTGACTTGTTTGAACTTTTTATGAGGCATGTCAGCCATTTGATGAAGTTCCTTTTCAAGATTTCTATTTTAATATTTCTTTTCGAACAATTTTGTTGTAATCAAAATGCTTTGATAAGTAGTGCTGCTTAATATTGTGTTCTTAATTAACTGAAATATTAAGCATATCAATTTAATATTTCTTTCTATAAAACAAATATGCATTGATCTATTTCTAATGAAATATGCAATTTTCTATGTCAATTTTTATTTTTATTTTACTCAGTGTAGAATAATGAAACAAAGTAAATTTCTAATTTTATTTTTGCAGATATATAGTTAAGACTGAAAGTCACTATAAAAACAAACAAAATGTCCATAGCATTGTAGATTAAATCTGTAGTCAGTTGAACCAAAAATATAGAAAATTTGTTGGAATATTGCACCCCTGATAGAATGAATTAGAACTATTACAAAGATTGGTTGTAGCTAAGAAAATAAATATTTTATTTTACTTCACTCTTACTTCTATATTTGAACTATGCACGTTTAAGTAGAAGTTTTATAGAGGGCCATTTTATATATGTTTTTGAAAATGCCCTGTGACCGTATTGAGAGCTTTCGGAGAAGTTTTCCTCTCCTGGTTTATAGAGTTATTTATGCCATGATGATTGACTTAAAGTTGTTTGCAAAGTAGAATTGTTTATATTTGAAGGCCTTGGGTGATAATGTACCTGTAGATAAAACCTTATCATAATGTAGCTTTAGTTTGGCCTTATCTTCACAGTAAGTATTTGATAGGAATATGAAGGTATTAGCAATTTATTTAGAAATTATTTCAAATATCAGTATTTGTAATTTGGAAAAGTGTTTATATGATTTATAAGTACAACAATTATAGGGTATATGAGCACAGACTTTCACATGTCCCACCACTCTCCACTCTATCTAATAACACTGATACACTCAAGCACATATATGCTGAAAAGATAAATAATCACTAATATACGTTTTTCATGCTAAACCAGCAATCATCAGTTGGTCCAGATTACATTGTAGAGATGTCTGCCCACCCTTGTATATGTATTAAATGGATTATGTCCTGTACAAGTGGGGTTCAGATTGACCTTAGGTCAACATGGGGGTGACAAGAATCTCGGCCTCAGGGTGGCTTTCGAGCATTCCATCATCAGATTTTCAATTGGTTGGATGGTTGAAGAGTTGGAGTGTGTAGTAGATTGGAGCCTGTCCATTAAAATATGAAGATTGTCTATCTTAATATATACCTGAGCACTTATAGTATATATGTGTGGGAGATGATAATCTGTACTAACTGATGATTGCTGGTTTAGCATGAAATATGTATATTGGTGATTATTTATCTTTTCAGCATATATGTGCTTGAGTGTATCAGTGTTATTAGATAGAGTGGAGAGTGGTGAGACGTGGGAAAGTCTGTGCTCATATACCTATATATTACATATATAGACACAGGTATGTAATAAGCCTGTGTTTCAGTTAAGTACAACAATTGTAAAATCATTTATTATTTAAAATAGCATAGTGTAAAAATATATAAAGAGTAGTTGCAAAAATTTAATGAATATTACCGTTTATTCCAATACAATAAATATAATTAGTTATTAATTGTCTGTTATTTTAGAATTCATAATATTTAAATATTATGTAGAAACATTGATATATATGTTTTAAATAGTAAATAATCAGTTTATTTGTTTTTAGAAGTTTCTAAGTTATTCTAGAAAGCTTTTTATATGATCAATATTTAATAGAATATACGTCTGTTCTTTATATGTACATATATACATTAAATTAATATAACAATTCATTGTGAATGTGGAAGATATATATATACGCACAGACATTGCAAAAGGATAGTATTAAGAAGATATTTCATTTTGATATATTTACATTGGTATATCTATTTTACATTTTTATTTTATCAATTTTTATTTTCTTGTTGATCTGTTTGTTCTTTTATAATAAATATAGTTTTTTAAAAAATATGTAAAAAAAAAAACTTGAATTTTCATATCTTATGTTTTTCTACATCCATTAGTTTTAAATCTGAGTCACATTTAAAGTAATAATAATAATAATAAAATGTTTGAAAATTTAAATTTAATCTATGTATTATATTGTTTGTGATTTTAGTTTTCATTAATAATTAATATATAAAATTGATTTTTCTAAGAAGGAAAAAAGTTTAAAACTTGGATGACATTTTATCTAATATATATAAACATTTACAATGACTTATTAGAATCTAAGATAAAAGACAATTTTGATCTGCCATTGAACTTTTAATTTAAATATATTTCACTTTTATTGACTTCAAAAGTTTGAAGTAATTAATGAAATAAATTGTTGACAAAAATAATCTGCTTCCATGTAAATATATATTCTCTTCTATAAGCAGGGGGTGATAAATAGGTTCATAGGTACTTTGACCAAGTCATATCTTTTTGCCGTTTTACAAATATAAAGAGTGGCTTAAATGTGGAGGTGCAGCACAGACTCCAATATGCTGCTTTTAAGAACTTGAAAGAGAGTATATTTAATTTATCGTTTGGAATTAAGACTTGAATCCCCATTGATGCAGCATAATGGTGATAGAAAAGTTTTATTTAGGGATGCTCCATAAAATTGTAAAAAATAAATAGGAAAATCATAAAACCATTCAATATGTTTTTCATCTTGTTGATGTAATAGTACAGAATCCCACATTTGTAAAATCACACCTTAATTGGGATTGGATATGTAAAACAAATGAACATATAAAATTTTCTAAAAAGATGTTTTATGGTGAACTTTAGCATGGTATTAAGGTTAGATCTTGTCTACATTATACAGATTACTCAAAGACATTCTAAAGAAGTGCAATGTTGATTGGCTTCATTGGAAGAATATGGCAAAGTATATGCTTTTGAAATATTTATCAAAAAATGATTTTCTGCATAAGAAGTTAAAGACAACATTTCAAAATGACAAATAAACAGTAAAATTGTCTGATATATGTTGATATATTTATGGTTCACAGATTGGTTTGCATAGTCATCACAAAACTTACTTAGAGTATTTGTTTTACCAGAGATGATGGATATTTGATTTTTATAGATCTTTTTTTTTTTTTAACCAAATATATTAATAATCATGATATTTAAAGTTATATCACAATTTTTTGTGAGCTTTCTATCATTAAGAAGTACAAATAATCAAATGAAACTGAACATTATTTTTATATCTTATATATAGAGCTCGCAAATAAGTTTTTAACATGCTTTGCAGAATATCCCCAACCCCAGACCAGTTTCTGCTTCTGGCATCCTCAGTAAACTGCTAGGATATTCAAGCAATAGATTAAAAATACCAGGACAAGCCCAACACTTTATCTAATGTATAACTATTAAGTAGAAAGTCTGAAATTTTCAGATATCCGTATGTTTTCCAATCCAGTTATCTAGCTTAAATAGCCATATGGGACTGAACTAAGTTCAGATACACCATATATTATTAGCTTTAGCACTATAAAATCACTAAAGCCTTAATAGCAAAAAATAAAATTACAAAAAAAAAAAAAATCAAGTCAGATGCCACATGACCTAATTTAATAAGTTTGTATTTCAAATGTTATATATAGAGTTCGCAAATAAGTTCTATATATAATATTTGTAATACAAGTTTATTAAATTAGATCATGCGACATTTGACTTGGATTTTTTTTTTTGTAATTTTATTTTTTGCTATTAAGGCTTTAGCAATTTCATATTGGTAAAGCTATTAATATATGGTGTATATGCACTTAATTCAGTCCCATGTGGCTATTTAAGTTAGATAGCTGGATTGGAAAACATACGGATGTCTGAAAATTTCAAATTTTTACTTAATAGTTATACATTAGATAAAGTGCTGGGCCTATCCTGGTATTTTTAATCTAATGCTTGAATATCCTAGCACCTCACTGAGGACGCCAGTAGCAGAAACCGGTCTGGGGTTAGGGATATTCTGCAAAGCTTGTTAAGAGCTTATTAAATTAGGTCATGTGACATCTGACTTAATTTTTCAGTAATTATTTTTAAATATATGTTGATTTCTGCTAAATGTAAATTTTGAATAATTAGACAGTTGATTAGTATAATGGGATAACACTTTACCTGAATCTAATTTCAAGTAGCTCAATTTTAGAATTACATCATAAAATGATGGAAGCCTCTGAAATTATTATTTATAGAATTCTTGTATTATTTTTAAAAAGAAAAATGCATGCAGTTTCAGTGCCTTTTTATTATAATGTTAATTTTTTTTTTTATAAAACATCCTGATGTGAGTAAATATTATTTATAATAATTTTTATCAATCTTTTGAAAAATTCTGATAGTAATAATAATAAAAAAATTCTAAATCAACTATCGTATCATATTTTGTAAAATGTATAGTTTGAACATTCCTATTTTAATTTAAAACTAACATCTCTTTTTCAAATACAGAATATAATTAAGATATGATATGTTGGACTATTTCCATCATTTATTAGTGAATGTTGAATGTATAGAAACTTTTAAACTTTATTTAAACTTTCCAAATGCAAATAACTTGTTAGTAGTAACACAAGTTTAAATAAAGTTTAAAATTTTCTATACATTCAACAGTCACTAATAAATGATGGAAATAGTCCAACATATCACATCTTATAATATACCATCATTACAAATCTTCAGACAAATACAGTATATAATTTTTTCATCTCAATTTCCTAAATAATGTAATAAAACAAAACAAGCAATGCATTTAATGTTAGCATACTGAAATGAATAATACACTAGGTTCAAATTCATTTTTTTGATTCAATAATACACAATATCAGATTTAATTTTTTGAAGGTTATTACGAAGACCATCCTACATATTTTCAAAAGTCTCCACAATATTATCATTGTGTCAATGAAATCATTTCAAGCATTAGTGTTAATTAATCATCACTCAAAATTTTCATTATTTTCAGGTCAAAATTTTTGAAAGTGATGATTCATTGAGGAAAAGTGATTTCATTTTGTTTATAATACTAATTATAATTTGTAAAGAGATTGTATTGTTGATCAAACAACCTAAATTCTAGCAGTGAATGATGCAATAAGTAATGATAATATTTTGCATAACTTTTTAAAAATAAACTGTAAAGACTCTATAATGATCTATCATAAAAATATGATTCCAGCAGTTCCACAGGCAATAATATTTGTAAATAGATTTTTTGTTTTTAAGAACAATTCTATGGTAAGATGAAATAAGTTTGCCTTTTGCATCTGTGTCCAATTTTTTTTTTTTACAAATAAATTTTTTTACTAAATATTTCTTAAATGAATTGTATCTATGCAAACAACAAGGAGTCATTACCTGGCAATGTTGATTCATCTAGCTATAATGCAAATTTCATTTTTCAATTTCTTTCATCATACTATAATCATAAAAATTCATACATGAACTTGGTATTGCTAACAGTAAATCCAGCATATCTTTATTTAGAAATGTTAAAAATAAATATCTTTTATAATTGTCATTTTTAAACATAATTTAGAAGACAATTATTGTAATGATTTTTGTCATCACATTGTTTATATTTGTTATTTATGGAGAATGTACTTCATAATAGGTATATCGCAGTTTTCACATAATCAGTAGGTAAATTTTTCTCGTGAAGGACAGATTCACACTTAGTCCATTCTCATTTTTCTTTAATAAAATAATTCCTATTATTCCATGAATTTAAACATAAGTTTACTTCTTTTAATAAGAACTTGATCTTACCTATATACAATGATCAAACTGCAAAATCTTGATTTTTGGGGACATTAACATTAATCCCCATTATAATTTCAAATTTCATAACTTCTGCAATTACATTTTTTATTCCTATATGTTTACTGTCTCTTTACTTAAAATAATAATAAACAGCTACTTATAAATGAGCTGACCATTTTAATTCCAAAGGGGAAAAAAGGAAATAGAGGTTAAAAAACCCTCTAGAAATGAATTTAGTAATAACTATACAAACCAATAGTTATTCAAAATACTTTCACATATTGAACACTCTAGTTCATTTTTCTGTTTTTTTTTTTTTTTTTTTTTTGTTATTTTATGCTATTGTCATTTAATTTCTCAGGAGAAAACTTTTCTTTCTGAAATACTTCAATACCATGTTAATTGTAACTCTCCAATATATTCTATTTTTTTGCCGTATCTTCCTAATGGAAAGAATTGACATTGCACTTCTTTAGAATTCTTATAACATAGATGGGGTCTACCTTTTCCATGAAATCCATGATCAGGTTAATCATAAAATACCCTTTTAAGAAGTCTTTCATCATTCATTTGTTTTACATGTCTAATTTAATGAAGATATGATTTTCTAATAGTGGACTCTATAGTATCACATCCAACTAATTGAATAACATATTGATTGGTTTTATGCGCTTGCCGTATATTTTTAAAATTTTATGGAGCATCCTTAAATGAAAGTTTTCTAATGCTTTTATGTTTTACCTATAGGATGACCAAGTTTCACTTCCATATAATAAATAATGTGAAATAACAGCCCTATATATAGCTTAGTTGCAATAGTTATTTTCTTGTGATAAAAATACTCTTAACTTGTTTCAGAAAATTGGATTTTGTGTATCTCAACATTTAAGTTCACCTTTCTACTTATAAAACTACCAAGATATTTAAACTGGTTTATATTCTCAAGTTGATAACCATCCAAATGAAAAGTTGCTGAGGATTTTATTAAAATTGACATTACATTTTATTAAATTTAATATGTTAGCAAAAATGATTGATGAACTAGAGTTTACCCTAAGAGTACAAAATGTTTTTTTTTTTTCATATTTTCTATTAAT
The DNA here is from genome assembly GCA_028023455.1 of Epiperipatus broadwayi. Lineage (NCBI taxonomy): Eukaryota > Metazoa > Onychophora > Udeonychophora > Euonychophora > Peripatidae > Epiperipatus > Epiperipatus broadwayi. Next base: position 32,454 of record JAQFVV010000374.1, on the reverse strand, counting down.
TTTACAATCACAATTGGTCTGCTCTACATATGAAACTAAGCAGACTGACTTGGCATGAAATTTCTTAAACTTCGTGACATTCTAAATTTTTATTGGGTTGTCATCGAATAGCTACTATATCCCACTTGATGGCGCAGTTTTCACGCTTAAACTATAAAATATGATCATTCTCGGGCCGTTAATTATAATCATTTTGATGTGTTTTTTGTAATGCGAAAATAAAAACAAAAGAAAATCGTCTTTTTTAAATATTATTTAATTTCAAATATTATTCTTTTATTATTATATACAAATTAAATGATAATAATAAGTGTAAAATAAAATAAACAAATTACAATTTGATTCGTCTTTTTTAGTTTGCTTTTTATTAGAAAATTCCATTTTCTATCGGAGATTTTTTTTTACTGGGGTTACGGCTTTTTTGTTGTTGTTGTTTACCGCTATTTTTTATTTCAAATCGAATCACAACTAAAAGTAAAAGTTGTTACGGTTAGGTTTAGGGTTAGTTTTAGGAAACAAATTACAATTTGATTCGTCTTTTAAGTTTGCTTTTTATTAGAAAAATCAATTTTCTATCGGAGATTTTTTTACTGGGATTACGGCTTTTTTTTGTTGTTGTTTACCGCTATTTTTTATTTCAAATCGAATGACAACTAAAAGTAAAAGTTGTTACGGTTAGGTTTAGGGTTAGTTTTAGGCTTAAGTTTAGGGTTAGTTTTAGGGTTAGCTTTAAGGTTAGTTTTAGGGTTAGTTTAGGTTTAGCTTTAGGGTTAGTTTTAGGGTTAGGTTTACGGTTAGTGTTCTGTTGTTTGTAATGCTAAAATAAAAAATATCAAAATCGTATTTTTGTAAATATTTTTTTTTACTAGCATCTATAAAATAAATGATAACAATAAACGTAAACTATATTCAACAAAGTATAACAGTAGTCGGAGCAAAGAAAGAAACTAAAACTTTTCTAAACAACGACAAATATATATATATATAAAATGTTTATAATATATACTTCCTATGACATTTAAAAAAACAGTGTACAATTATACTTTTCTTACTGGATATTTTTGTGTTAATGCTCTTTTTTTATTTCAAAAATATACACATGGTACAATCTTAAAATGTCTCGTGGAAATGTTACGAACAGTACGTTACTTGACGCGTTACCTAATTCCAATTCACTTTATACATATATCTCGTCAACATTTACTACTTAAAACTTCAATACACTACAGTGTAAAAAAGTCTGTTAATTATTACTTTACAAAATCTGAACATTTCAATACTTTAAAATAAAAAAAACCCAATGAAAATAACATTCCCATCCAATTAAAAAAAACACACCCTTTCCCCAAGCCGTAACCATTTTATAAACTGTGCAAATTGGGAAAATGTATTTGCTGCGTAAACATACATGCTGTACTGCGACGCGACATAGCGGCCTGCAATCTGTAGTACAACAAAAAAGTTGTACTATAGAAAACGCGGGTTCGAACGTATCGGCTGCGGAAACAGCATATTTATGTGTTTTAGTGCGAAAACAGTACCATCCAGTGGGATATGGTGGCTCATCGACGATAACCTTTTATTGTTTTTTGGGATGAAAAATATTTCACTAATTTCTTTAAAAATACAATAAGTAGTGTTGATATTATTAGTTAGTGATCTTTATTATGAAAGTAAAGTCATTTTAATTTTTGAATTTATGAAATTCCTTTTTTATAAAAAAAATTATGTGAAGAGACTTTATTAATTGTATTGTGGGCAAAATCATTACCAAGCATCATTTTTTAGTAATAGAGATAAGTTGCTGAATATATCTGTTATTAGAATGTTTTTTGTAATTTGTCTAACATTGTTCATGCCACAGAAAATTATCGAACTGGAAGGTGATGAGAAGAAAACTGTAAACGTTTTCTCCATGTGTATGTTTTATATAGGATGAAATAGAGAATTATTTTCATTTCTTTTAATTAAGATATCTAAAAAAGAATACTGATTATTGTTTCCTATTTCCATTATAAATATATTGTTAGCATGTAATGTGTTCAAAAATTAATAATTAATGTCTTATCAAAAGACAAGCAACAAGGTATTTATCAACATATTTTAGCCATAAGGGTTTTTTTTTTTAATAATTGAAAATAATATTTTTTCCTAATTTTTTTTATATAAATGCAAGCTAATAATTGAAGAAGTTGGTGAACCTGTAACTAATCCTCAGATTTATTTATCTTTCATGAGTCTTTATTGTGAGTACTGTGATAATAGAATTGTTGCTTGTGCAATCACATTTATTTCTTTTTGATTATGTGCACAGCAAATTTGCCTTCAATTTTTTGTTGTCGTTGTTTAACACGTTATTTTTTGTCTTTTTGTTTTTTTTACTTTTCTAATTAGAATTAATATACTTATTAACAATTAACTGCAAATGCTAATCAACAAATAACAGTTGTAAATTACAATTTGACATTTCATAAATAGAGGAGTCTGTAAATTGTATTAAGTGCAGTAGGGAAAATTTATTGTGGATGATTCTTCTTATAATTAACAAATGTTTCAGTGATCCTAAAAATTACAAAGAGAATGGCAGTAAGTACCGTGAGCTAATTGTATGATAAAGCTATTAGATTTATTTGGGTTAGCAATGTTCTCTGGTGTCTCCTTATGCAATGACACAATCTTTTTGGCATAAAGAAATAATTTGTTGATGTTTTCTTGTTTTCAAAGCTGTAGCCAATAAAGGCTTCCATGCCAATTATTATCATGTACTGGTTCTTGTTAATTTCATTCATTTTCACTTATAGGTAACTAATGATAGTACAGTTATCTCTGGTAATGTATTTGGAGTTCTCATTTTTATATAAGTCTTCTCACACTTCCAAATAAAAATATAATTGGAAAAGATAATGTAAAGTGTTTTTATTTTATTAATAATGATGCTAAAGTCGATACTCAGCAATCATATTGTTATTTGAAGATTGACAAGGCAGGCAACATTTATAATAGTTATCATTGTCTGCATATATAGTGTAGAAGTTGATCTTAGTTATAAACATAGAATCCATTGGATGAATTTCCTTTAACCAATAATTTTCAAGTTCACATCTAGTAATAATATGGCCACATTTCTAATTCAGATGTTATCCATAATTGCCCTAAGATATTGTAGGTTTTGTTGCTTTGTGGCTCAAATTTTTCAACTTATCATATGAAGGATAAATATGAAATTATTTTTGCATCAGAATTTTATATTTATAAGTGTTAAAAATCTTCCCAGTATGGAAAACAAGAAATCTAGATGGTTTTTTAATATTTTAATTTGCAAATTTCTAGCCTATTGAATATTTATGAAACTTTATCCATAATACCTGCAAACACTTTTTTCAAACATCCTCCAAAGTGACAAAATTATAGAATTAGATAAAAATTGAGTATTTACAGTTATCTAATAAACACCATAATAGATTCTTATCATTTCATGCTACTTTATGTGACTATTCATTTTATTTTTCATTATTGTTTCACAATTCTGTCTTCTTGATCTTTCTCATATATTACTTTGATAATCAGAGAGAATGTTCATAATCTCAGTAGTGCTAAAAATTTTAGTGACTTTATAACAAATACAAGATGTATGAAATCTTTACAATATATATAATAATTTCACTGTCTAAAATACCATTTTGTCAGTTTTGCTAAGATGATCACATGCTCCTTAGTAATAACAATACATATAGTCATCCTTAAAAAATGCATAAATATCAGAACGTACAGTTGAATGTAGCAAAATCACAATTGTTATTTTATAAATAAATAAGTTTTAAAAATAGGGACAATAATAATAACTTTATTAATCAGTCTTACATTAAAATATTTGTTTATATAATGAAATAAGCATTTTTACATTAATACACGTATGGAAAAAAATTCCTTTTAGTAATCTCTTATTCTAGCACGACTAATTAAACATACACACAGTGGAATCCAAACTATACTATACTTTGTCCCAAGCCCCCCCCCCCCCATATTCAAATGTATATAATATATATTTATTCATGTTTTGTTGATATTGATTAGGATAGAATGTGTATTGTTTATTGAATTGCAAGTGTACTTTACCTTTTAATATGGACACACATACATATATATATATATAACACTGACACCTTTTTTATATGTGTAGTATGCATATAAATCAACATAATAGTACAAATAAATTTTTAAAATAATATAGTTATCAATAATAAATTGAGAGGACACATATATATTTATTCACATGATCACTATTTCTTATACTAGCACATTACTGTTATTAAAACAGGCAAAACTCTCCATATAGTCAGTGCCAACCAGAGTAATCAATGGATGCCAGAAGGCTTGTGCATAAAATCCCTATCTAGTGTCTACTCATGTAATATCCCCAGACTAGTTTCTGGCTTGTGGCCTTTGTCAGTGGAGGGTTACATAAAAGCTCCTCACTGACGAAGGTCACAAGCCAGAAACTAATCTGGGGATATTGGATGAGTAGGCACTAAATAGGGATTTTATGCACAGGCCTTCTGGCATCCATTGATTACTCTGGTTGGCATTGACTGGCACTACTGTATGGAGAGTTTTGCCTGTTTTGTGTGTTCACTCGTGCATTCACAGAAGTAATGATAATAAGAAGAAAAAAAACTAACCATAGTTTTATTTTTAAAATAAAGTAAATAGCAAAATGTTAGATTTTCATTGCTATTAAATACATTCTGGGCAATATTCTTTTTTTTTTTTTTTCAATTTTTCTCAAGAAATTAGGATCTTTAATTATTTTGATATTTTTAAAATTGGTCAACTTTTATAGTAATTCTAAAATTTTATAATACTTTTAGCACTATGCTCAGAAAATATTTTATTATGCAAAATATGAAAGGATAATAAAGAAGGAATAAAATGTATGTGATTTCAACATAAAGTGAAATTTTTTTTATTAATGTATTGTAACATGCACATACGTACGTTACATTGTTTTTTTATTAGTAAACATGAAAAGAATAAAAGTTCGCAAATAAAACTTCCTTTTTAAGAATTAAAAATTGAAAATTAAAATTCTATACTAAACTCATATATATAAAATCGCACAGAGGAAAAAAATTATTAAAATAAAACTTTATTAACGCTTAGCCTGTCTTTGACGCGACCTCTCGTAAGCAGTTGACGTCACTCTAACTCAGCCGATTCTTATGCTAAAAAATTCGTTCGATACGTTTTAAAGAGATTTTTAAAAGTTCTGTACGATGGTGACCTCTTCCGACTTATTTTACAAGTAAAAAATAAAAAAAAACGCATTTAAACCTAAACAAAGAAAGAACATTATTTGTGATTGGTTCTTAGCAAGCTCTCAGCCGAAAAAGACATTCTGATTGGCTGGAAAGAACAAAGAAACCGCCTGATCAAAGAAAATAAAGAAAAACGCTGAGATTTTCATTTCGAATCCAATTTTAAGTATTATAAAATTATATTTATGGAAACTAAAAATGATTCTCAGACAGAATAATAAAAAAACAAAATTATTTTCGAAAAATATTCAAGATTTTAGTACAAATATTGAAGATGTAGTAAAAAGAAATATTTACTTTTCTATAACGTAAAAGTCGATCTTTTTGTTTATATTATAGCTTTTATGTTGCCGATATTGAATATTTTAGAATAAATAAATAGCAATTTATTTTTGAAAGAACTTTCGTTCTCTTCACAACTTGAAAAAATTAATAATATACTTTTTATAAACGTATCTGAGTTGAATTTAATATTATAGGCGAATATGTTTTAACAATAGGCTTTGTCTTCAGTTTGTGAGTTGGCCAATTACAAGCTTTGATTTTTACCTCATACAACCAATGATTTAATTAGCGGTTAAAAGGTTAAAAATAGAAAAGGTATTTTAAAAACAAAAACTTTAAAAGATTTGGTGATAAAAGTATATCTTTAAGTTCGAAAACAAATTAATTGGTGTTATTGAAAAATGGAAATGATTGTTTTAATTAGTTAAATGTAAACTAGCTTTGGACATTTAAATGTGTAAGCAACGGTCAGATAGGAGAGAAAAACAATGGAATCGGACCTCAGCGAAAGGACCATCACATCGATGACGTAATGTCAATTGAATCCTTAAAATTAATATAAAAGGAAAAGTTTGGAAATTATTAATTAGTTATTACAAGAGGACAGATATGTGTTAGTGCGGAGTTGTAGGTGAAGGGATTGAAAAGAAGCACTCTTCAATCCCTTCAGTTTTGTTAAAAAAAAAAGAAATGACATCGTTTTTTCTACATTAAGGACCAGCTAAACTAAAAGACCTGGATAAATAAAAAACAACGGCTAACTGGATACCAATATCTATTTAGGACGATGTGGGAATTCACGTTCAAATGGCAAGCCACGGATAAAGCTGGACATTTTAAAAATTGTAAGAATTTTAGATAATTCATGAACATTAAATTAAAAACTTTCCATATTTAAAAAAAAAAAATAGAAATAGATTCCTATCTGACCAAACTAAATTATTTATTAATTAGTTATAATTTTATTTGATGTATTTCTTTTTTGTAAAATCATTTCCATTTAATTTTTTTTTGTTTTTTAATTTTTATTTATGATTTTTGTTTTGCAATAAATTAAATTATATAAATGTTAAACTTAAGTCGGGCGTGAATGGCCATATAGATTTGTAAAGTTATATTAGGGGAGGGTAATCTTAGGTTATTTGTTTCGTAGTTGAATTGGGTCAATGGATTGGATATATTGGTGTAATTAGTAGATGTAGTATGAAGTTCGCTACGGGCAGAATCGCTTTATATGCCGCACACTTCCTTTTTGGCCTATAGAATGCGATTCGTAAGTCGGAAAAATGACCGCAGTCCTTTCCTATTGAGTTTTTTTTTTATTGCTCTTCTTGTCAGATAGATGTAGTATTCCTATCTGACGAGAGGCAATTTCTTCTCTTAACCTTTTGTGCTGCCGTATTTCGTATTACATTGAATGCATCGATATATCAGATGAATTGACATTAGTTTGACTGCGAACTTTTGGCCTAAGATTAAATAAGGATAGAATATTTTCTTTCAAATGCAAATCTATGTAGTCTATTCATACTTGACACTAAATAAAAATGCATTAAATTTAAGTTGGGTATGGAAGTTGCATGGATTCGTTATCGGTTAATTATGTTTTTAGTTTTCATATTTGATCAAAATATATAGACATTCAGTAAATAATGATACCTTACGGTGAGTATCTAAAATGTATTTATTCGGATGTCTTTTAAGTTATTGGTGTCACTGCGGTATCTTATGATGAATACCAGTGGGTTTCTTGTATTCCCTATGCAATTGACGGTATCAATTATTTTGTATTTTGATCGTTTATGTTTATTTTGAAATGTTTTTGACTGTGTAATCTATGTAACCGATCTATACTCAACATTATAAAACAAACTTTTATAAATGCATCTGTGCAAACTTCAAGTTAAAAATAATGTTAAATGTTAAAGTAAACATACTATAAGAATAATGTTAAAATTTATTTATATATGTGTGTAAATAAATGTTTGTGTGTATAATTACTGGCAGTGGCTTATTTTATTCTTTTTTTATATATATATTAGATAAGAATTTATTATAAAATGTAAATCTCTGCTATTCTACTGAGTTAGTGACAATGGGCTAACGACCAGAATCAACCAATATAAAATAATTTTTTTTTGACTTACGTATCTGCCTACTTTATAAATTTTCTAGGTTCAAATGCCTAGTGGCACCCTGTAGTGTAGATTATGTTAAGTCTAACTTCTCCGGATCGTTATAGTATATAATCACATTGGTGCTCAGAGATAGGAAAATAACTGCCAAATATCGTTAAATTTATGAATTATATATTTTTTTCTGTTATTTACATTTTTATTTATTAACTTTGTTTTGGGACAATATATAATTGAAGTTGTGTAGTTAGATACAGTATAGTTTGCTGTTTCCATTGTATATGAATTATGGAGATTTGGGTTGTTTTTTTGCAGTGTTATTCTAAAGAATACATGAATACAAAGCTACTTTGAATTTCTTATCACTATTGACACATGTAAGAGATTTTCCATTGTTTTTTTCATATATTATAGAGCAAAAAAACTATTCTTTGTTAATAAAAATCATATGATTACTTTTGCCTTGTAACTTATTTTAAAAATAGAAATTGCGAGTCTGTTTGATAATAGAAACAATTCTATTTTTAACAGTCAAAATAGACTATACGGTGTTGAAATTACTGTAAGAGATTATGAGGATTTTGTCTGTTTCCATGCAGTGTTACTCTAGAAAGCATTATTTAATATAAAGATTTTCTGAAATTTTTTAATGCTTTAGAAATCTTTATAAGATCTTTTGGATTTTTTTTTTTTTTTTGCATATATGAACTATAATTATTTATTAATTTATTAAGCTTAAGTGTTTCTGTTAATAAAAAAAGAATATTTCATGAAATAATTATTTTTGTCATTAATTATGCTTGGTTTTTTTTTTTTTTAGATATACATACTTATATATAAACACATATAGATTATTATTATTCTTTAAATATATCAATTTCATATTTATTTATAGCTCTGCAATCGGGTCAGATATTAATATAATAATATAACAATCATCTTAAACAAAAAGGTTGCAATTCATAGCCACACTTTTTATTTCTAAAATGTAAAACATTTTATTATTTAATGTGACTGATATAATTAAATTCGTATCATACTTGTATTTTGTGTAAAACCAAGTTTACTTATATTCAACATGAAAATTATTGTATATTTTAACATTGAGAAATATTATATCATTCTTCATATAGGAGATTAAATTCTTTGAGGCACCTTAATCTAGGATATAGATTTTACACTGTAAAAGTTTATTAATATTAAAGTTGTGAAATTGAATATCCTATGGTAGAACTCTTAACATTATGTCCAGTTTCTTCAGACCAATATTTAACTTCAAATTTTATATAGGAAAGTTTTATTATTTTGTAAGCTGATGGTATTATCTGAAAATAATGCTTGTAGACAATGCTCAAATAGTCTATCACTACGATGAAATCATGTAGTAAATGGCAGACTGTTCATTTCTCCTTGAGTTATTTTCATCTCCTGCATACTAACAAAGTTGTAATTATATTTAAATCAGTGCTAGCATAATTTCCAATATCTTTACATTTCATAATAAAATATGGAGGTATGGTTTTATAAAATATAGTCATGGATATTGGATAACAAATATCAAACTGAAAAAAAATTGTTAAAATAAAAATGTTGATTTTATTTGGTGGTAGTCTTGTTTTTCTTATTTGATTGACTATGTATGAAATATATACAAGATATTAAAAGAAAACCATTAAACCATAATATTTTGTACTGTATTATTTGGCGAAATAAACAATATTTTGTCAGATTGCAATGTGTTTTCAAGTTTTAGATGCGAATTGAATGGTAATAACAGTGATCAATTTTTTATTTATAAGAACTTGTTAAATCATTACAACAAATTGAATTGATTTCATAATTATTATCAGTGGTAAAGAGAATAAATTATGAATGTGTGAGTCACAGAAAGCACAAAGCAAGAGGGTTCTATGCTTATAAGGAAGAAAAAAAAAGGGAAGAAATTGAGGGAAACAGCATAGAGGTGGAAACAGTACTTAGCTTTTGACAAACTATCATTTTATTTTACAAGGCAGCAATTCTGACTCTTAGTCAGTATTGCTTATTAGTTATTCTTAATTAACTCTCTTATTCCACTATCTACTTACTATCTTGTGACATTTTTAGTAGCTTGGTTTCAGCTCTAAGAATTTTATTAAGATTTAATCATAATTTTTACTTATTACTTTAAAAACATGCATATATGTATGTGCTTGAATGAAAATATTTTCTCCATATTAAGATGTTTAAATTTTTGCTGTAAGCTACAATTTTTTTTTCCTGTCCATTTTAATCTAAAAGTTTGTTTTTCCTTGTTCATTATTGAATGTCGTCAAATAGTTAACTAAAATTTTTCTGTAGTTTAAAAATATCTTTTGAGAGTTTTCCATCTGCAACCAGTATTTTTAAAATACAAGACTGCATTTCCCTCCCTCTTTTCCTTATAAAGAATTGGAATGGAAACTCAAAATATATTGTACAAATTAAAGAATAAAAAAAAGTTTAAAAAGATTATGTTATTGTATAAAGATTAATATTTTCACTCTGTTTTTTTAAAAAAAAAGATGTAATAATTTACATCTGCTTTTATTTTTTAACTGCATATTTTATGGAGGAAAAAAGATTAAGCCACTATTTATCTATGTGTATATACATACATACGTGTTTTGTTTTTTTTTTTTAAGTTAGCATATTGCCTAGAGGAATGATTAGAATGGTTTGAAAACAATTTCAAACTGTTTTGTAACTTTTTTCTCTTATTTGAATTTGAAAAGGAAATATTTGAAATTCCAATCAAAATTAATGTTCTTTGGTGAAATGTAATAAAAGATAATCAGACTCTAAGTTTGTTAAACCAGACTTTCAGGTAATAATATCATGGAAATGGAAAAATTCAATGAATAGATTTTGAATAAAAGTGAAGTGTTTCACTCTGCGGAATAATAATCTTACTAGTTACAGCATATTGCTAAGTACCTCAGCACAAACCAATGAAGCAAGCTGACTGATGAATATTCAGGGATAGAGGGGGGGGGTTGTTGCACTAGTCCTTCTTGCTTTAGTCAATTCAGCAATAAAATCACTTTCAATTTTATGTTCAATTTTCTCTTAAAATGTTTTCATCAATTGGAGGTAATAATGTTCAACTGTCACTTTTCTGAAAAGGAGCAGGTTGGGGCTTTGTTCATTGAGTGGAAAATAATTTTTCAATTTTGTAGAAGGCATAAGGGAGATTGAAGTCAAGATTACAGATAAAAGGCAACTAATTGCCTGGCAAATTATATCTTAACAATTCTGTCAGTTGTAACAAGGTTTAACAATCTTTACCCCCCATCCCGCACTTAAAAAATTTTTACTTTCTGGCAGAAAATGGCCCTCTAAGAGGTTCCTGCAGATAAAATTGCCTTTATGAAAAATGCTTAACTGCAAGCCTTAAGATGTCTTGGACCAACAATTTGCTCACTTTTTATCATACATCTATTGGTGTCCCTCACAAGGTATCCTCCCAATTAAATCCCAACTTAGCTTTCTCTGTGATTAATGTATTCTCTTCTGGAAGAAATAGGGAATCAACTGGAAATTGAGTCCTCTCAATAAAAGTTCCTCATTTTCACTGCAGAAAATTAATTTTTTGTGCGCAAGCTGTTAGAATTATATTCATCAAATCTGTTTCAGGTCTTTTGTGTTAAGTTGTCAAAGTAAAAGTTTCTATGTAAAGATTTTCTTATAATTATTATTTGATATAAACAAATACTTGTTAATTATCATCACTATTTTCATTGCACAAAATATTTTAGAATAATTTTTTAATATTTTTTAAAATTTATTTAAAGATATTTAAGCATATATAAATTATTGTAATGCTTATTTATTATATTAGATTTAATACTTTGGTATTATTTAAAATTATTTTTAATAGTGCTATATCTAAAAAAGAGCATTAAAAATTTGGCTTTTAAAAAATGTTAATTAATAAATATTTTGTTAATTAAATGTCATATATTATGTGTGTGTATATATATACACACACGATTTGAATTAACACATATTTTAAAATTACAAATGATTAAATATTTCTGAGCATATCAGTTGTTAATTACGAAGTAAATTGTATTTTGGTATTAAATTTGTAAATGGTAATTAAATATATATATATTAAATTATTATAATAGATTCAAGCTAAATATCGTCATTCATAATGAATGAAGACTGAAACTTGAATTAGTGGGGTTGAAGTAATCTGATTATTACTTAACATTTGGTACCGACATTTTATTCAGAGTAATTATATTTTATTATGTTTGTATGTGGAGAAAATATTAATTGATCAATAATCACAAAATATATACATAAACAGAGATTTATCAACCATGAGTTAAGAATAGCAACTAAAAGATCAGCAGTTAGTCATAGATAACCTTTTTTAAACTGGTGATGGGAAACTTTGATTCACAAATTTAAACCAACTAAATGAATGGTAAAAATTAAATATCTTCCATATAAAATAATAAAAATAATTCACAAAACAATAAAAATTAAGAATAACTAAAATATCAGCATTTAGTCATAGATAACCTTTTTTTAACTGGTGCTGGGAAACTTTGATTCACAAATTTAAACCAACTAAATGAATGGTAAAAATAAAATAATAAAAATAATTGACAAAACAATAAAAAATATAAAACAACTATTTGCCATAGTGATTTTTCAAAAAATATTTGGAATTTTTTAAAATTATAGTGTGGCAAGAGTCACAGAATAAAATTAAAGTTTTATTCTTTGTATAATTCAAAGAATAGAAAAGTGTATACATTATATTAGCTTAAATATAATTAATCTACTTAATTTTTATTGAATATTTCCAAGAAATTAAACTGTAAAACAACATGACTTCTCTATCATAAACATGAATATTGTCACCCCCAAGAAATTTTTTTTACAAGATTTATTTATTATTTCAGATGTACCTGGCCTTTTGAAAGGCCATTGTTTTTATATGTTTAATTTGACATCGTTATTTCATTTGCATTAAATTCTTCTAATAAAAATTACATATTATTAAATCTAATATTTGTAATTTTTTTTTAATTGGTTACTTTAACAATTATTATTTAAAAGATTTAATGTAAATATTTGGTTTTTTAATAAAACATTGCTGAGTTTGCCATTCATCTGAACTATATTTAAAAGAGTGATAGACCATGAAAGCATTTTAATAAAGCTAAATTTAATTAAAAATTTTTAAATATATGGGTTATGTTTAACAGTGTTACTTTGCAACTATATATTTACTGGAGTGACCTCCGAATAAAAAATGTAATTTTTTTTTTTTTAATTTTTTGACAACTTAAAACAAATTAATAAGTTTTTTTTAGCTTCATTAATGGTTATTGTTTATTAATACAAAAATACTGTATTTGTATTTTTTTTTTTTAATTAGTTGCTTTAAGATTTAATGTAAACATGTTTTTTTTTTTATTAAACATTGCTGAATATGTCATTCATCTGAACCCATATTGTGGGATTGACAGACTGAAAGTACAGTGCACCTTAATCAGAATTACTATTTGGGTTTGTGACTGTTTCTACAGCTGGTTGGAAATCTTGCCTCGAAATATACAAACAGTAGCCAAGCTAGCTCACTCCCAGGTATCTTACCAGGATCCAACAAACATGCTTGTCAAATACTGATGTAGTGACAGCTCCACTGCCATCCATGAATTTAACAGTGTTATTATGGTTTAATGCAATAAATAATTTTTTTCATTGAAAAATATGCCTTATGAATTTGACATGGGATATCGGACAAACATTAATACATTCAACAGACAACAGTGAAAATAAGAATTTTATATGTAGATAATTGAAAAAAGAACATTGTTTATATTTAGTAATAACTGTACTAAAAGTAAATGAAAAATGTGTGTTGTATATTACATTAGGTTTATTATAATTATTTGTTTAATTTACTCCATTTTCATAATTACAATAGTTACTTATATAAGCATTTTGCTATCCTATGAGACAAAGTGTAATTTAGATCAGTGTTTCTGAACTGGTGATCTGCAAAAAGCTTATAAATTTGTCCATGTTTATTACATATTTTTTTTACAATGTTTTTGGTTAATTTTATTAAATTTATGTTTGATTCAGTTTTAAGATTTTTTTTTTTTTGTTTGTTGTTTTAAGATTTTTTTTTGTTTGTTCATAGAAAATGAACTAAGTAACAAAACACTATAAGAAATATAAAAAATGTTATATTTCCTATTATCAATCATCTCAGAGTAAAAGCATTGCTCCATTAACAATTTTATGAATGCACATTTCATGCATTGAGGCAGACGTTGGTATGTATAAAAACAATCTAACAGTTATCATTTGTATGTATTGTGTAATTTGCTGTAGCCAGCTAATCAGAATTGCACTGTCATACAGCGATAGGAATTACTGTATTATAGGTGTGTACTATGAATTAAAGTATATTAAGTGCTTGATATTTACTTTTTAGATAAATTTTAGCCATTTGAGAATAAATAAGAAAATATCAAAAATTATTGCAGTCTTTTTCAAAAACTAAGTATAATTATTTTGAATGTTAATGAAAATATTATTTATTCACAAAATGATCCACTTCACAGAAAACAAAAATGTACTGTTATTCATCAATTCAATCCTGATTATTTAAAAATTGGTTTTATTTTTTGTCCTGAATCAGAAGAAAATTCACTCAGATCTCAGTGCATTATTTGCAGAGAAGTTTTATCCAATGAATGTATGAAGACAACAAAATTAATGCGTCATTTACAGACCAAATAATGAAATCTACAAAATAAGCCAGTGGATTTTTTTTTTAAGGTAAAAGGGCTGAATCGAAAGAACAAAAATCATCTTTTAAAAAGTTTCTTTTAAGTCTCTTGTAAAAGCATCGTATTTAGCTGTTTTAAGGATTGTTATATGCAAAAGCAGTACTCTATTGCTGAAAACTTAATTAAACTGTGTTTAATATACATGTGTTCTGAAATCCTAGATATGGTTTCTGGAGACAAAATGAAAAATTTGACTCTATTTTAACAATACTATTCAATGAAGATTTAGTGCAACTGATGTTGAAAATCAATTAATTCAAAAACTAAGCAAATCATTGTTCACAATTCAAATAGATGAATCTATAGATTTTACCAATAAATCATACTTTTATGGTATATTTGTTATGTTGATTACAAAGTCAGTGATGTAAAAGAATATTTTTGTTGCATTGAACTTCCTAATGGCACAAGTAGTTTAAATATATTTAAAGCAATTGATAATTACATTGTAAAGAACTCACTAGGAAAAATTTGTGTTGGCTTATGTACTGACGGAATGGCAAGTATGATATGGAAAACATTCAGGAGTTACAAAAAAAATTAAAAAAGTAGCTAATGACAAAGTGATTTTTATTCATTGTGTTATACACCATGAGCATTTAACTGCTAAAAAATTGTTCTCCTGATTTGAACAATAATTCTTACTCATTTGATAAAAAATAATAAATTATATTAAATGCAATGCATTAAAGACTTTTCAAGTTTATGCAGTGAATTGGGATTTGGAAATGAAAATTTACTACTTTATGCAGAAGTACAATAGTTGTTAAGAGGGAAAATATTAAGAAGACTTTATGAATTAAGAAAAGAAGTTGAAACATTTCTAGAAACAAAAAAAAAAAAAAATCAGAATTGAGAACTATTTTTCATGACAACAATTAGATTGCTAAACTGGCTTACTTGTCTTTCATATTTTCATTAATAAATGAACTAAATTTAAGCCTGGAAGGAAGTGATACTACTTTTGATTTATGGAATAAAATTGAGGCATTAGAGAAAAAATTAAAACAGTAGTGTAAGGCATGTAGAAAAAAAAATTATGACGTTTCATTCATTTTCAGAAATGATAAATGAAGTTGATGTAAATATCAGCACATTGGAAAAAACTGTTTCTGGTTATGCATTTGATCAGTATTATCCATAGGAAGAAGATACTTGTAATGGCAATATGTGGATTTTAAATCCGTTTATTTAACAAGAAAATAACTAATTTGGAACAAGAAAAATTAATAGTCTTTAGTTGCAATGGTTAATTAAAGTTATTTTATTTGATAAGTATAATGAAAATTCTGGTTAAAATTAAAACTGAATATCTGGAAATACATAAAAAAAACCTTATGATTATTATTGCCATTTTTGGCTAAATATTTATGTGAATCAACATTTTCGGCAACAACATTTATAAAATCAAAAGAAAGAAAACATTATTAATAAATCCAGCTTTGGACTTAGCAGTCACAAATATATATCCAAGACTTGATAAGCTAATTACTGAAAAGAATCACCAACAATTGCATTAGTTTTTGGTTTTATAATTATGTTTTGCTCAGTTATTTAAATATTCTTTGTTTTTCTTCAGATTTTGTTTATTATTAGTTTATAATTTTGTTAGTTAATTTACTTGTGTATAGTTTTGTTGATTAGTCTTTGTTTTTTTAATCATTCTTTGAATATTTATGTATATTAAATTTGTTAGACATATTTTAAATCTGTTATTATAAAGTGTTGAAAATTTTGAAATTATTAGATCGGAAGTTGAACTTGGACAATGTACTATTATTTTAAATATTAAAAGATTTAAAGATTTGTACAATTCAAAATTTGATTGTAACATCAGGCACACAATCGACTCAAGCCCTGATTTAGCATGGTCAGTGAAAGATGGTGTATATATAGAAAAATGCACTCTAAACTTAAGTGATTCACTTAAGTTTTTTAAACTGCACTGAGATTTATAATATTTAAAGTAATAGCACATTGTCGGAGTTCGACTTCTGATCTAATAATTTTCAACATACTTTACTATAAAAATACCTACCCTTTCTTCCATTTTTTTTTTGTTTTGTTCAGTATGTCGTTTGGTCCATAGTAAAAAAGTTTAAAAATTTATTGGTCTGCCGCATGTTGGCAAACACTAATTTAAATCTGAATTTTAAAAATGAAGTTTTATTCATTTAGTTAATAGAAAATGGAAAAACATTGATCATATATTATTTAAAATATATCAAAAATAAATTATATATTATATTAATTTAAATTCTTTTTTATATATATTCATTATTTTAATAAAATGTTTAAAATTGTGTTTTAAATATATTTGATAAAATGTATATATAAAAAGATTGAGAAATATATATATTTTATAAATTTAGAAAAGATATTTGATAAAAGAGGATTGAAAAGAAGAGCAATAAAAATTTGAATATTGAATAAACATTTATATTAGTGTTATTAATAAAATTGAAATATATAAAGGTTGGGACAATAAATAGTAGTTTGTTTAATATACAGATATTTGATAAATAACAGGAATACCATTATATTTATACTATATTTCTGATTATGTAACATGGAATGGAAATACATAATTTAACATTTTTTTATTTTATAAATAAAACCTTTAAAGAGTAGTAAGGAGTAATTGTCAGGAAGTAGAATATAAATAATTTTTGATCACAAGTATTGAATCTACACTACATTATATATATATTAATTGTACTGTTATTTGAAAGAAATTATAGAAATGGACAATTAACAATTTTTAAAATTCAAGCTGAGGGAAGTTTTAAAAAAGGGAACTCAGCTAGGTCAATATATTGGATCAGTTGGGTTCAATGTGTCATGGTAGTCTTTGAATATTACTTGACTTCCCAAACAAGTGGAGTAGATAAATAATAAAAGTAAAAGCTAAATTTCAATTGAAAATAGAAATAAATAAATGAAATTTGGAGGGAGAGAGGTTTGTAATGAGCAATTTTATTTAATGACATAAGTAAGAAAAAGTTGTATAAATAAAATTATTCAAAAATGAATAGGTTTTTAATGAAATAAACCTATTTTGTGTATTGTTCTGTGGAAATTGAGCAAGAACCAATGAAATTTTTGGAGACATAATATGCTTTTAAGATAATTTTAAAAAGAATAAAAACAATGGAGGTTTTGAAATGAGGATACTGGAAAATATCAAAAATAAACTGAAATTAAAAAGAAAATTAGTTGGGTTAGGAATTGTGATGATTATTTTATTGGAAACTTATTACCTATAGAAACCATGGTATCATTGCTTATAGATGTATGATGCTTTATTTACATTTTTCTTCAATTTTGTTTATTCTCATTGCAAGTAATCTGAATAAATACAAATTAGTTCTACACAATAACTCTTGTTTGTATTTTGCATGTAATGACAAAAATTGTATTTGCTATTCATTCTTACAACTTATATGAACATATTTTAAATTTTGATTCACTACATTTTTTCAATAAAATTTCAGCCCCCCTTCTCCCCACAATTCTTCATTGGAAACTTTTTGCATCAAATCAATTCTGTTATTTATGTAACATATTCTTGCAAATTTTAAGGTTTTTTTCATCGAATTCTAGTAATTAAATGCGCTATTCTAGTAATTATGCTATTCATAATTTTATTTTTTTAATGCAGTCTAGATCATTAGTGATTTTATTTTTACTTTGACCAATTCATTTCCATCAATTTTAATTTTCTCCTTCTAAAGCACCATTGTTTTTACTTGGAATATATTTTCCATATTTCTTTCTCTTTTTTTTTTTCATTTAGTATCTTCAATACTGATTGCAGCATATTTTAAAAACTTTTATATGACTATGATATTTATATAAGTTAGAAAATTAAAAAGCGGGGGGGGGGTAAGGAAAGTTATATTTAAAGCAATGGGTGCCAAAAAATGACTGTACACAGAAGATTTTGCAGGTTGATTAAGAAAATCTGTAATCAATTGAAATTAAAATAAATTTATGATCTTAATAATATTGTAAATAGAATGATTGAATAATCTTTTTTTAATATTTAATTGTATGTGCATTAATTTTTTATTCTAAATCTAACTGTTAAGCATGTAATAGTTGTCTTTCTCCCTATTCCTACTTTTGCCAATGAATAATATTAATTTAATAAAACAGTAAATGATAGTGGATAGTAACAGTACTCGTTTGCTCCTAGCATTATAATGTTTTTTTTTTAAAAAAAAAAAACAACAACTGGTAGATGTAAAAAAAAAAAAAAAAAATCACATGATTACCATTTCTTATGCTTGCTTGTAACTGTTATTAAAACAGGCAAAACTCTGTATGTATTGCCACACACAGCAAGCTAGAGTAATCAATGGATGCCAAAAGACTTTGCACAAAATCCCCATCTCATTCAATATCCCCAAACCAGTTTTTGGCTTGCGGCCTTCATCAGTGAGGAGCCTTGGATCTGAGAGCACTACACCTAGAACTTAAGATTCAATGCAACCCTCTAGCAGCCACTTAGTCCATTGCTCTCAGATCCAAGGCTCCTCACTGACAAAGGCCACAAGTCAGAAACTGGTCTGGGGATATTGAATGAGTAGGCACTAGATTGGGGATTTTGTGCACAAGCCTTCTGGCATCCATTGATTACTCTAGCTT
Organism: Epiperipatus broadwayi; assembly: GCA_028023455.1. Taxonomy (NCBI): domain Eukaryota; kingdom Metazoa; phylum Onychophora; class Udeonychophora; order Euonychophora; family Peripatidae; genus Epiperipatus; species Epiperipatus broadwayi. The sequence goes on along the minus strand of JAQFVV010000374.1, from coordinate 13,224 downwards.
GCTGTTTGTGGCAATACATATAGTGAGTTTTGCCTGTTTTTTTTTTTTTTATAAAAAAAATGTCATTAGATTGAAGGCATCATGTTTTTCATGAACAGTATTTAAATTTGGGCTAGATATAACTTGAAAGAAAAAACAAAAAATGTTCCGTTCAGGCTTAGAATTTTTATTTCAGGTAGCTTGTCCATAATTAACCCAGTTAATCATCCAATATTGATCAGTAAATAAATATATAGTTATTTTTAATTAGAGGGTAAAAATGAGAAAATCATTCAGAACATAACACCTAGCAATTGAAAAGTCTGTTTGAGGAGCTGTTGGAGAGGTTTTTAATCCCATAGTCTCTTTATAAATTGTTATATGTTTATAGTGAAGTGCTTTTAAAACAAATTATAATGAGTTCTTATATTCTTAATATATTTTCATAAAATATTACTCTTTATATTGAAAATTAAATGTATTACTGTTTTATAATAATACTGTCAATTATTGTATTTTTTCTACTTTATCAAAAATTATGCAAATAGATTCATAGTTCAAATTCTTTTCTGTTTAATCTTTCGTATTGTTTTTGGAGAAAGCGATTTGAAAAAGTTTACTTATATAAACACATAATATTTTACTGATTTGTTAATTTCATATTTTTACTTCATTTTCTGCTTGAATAATTAACTACTCTCTAAATTTAGCCTATTTACCTGTGCTTTTTTTTTCCATTTAAAATTTTTCATTTGTGTTTAAGCAATTGTAGATCTTAATTAAAAAAAAGACATGTTAGATACCCTATGACAAATGGCCTATTGATTATTGTGTCAACAGCGTTTGCATGCACAAACATCAAACTACACCTGTCAGAATCTAGTGAAGCTAATTTTCTCAATAAAAAAAAAAGATTGCATGATGACTAAATTTCATCAACAAATTAATTATTTAAAGATTTAAACCCTTTGCCCTTAACTCTCATCTATAGTGTGTATTGAGGTTTCAAGTTCATGACCCTCATTAACCCGAGACTTCGAAAAAAGAAAAAAAAAGATAATGATTGAAGTCTCCTGCCCCTCTCCCCAACTACTTCTTTTACACTGATCACGAGAGCATGCATATGTAACGTGATATTGTTGTATATTGTCGTTTATAAACTTTTAAGTAAGAACAATTACCAATTTGCATGCTTATGATGGTTAAACCAAAGCTGGATAAAAATTTAGTACTTTGTTTAGTATCGGATCTCTAAATAAGCTTAGACAATAAAAATGTATTATTATTGGACTATAGAGAGAAAAAAAGAAACAGCAACCACAAGCTCACGAATTCAGATGAGAAATGTGTCTCATATTTCTGCTCCCAGATTATCTTCAGAGTTTATTACCAATGAGAATTCAAATCAGTCCGTTAATAATTAATGACTTATTTTCTTAACTTTGTAGCAACAGGAACTTTTAGAAAAAACATTTTTTGTTTGAAAACAAAGGAGAATGAAAATATTTTCATTATAAAAAGACTTCAATTAATGATCTGGCTTTTGTATTTTGTTATATTGTTTTGGTTTATATATAAAATTAATAATATCGTAAATTCTATTTTATAATTATTATTGTTATTAGTTGAATGGCGTGTGGTGTGGTAGTTGGTGCATCTGCTTAACTAGCAGACAATGGGGACGGGGGCAATTTTAAATAAATTTACAATTGTTCTTTCATATAGATAGACATAGTTAACCTAATAGCCATTCAGTTATTAATAAATAATTAGTTATATAACCATTCTTAGTTAGTGAATAGAGCAGGTAAAAAAAAAAAAATAGTACTTTCTGGCAATTGACTAATCTGTTTCTTCACAATTTTTTTTGTAGAGAAATGCTGGTTTTCTTCTTGAAGTTTATTTTAAAAATATTTTTTTAATCTGTTATATTAAGTGGATGCACTGGAATATCAGCTTCTACCAATTATATGTATGTCATTTCCTGAGAATATCTTTCCTCTTATTCTAGTAGGAACATATTTTCCAAATCTTCCATAAATTAACTATTGGTTTTAGTTCAAGCTTTCAAAGGAACTGATAGAGCTGGAGCCATGATTCATGGACATTGAGCTCCAGAGTCCACTTCCCTACCACTAGATTAAATCATGTGAGACTTTAAAAACATTATTATTATGCTCTAACAACTCTTTTTTTTTTTCATGTGTCAAAGTATCTGCCAGGAAGCGAATGAATCTGGGACATCTGCTTAAAAGGCTGCTGTGCTGACCACTCGGCCACCAACGCTTAACTAACTTTTATCTTTAATCTGTTTGCTCTTTTTTTTTTTAAGTCTCTTCAATTTCATATTCAATAATATAGTGGTCCTATCTCTTTACTAGTTATTCTTTTTGTTTATTTATTTTCACTCATTCTGAGCATTACAAACTTGTGTAATGAATTAGATTTTTTTATAATAGGTGACCAATTTTATCTTCAGCATTTGTGCTTCAAATGAAAGTTTAATTTGTTCAAGTATCTTCTTGATTTATTTATTTATTTCTAACCATAGAATTTTAAGTCTTGACCAAATACTACAGTCAAAGACATGAATACTTTCTTTTTTTAAAATCTTTTTTAAATGTCTAACTTTCAGATCTAAAACATAACAAATATATATTAATTAATATTTAGATGTAATGCTTATATTGTGTGCCCAATAAAATAAAAATTTTATTAAGCAATTTGAATGTATTAGCATGAAAATTTTGCATTAAACAAATTTACTAGCTGTAATCAAACAAAAATGTGAATAAATTTTTTTTTTAATAGTATTGATAGTATATATATATTTTTAAAATACTATAGTCATTAAACTATTTTTAAAAAAAAAAATTGGTGCTAAAATTATTTCCATAATATTGCAATGTTGCATTATTAAAAGTTTAATTAAACAATTCAGATAATTGTTCATAATCATTTACAAAAATTTCTCACTGTAACTTTTTTTTTTTTTGCATTATCTTCATCTGAATCATATGACATATTATCTTTGGAATTTTTATTTAGGCATAAACTGTAGGCTCACTGAATAATGATATTTTTGAGGAATTGAAAATACCCTTATTTCAATTTTTGCACCACTTAGAATGTTTATTTTCAATACATTTATTGCAGAAATAATGAGTTAAATGTAATTGACACATATACTCAAATGTGTGTCATATGTCACAAAAAAACAATTTTTTATTATTTTATTCAATTAGTAATTTAAGCTTTAAAATTTTGTTTCAAAAATAATTTTACATATATTATCAAATTTCAATATTATATTTATTATTCCACATTTGCAATAAAAATAGTTTCTTTTATAAAACATTTGTAGATATATTTCCTATGTCATCATCATTTCCAACTAAGTTTAATCCAGTTTTTTTGATTAATAGTTTTTCTTCTCTCCACATGATACCAATTAACTTTCCTTATTTCATTCAACTATCTCTCATGTACTTTTCCAAGTTTTTTACATTCTCTTAGGGATTCAGCTTAAGACTTGAACTTCTCCATCTATTATCATCTTTTTTAATAATATGTCCAATCCAACTTCAGTTTATTATTATGTCAATAATACTTCTATGTTTCTCTCACCCAAGTATTACATTTTCCATTCTTTGTTTATTACTTATTACATAATATTTCCATAGCTTTGCTGAGTGATCTAAAGTCTCTGAAAAAATATTTTGATTATGCTTTTAAATATATGTAATATTATTTAGCAAACATACATTTTTTCTCTCTCATAACATCTATGTCATTTACTGCAAGCTTTAATAATTGGTAGATGTAGATGTGTTTATCAAGGGCTGTCGTATCCAATATCTCCACACCAGTTTCAAGCTTATGGCATATGTTAATTACTAAACCTTATGGTAAGTGGCATAAATGTAGTGAGAGAAAAAAAAATGCTGTTGAAATAACATTGAGTAAACTGAAGTCATGTAATAATCATGATATTTTATTGGTTTCATATACACCTGGGTCTCTTTTTACGCGGACTTATTTAACACGATCTTGAAGTTATGCGATTTGTGTTTCACCGGAAGTCTAACTCCGATAATGTGCTATTACTTTAAATAGTAAATTTCGCGCACTTACATCATATTGAAAGTAATAGCACATTATTGGAATTTGACTTTCATCTTAGTAATTTCAATATTTTCAGTGCTTTATAATAGTAAGATTGTATGCAATAATGAAATTAAAATCATGATTTCCACATTTTATGTATACACACATTAAATTTTACAAGATTATAATGTAAATTTGTTCAAACATTGTGCTGGTTAATTTTGCACTTTAAATCACATTCTGCTTTTGCTTTTAAAAAAAAGAACGTAATCAATTATTAATCATTTAGTGTACGTAAGTTTATAATAGCAGTGAAACAAAATTTGATTTTTAAATGGAATTGAAAATTAAAAAATTAAAGACAAAAATAAAAGTTTAGATACAGAAGAAAATGTAGAAAAAGATAATGAAACAGAAGTGGAACCTGTTCCTTTCTCTGCAAAAATGAATCGAGGTCTTCAACTTTCTAATCAGTTGGCAAATTATTTTCTTATAAATGACATTAATCACGATGTCTGGATATCGCGTTCATAAACAATTAATGAAATCATCATCTCAAAGATTAATTACTAATTACGTTGTCACCAGAAAACAACACAACATGAGAGTGAAGTTGGTGCTATTTCCTCTTGTGAAGAATCAAAAACCAGTTTGCAAACGAACTTGTTTACCGGTAAATAGCAATAATAATTAAAACATGTATAAAAAAATGTATGCATGAAAATACATATTGTTTTGAATAAAATTAAATATTATATTTAAAAAATAGTTTAAAAAGTTTGTCTTGTATCAATTTTTTTCAAATTTGAAATTTTTTATTAGTCATATTTTATTTCCTTATTTTTTTTTTTGCGCGAATTTTAAAGTAATTTTATGTTGGTGCTTTGCTTTTACGCGAATTTTGAAAAATGACAGACCGCACCCCCCTCCTTTTTCAATGTAAGTTACGTCTATTTTTGCGCGATTTCATTTGCGCATGTTTTCTGAGGAACCTATCTATCGCATAAAACGAGACCCAGGTGTATATATACTTCTGTTTGTCTTGATATTTGTAGCAGACTTTCAGATCTCTGTGTTATTAATTTTAATGTTTTGCTCTTTGAAATGCTATTGTTTCGTAACTTTATACCATTTTTTTTTTTTGCAATTGGTTATTATTTATGTTCTAGATTCTCTTCAGTAGTTTTCTCAAACATTTTTTTGATTTTGCTTATTTTCAACATTTTTTTCATTCCATTCTCTCTATTTCTATATGATATAGTTGTCAGCATTAACATCTTACACTTCAGATAATTAATTTTTTAGTTTTCATAAAACCCTTTTGGTCATTACAATTCTGACCTTAATTTTATTTTTTTGATCATATCCCTAATATCTTTGAAATGTTACTTGATCTGTTCAAAGTCATTGTGTACCTCTATATAAAAATCTTTTATTTCTTCACAATAAGAGACTTGTTGTGTCATAAATTTTAATTATCTGCATTTGGTATTTTCTATTAAGTTGACTAACTTATCTTGCCACTATCTGATATAAGTAAACATTTTAAAAATTGCCATGAGAGATTTTTAATGTTAGAATTTATAAACAATTGAAAGATGTAAGTGCTGTAGGCAAATTTGAAAGATGCCGTAGATTTGTAGAGTTTGATGGAAAAAGAAAAACTATATTATGAATTGTGTTTTCATGAAGGTTTGTGATGATGGTGTTCTAGTTGTATTTTTATATTGGACTATTTCCATCATCTAATATGCATATTTAATGTGTTTAGAAAAAAAAAAACTTTTATTTAAATATTCCAAATACATTCAACTGTTAGTAGTAGCACATCAAACAGGTTAGTATATGCACAACGTTTCGAGAGGTATTATTCTCCCCTCTTCCAGGTGTTGCTGGCCTGACCAGTGACAATAGTAATACCTAGCTTATACATCCAACCCCACCAAAAATACAGAACATGGAATTATACTATCACTATGAAACAGAGCAAAAGAAATTTGTTCAGAAACCAGTGATTTGGAAAAAGAAAAGATCTATATAGAACAAACTCTTATGAAAAATGGTTATTTATCAGCTGTTATTAGGAAAATGTTAAATAGACAACAAAAAGAACCATTGAGAGAAAAGACAATTATTGGTACTGTAGTGTACCTATACATTTCAAAAATAGCAGACAAATTAAGGAAAATATGCAATCAGTATAACATCAGAACAGCTTTCCAAAGCCATACCACACTACGAAGAATTCTAATATATACAAAGCTTAAACTTGAAATGCTGAAAAGAAAAAAACTATGAAATACCATGTGAATGTAGAAGAACATACATTGGTGAGACTAGTCATCCCAGTGAAAAGTGCTTGCAAGATTATAAACTGATGATTAGAATAAAGAAAACAGATGTGTCTAAGGTAGCAGACCATGTATGTACCAATGAATATATGTTCAATTGGGAAACTACAAAAATATTGGGTAGAAAAGAAAAGGTATAAAGAAGAAATTTAAAGAAACTGCTCACATGACAGTGGCAAAAAATCTCAAAAGCCAACCTAGTGTGACTATACACAATGTATTGAAACCACTAATCAACTTAGCTCTTAGGAAAAAGTGGAGAAATCAGGAGGAACCTCATTGATAAGTATATGAAATTTCTACTGACTGTTGCCTTTAGCACGATGGCTCAGTTGGTTAGAGCATTACCTTAAAATTCAATAATCAAGAATCTAAGGCCTAGCTTCGAATCCCATGCTAGTACTTTCACTGGTCAAGCCAGCAACACCTGAAGAAGAGGGGAGAATAATACCTCTCAAAATATTGTGCATATATTAATATGTTTGATGTGCTATTATTAACAGTTGAAGGTATTTGAAATATTTAAATAAAAGTTAAAGTTTTCTAAAGTCATTCAATATGCATATTAGATGATGGAAATAGTCCAATATAAAAATACAAATATATTATGAATTATTTTGAGAAAAGTACTAAATAGAAATAGAAAAGAATGCATCTAAATGAAGTTAAAACAGAATTGGATTGTGTTTTGACTAACAGAAAATATGTATTTCAATCTTATAAGTTTTTAATAGCTCCAACAAAGAAAGTGATAATTAATTAGTGAATTGCATGATATCTGTCAAAACAAAACTTGTAAGTTAAATATTACTAAGAAAGTCATTATTAAAAGTTGATATTCCTAATTTTAAAAAACATATATCAGTGAATTTAAAATAAAAACCTTATTTTAAAATATTAACAGATTTAGAAGATGATTCATACTTGACTGAAATCAATAAGACAATAAATGATAATCTATTAAGAACTATAACAAAGATAGCTGGTACAAAAAAAAGCAGCAACTTTCCAGTAAATTTTCTACTGAGATAATAATGTATGAAGAAAAGAAGAAATATAAACTTTTAAAAAAAATGATCTATTAAGACTAATTAAATATTTAGAATTTTGTAAAATGAAAATGATATAAAGAAATATAATTTTCAATTAACAATAAAAGTTATAGAAGAGAATGGGAATCTTATAAATATAAAACAGCATCTTGGCACTGAAAAGAAAATTGCTCCAATAATAAGAAAATGGAAAAATTCTATTATGAATTATGTAATAATAATGAACGAGAAAATAAAGTAACCACAACAATTATTATATCTTCAGAATTATCAAACATTTTAAGTGAATATGTAAGACATCCAATTAAGTCTATGAATAAGGTAAAAACTCTAGGAAATATGTTTTAAATGCAGGATTAGTATTAATATTTTAAAGATTATTGGCAAGGCTATATACTAAATGTTTTGATGAGAATAATGTAGCAGATGATTGAAAGAAGATTGAAATAAAATTAGATTTTTAAGAAAGTTGCTGAAGAAGATATTAGAAATTATACATCTATTATTTATTTATCAGTTCTATACAAAATCTTTATCAAGATAATATCTCATATAAAGCAAGCAGGTTTTGAACAAGTTGGATTTGGGAACATAAGTATTGAGAGAAGTTATAGAAAGAACCAATGAATATGAGTTGCTATTATACTTTGGACCTGTAGAATATAACAAGATTTGATTCTATAAGGATTTTTACATTGATTATGTTTTTTATCAAGATATATTGTGAAGGATTGTTATCGAAATGCAATAGCAGTTATTATAATGGTGATTTTATACCTCCAAAACTTTTTATAGCAGTTTGCTAGAACCATTTTGTAACTTAAAATGGAAAGCTAAGAGAATAAATGTAAATGGAGATTATTTAAATCGTGTAGATGTGGAAGATTATGTAATTATTTTTTGGTGAAAGTAAGAAAGAAGGACTAAAGATAGATGCTAACCTAAAGTAGTGATTTTTTCCAGAAAAAGAAAATAAAGATTGATAGTCATAAATTATAAGAAGTTAGCGAAATATAAATACCTTGGTCACATTATTTAATACAGACAGAATATAATGGATGAAATTAATATAGAATTAAAGTATAATGGAATGCTTTTAGTAGAAATAACTTAGTATTAAAATAAAGTATGCATATGTGTTTGAAAAGTAATGTTTTTAATTAGTTCTTAATTTTGAAATACAGAGAGATACATGCTATATCAGTAGTAAGAAAAAATTAAAAAATTTATAAATAAAAAACAAATGGGTATAACCGAATCATTGAATGAAAAAAATCAATAATCGAAAGGCTTTATTTCTCACAAGTTCATAATGAGTTTGAGTGCTGGAAATGCCAGAATTAGAATCTATATAAAGGACCTTATGCATTAAATGCATTAAAATCTTTTACTCTAAAATTACATAAATCACCTAGGGCCATAAAAAGTTAAGAAACTGAAATTGAACTGGGCTAGATATATTGCTAGAAGTAATGATATTAAATGGATAATTGAAGCTTTAAGTTGAATCTCAAGAGATTGTAAAAACTTAAAAAGTGACTACATGTGAGATGGGGCAATGAAATAATGAACTTTGCAAATATGATGTAGAAAAAGAGGAACTATGGATAAGAAAAAAGAGATTCAATTTAGAGATAGCTTTATCCTGGAGTTATTTGATGACTGTTAAAATAATGATAAATGATGAACTAATAGCTGCTTAATAGTTATATTTTATTTTTATTTCATTGTTTTTCCAAAGGCCATATTTAAAATTAATATATTTTAAATTAAATTCTCATTAAACTTTTTAAAAATATTTAGAGTTTTGCCTAATATAAAGAGAACAAATCGAGCAAAAGAAATAACTGTTACTATTTAATGTTGTAATGATTTGATTACATTTTTTTTTTTTTTTTTTGGATACTTCATCTGTCAGTAGTTTGAATTTAGCAGCAGGGAATTTTTTGATGCAGAGAAATTGTAATATTTTTATTTTGAACATTGATATTTACAGTGTGAAAATCTTTCAATTTTTTTATCGTGAAGTAATAAAAAACATTTTGTTGTATTTATATAAATAAAAAATGATATGTTACTTTAACCAAATAGCAATTAATGATTTTAAATCATTTATATATTTTTTTGAACAATTGTTTAAAATAAACCCTGGATAAAAAATACAAATTTTGTAAATTATGTTTAATATACATGACTATAGTACATTTAATTAAAAAATTATACTCATCAAAACACTAACAAAAAATAATACAAGCAGTTATTCTCTATTGCAAAAGAAATACTCTTTCATTTTAGGAATTATTTTATGATTTCTTGTAAGCTTGTGCAATTCTTATCATTATTAAGTTTGTGTCATTATTTAATAATTTGCAGAATGATATTGCAAATGTAAAATAATATTTTCATTATCAGAAAAATCACATAACTTAGCATATGAGACTTAAAAATAGATGATTGAGAGATGATTCATACTGCTGTTTAAATATATGAGCATGCAGAATATTTATGCATTCAAATTTATAATTTTTTTATATTTTTGTTCAAACCATTTATTATTGAAACTATAGATGATGAGCCTAAAGATGCAGTGGGACTAATGTATATTTATAGTGATCAGTAACTGGAATGTCAAGATGGAAACAAAAAAAAAAAATTCTACTGCATATTATATCCGTTGGTGCGTAAGTGAAATAAAAGAATGTCTAATATACTGTAGTTTTGTGAATTCAGCAATCTTTTTTTTCCAATGCATTTCCCTAAGAGTTGAAATTCATAGCAGTCAAATTACTTTCTTAGCACCCAATGAGATAATTCTTCTAATTTAAATGTATAAACATGCTGGGACTAAGCTGTAAAACAGATTACAAACTCCTCATGAGGAAACTCTATGAATCTGAAAAAGAATATCAGTTTATTTATTGTTATAGATGAAATATAGAGATCAAATTATTGCATTTAGAGGAGAAAATGATTTGTAGTTGTGATTTTAATTGATGCCCAGGCATGAAATAAAGAAAATTCTGAGAAATATTGACTTAAATTTATAAAAAATCTTTTGAGAGAACTGATTAAACAATTTTAGAGATTATTTACAAAAAACAAGATGCAACATTATAAAAAAAATCTACAAAGACATTGAAAATGGAAATCAACTTGGACTGGAGCTGTCTTTTACAAATAAAAAGGGAACTTTCAATTTTGTTTGAGTTTGTTGAAAATTGTCAATGGACATATTATAATGAAGGTAATAAAAATCAAATACATTATACAGAACAATCTTGAAGTCACTGAAATTGAAGACATTGCTAACCAGATTCTGCCAAATTAATGTTCACAAATACATAGAAGTTTTAGAAATTAGAAAAAAATGTTATAATTCTGTACAGGAAAATATATTTATTTTTAAATTATTCAACATAGATTAGTCATACATTAAAGAGAAACATCTCATGTTATTTTTAGAAAAGATGGAAGAACAAGGTACAGTATGCTGGATAAGTGATAAGTCCTAAATATGTCAGAACAAAGCCAATAAGCTCTTTGTTAATTATAGTTGAATCTTCTGCTGATCATGCTAAATAATAGAGTGAGCATACTAGATCATCTTACTGTTTTATGAGAATTATATATATGACTTAAAATTGGACTAAAAATTGATTATTTTCATTACTAAAAGAATTATGAAGAGCTTACATTGCTATATATTTATTCAACTATATAGTAAATTATTTTCTAGAATAAAAAAAAAAAAATTAATGATGGAAGTCAAATTAAATGACAATTGTAGCTTCAGAGTTAGTGGGAAAATCAGCAATAACTTTAGATGGCTTGCTGACACACTCTTTGCTGTGTACAGCCACTCACTCTGCTTAACCATCAGGTAAATAGACAGCAGAAACCAAATGATTATACAAATAGTTTAATAGAATTAACAGTTGAATAAATAATAGTACATATATATATAGTTATAAGACAATTAAGTTTAACTTACGAACGCTGGCCATGAAGGCATACAAAAAAACAATGTAGACCGGTGAGGCCTGCAAAGTTCCTAGGTCCACTTTTTAACCTTCAATGGTGGAATTCACTGGGTTTGTTCCATTGCTAAGTTAAAACTCTTGACCTTCGTGTGCATTCAATGAGTTCTCCGCTGCAAGTGCTGCTTAGTTATTTTTTGTTCCTTCTTTTTTCTTGTTAAGGAATGTTTCAGAAACCAATTAATTTTCAGCTATTGTCTACTTTTAGTAATCAGCACTTTTAATCTAGCTGCTTAATTAGTTTCTGATCTGAAGCGCTTATCTTTAATAGCATACCAAATTTAATTACAAAATTTCTGTCTATTTCTTTTAATAAAACTTATTTTAATAAAACATTAATTATTATATACGTATAATTTTCTTTTAACAAAACATTATTATACACGTATATAGCACCTCCACCACTTCAGAAATTATGGTTTCTGAAGTTTTACATAGTCTTTTAAGTAAGCGGGTTCTTTTCTTGTTCTCGAAGATCTGCGTGGAGATGTTTTCTCTTCTAATGGCGTTTTGTTAGTCTCTTGATCATCGTATTTCTCTTCTACTGGTGTTTCGTTGGCTCCTTCAGTTTCTTGATCGTCGGAATTCTCTTCGCATTTGGGAATGCGCAGTGCTGCAGTACTTCCGGTTTGCACTAATTCTTCTCGATGTCTCATATGATTTATATGCTTGCGCGTTGTTTTTCCAGTTTCTGTCTCTACAAGTATTATTTGTTTTGACAGTATTTCTTTTACGAAGGCCTTCACCCAGTGTTTCCTGATAACGTCTCTAACCCAGACTTTTTCTCCTTTGGAGTAAATAGTATCTCCAGTGTTGCTTTCGTAATGTGTAAAGTTTTGTTCTGGGTGGATTAACGATAGTTTTGTGTGTAGTTTCCGTCCGAAAATTAATTCTGCAGATTTGCCTGTTGCACACGGAGTATTATGTTGATATAATAAGGCAGAATGTAAGGTGTTTTGTATATTTGCAGTGCCTTCCTTCCGTAACATTTGCTTCAAGGTTTGTATTGCCTTTTCTGCAATACCATTGGACTCCGGGTGATATGGGGGCGTGGCTAAGTGTTTAATTCCCCGTTCTGTGAGAAATTCTTCAAATTTAGTGGATGTGGAACTGGTACCATTGTCAGACACAATTGTTTCAGGAATCCCATGAAAAGCAAAAATCTCCTTCAGTTTTGCGATTGTTTCTTCGGTACTGGTGTTTTTCACTACTCTATATTCCGTCCACTTTGAATAAGCGTCGATCACTACCAAAAATATAAAGCCATGAAACGGTCCAGCATGGTCAACGTGAATACGGCTCCACACTCTTTCAGCTGCCGGCCAAGCAGCATATTTTTTCTCATGCATATTTGCATTTACTTGGCAACTTTCGCATGATTTCACATATTTCTCTATATCAATATTTATTGCGGGCCACCATATGTAACTATGAGCCAGAGCTTTGGCCCGCACTATCCCAGGATGACCTTGATGAATTAAGTGAAGAATCTTATTCCGCCCACTGCTCGGTATCAACACTCTATCATCCATTAAAATACATCCCGTGTTTATGGACAATCTTTGTCTTACGTCCCATAAAGTTTTATGTAGTCTCTCGGGCCGACTTTGTGGCCAGCCTTTGCTGATCCATTTACTTAAGTGTTTATATCCATTGTCAGTTTTAGTCCAATTAGCTACCTTTTCACTGGTTATTAAT